>JAQISU010000188.1:0-545000 GCA_029339505.1 Unio delphinus | reverse complement strand
CAAATTTGAGCGTGACAAATGATCCGCACATCTATAACGGGTTGCATTATTTTACGGAATTCGTACGGAGTTAGTAGCACCATTGTGATATATGGCGTCAGCCAATCACAAAACTAACCTCATATATATACTCACATGTAGTAAATACTTCAATGTAAAATAAGGAGCCGTATTGGCAAAATAAATTTCATAATGCATCATTCCTATTTTTTCACATGTGAAATATATATCCGTATACCTTCACAAAATTATATCCTGATATTTTCACATGTCACAAATATATTCATATATTTTCTCATGTCAAAATATTAGATTTGCCATCATGCCGCGCAACACCTGACTGTGTGAGTCTACAAAATGTGAACCTGTAACTAACAAACGAGACTTTCTTAGCTGAAAATTACAATGGTGAATGATTCCTGTAGAATAAATGCACAGCGCATTTTGTCGAGGTCAACATGGCACGTACACATTAATATTTTCACCCTGGATCATGAATTTAATGTTACCAAGGTGAATTGCGGTAAAATGACAAAGTGTAAGGCAAACCAGGGAAATATGTATTAGGTCTACGACCATTTTCCAGAATAGCTATTCATAAAGGTGGACTAGAGAGAATTGTATGGGAGTGATATAAATGTTGTTAGTTTCCCTGACATTACGTGCGTTGAATATTGATCCTGATTGGCCAAGCAAAATGAAGTGTGTTTCAATACGAAATTCAAGATTCAAAATAATCACGCAATATTAGTCAGTCCAATTATTCTGTCAATGGAGAAAGTCTGAGGTGCTCTGATAACAATACAGAATACTCTCTCAGTTAAACTGCTGTCCAAGGGACGATGGGGTCTGAAAATGTTTGTGACCTAAAAGCAGGGTAGAAACATAATTAAGTCTCTGTTGGAAAGCGAGTGAGGGCCCTGAAAGGAAAAGTTAGTCTCGGTTACATACGATTTGTTAGCTGTTATAAGTTTCGAAAGTATTGTTAAATATATTCATCTTAAATTCATACTTCCATTTTCCGTTAGTTCGGAGATAGTCGTGCATGTTATGTGATTAATGTATATAGGAAAGGCATGCAAGATTTAGTTATATGAATGAGTTCGGATTCAGTTATTTTGTAGTTATAGAAATCATGAATTTCCTATGATACGAACTGTGTGAATATGTACGTTGGCTGTTTTAAATTATGCTAATAATTGATTTTTCTTATGTCTGCAAATGCATGTCAATGAATTGTATGGATTGTCAATGACTGAAGGAGAAAAATGTGAATATTGGTGGACCAAAGGAGAAGAAAATCATGACGTATTTATCAAGGGTACTATGGTTTTTAAAGGGGAAAGAATGCCTATATACCTGTATTGCACAGTTTAAAAAGAACAAACTCTGCAACCAAAGAGATTGATGACTCGAAGAGGCTGAGAGAGAGAGAGAGAGAGAGAGAGAGAGAGAGAGAGAGAGAGAGAGAGAAATAAATATCGAAACGCGGACCTGTCACAAGCAGAGATATGAAAAGGACCGGAAGCACCAGGTGATGCGATCATTCAGGCAATCTGATATGGATCAGTCACTCGGTCCCATGATGAAATTTGTTCTATCTGTATAACATCACGGCTACTTGAATTTTGTAACACTGTTTCTGAGCAAAATTGAATCATTCAAATGTCATTTTGGATTTTATATTGTTTAGGCAATACTAAAAACTTATATGTTTTACATGCAGGGCTCGTGTTATTCTATATCTCTGTATAGGTATCTGTTTTCTACGGAGTAATATCACATTTTATTTTTTTAAACTCGGATCTGGGCCAACAACAACGTGGTCGATCGTCTCTCAGAGAACAATAACCAAAACAATAAGGAGCAGGGAAAGATCACACATTGCCATTACCTATTCACAGAAAGTAATCTTTGGTAAGGTGGCGCTCTACAGTTTCGTACTTTGCATAGGGTTAGAATTTTAAAGAAAAATAATTTTCTAGGATTTCTTCACTGGTTATACTGGCAATATAGTAAAGACTTTGTATGTCTTAGATGTTGTGAGAAGAACTTTCAATTCCCTTTATTTTGATGTATGATTGATGGGTGTACTTTAGGTTCTAGAGTATACAGCTTGGGCTAACTTAAGATGTGCTCGAATAAAAAAAACTGCTAGCTCTGCATGGTCATTTTCACTTCCTGGACTTCAGAGGTAAATTGTAGAAAAATGATCCGATAACTTATTTTACTTTTCAGATGTTTTGTAATTTGTTCATTGCACTTTCAGAAGCTGCTATTGCCTACTTCAGCAAAATTCGTTTTCCCTAGTTTAATAACTGCTAAAGTTAGTGTACTTTTGATGAATTCTGGCAAATTTTTAAAGCACATGGGAGCATTCATTTTGTTATACCATGTGCTTAGATCATATACAATTTCCACAAGTGCAGTATCCAAAGAAATATCAGCCACATTACATCAAAGTAGCATTGAGATATGCCAACATTATCTCCATTGTGCATGTTACAAATGCAAACAACTTCACCTCACATACGTTAATATCTGAAAAGTACATACTAACTGGTAAGCGCCCCCATAAATTACTTTAAGTAATTTGAGGAGACTCCCTTCGCAAATTTCTGAAGTTATTTTACGTTACATCATTCACAACGACCAACCCGTTATGATGCATTACTGAATCAAACTTGCATTGTTTTCAGATAGGGTCAAAAAGTATACAAAATGACTTAATGTTTAAATGAACAGGCTATGAAAGTGATGAGAATTTACAGAAATGCGGGTTAGCGTGTGTGCCGAAGAGTGATTGTAATCTTCTAAACCTCGATTCTGGAGCATGTTTATTATATAATAAAAGGAAAATGTTAAATTTTCTACGTTAATAACGGATATATTTCATCTTGTGGTACCACACACTATATTTTTCAAATTGTTTCTTCTCCACTCGTTAAAAGGTCATGTTTGTGGTACCATGCGATGACATACATATATCCGGAATTCGCGTTGGAAAACAAAATCTACTCTATGTAGTCCTCGAGAGCCCATACACCAAGGGTTGTTAAACCCACATAACAGTCATATGATAACTCTAGTATCTGTCCCATCATGTTACGACCTGCAATCTCGTCTCTGTACACACGACCTATCCTTTTGAACTATGATAACCGATTTAGACAAGTGACTAACTTAACATTTATTAGATTACATGGCTGCATTAATTTCGTGTATGTAGAAATAGAACAGTGAATTTAAAGTATCCATCAGTTTTATGGACTGTGCGAATAGCCATAGGACAGTTAAATGAATGGATCCGTCAATTTGTATCGACTAAACGGGTAGACATTTCACAGTAAAAATAATGTATTCATAAAAATGTAGACACAAATGTATAGTCACTTGCCACTTGAAATTTGATCGTGGTTTATGTTTGAGAGCGCTTGTTGGGTATCATAAAGACTTTGAGTAGATAGAGACAAAAGCACAGACTTTTGAGTTATTTGAAATTTTGGAAACTCTCCCCTCCCCCAAGAAAAAAGAAATAAAAAGAACCACTTGACTTTACAAGGCCCTTTATATGATATAATGGTTTGAATGATTCTATTACAGAACATAAGTATATAAAGTAAATACGTACGAATGTACGTATATCAATGATATACGTAAGAATGTATGTATATAACGTAAATACGTACCAATGTACGTATATACAGTAAATATGTAGGAATGGACATGTATAAAGAAAATAGCTGTTAGTACTATTTCTTTTAAGTCTTTGGTATGACTCGGTCGGGTAATAAGACCACGCCCTTTCGCATTCAAGGCAGACGCTATAACCACTAAGCCACCATATTTTATGTATACCTCTACAGAAAACAACATATTTGGGCATAAAGAGCAGGAATATATTAGAATGATTGACCTCGCAAACAGACAGCAAGAAATATGCAAGTAAAGCTCTGTACCCTTGGACCCAGAGATATGCCCTACACCGTTATCTGAATAGCGATATCCCATCTATTTAAAGTAGATATACGTCAATACATCGGAATCTCTCGTCATTCGTCTCGCCCGTTTTTCCAGCTAAGTACACTTCATATCTTGCAATCTGCAAAATAAGCCATTGTCTTCTGTTGCGATGTCGTCTGTAAGGTAAGATCTAGTTTGAAAAAAATCTTTCTATATACATACAAGTACGTTTTCATCATTTATATTTTTTAAGTAAAACTTGCCGAATATATTGAAACGTATGTTAGTTGTGTACTGAATGTGTATTATATTCATTGTGTATGCTAGTTGTGTACTGAATGTGTATTATATTCATTGTGTATGCTGGTTGTGTACTGAATGTGTATTATATTCATGACGTATGTTGGTTGTGTACTGAATGTGTATTATATTCATGGTGTATGCTTGCTATGCACTCAATGTGTATCATATTCATGACGTATGATGGTTGTGTACTGAATGTGTATTATATTCATGGTGTATGCTTGCTATGCACTCAATGATTATTATATTCATGTCGTAAGTTGATTGTGTATTGAATGTGTATTATATTCATGGTGTATGCTTGCTATATACTGAGTATGTATTATACTCCAACCAATACGTGCTTCGTTACTACTTTAAGTCTGTCGGTCTGGAGGAGGTTGTTAGCAACAGTGAGAAGGAACCATGTAATGTATAAAACGCAATTTTGCTAGCATTTTCGTAAGCATGCGTAGATGACTTTATTATAGTCTCCGGTGAAAACATTCATAATTTATTTTTATATTTAGTTTACATATTTTAAAACTCGAATTAGTACATTTTAAAGGAAATAAAACATTGTTAACAAGCTTAAGCAGAGTCTATTTATTATTTGCTTGTTTGCGCATTTTATTAAAGAACTTTTTGGACTTTAAATATTTGCTGTAAAGATTGTCAAAAGCTACCTGATCTCGACAAAGTAAGTAAATATTCTTTTTTTTATCTGAATAAAGCTACAATATGTAAATGCATAAAGGAATATGTTAAGGAAGCACATGTACTAATCATCGATCTCGAAGAAGAAAAGTTATTTTGGAAATATAATCATTTCAATTTTGAACAGCATTTACACCCCAACGATTTTTCCGTTGATGAAATATTGGTGTGTTAACTTGTATGTCAAACAAGTGTGTGTGTGTGTGTGCGTGTGTGTGTGTGTGTGTGTGTGCGCGTGCGTGTGCGTGTGTCATTTGGATTTGTGACATAGCTTTACGGGTATTCAGTATCGCTACGATGTCTGCATCGTGGCAGTTTATAGTGATAGCTAGCACTTGTTCATTATGCCGCTGACTTCTACTTTATCTATGATACGATAATCTGACTCCGGTGATAAAAGATAAAGATGTTGATGACAATGAAAATCATAGGTGACAGGAAGGAATGTTGGATTTATTTTGTGTGTGATCTATTAAATGACAGCAGGGCTATGGGCGACTTAGTGGTCTAAAGCGATAGCCTTAACCGATCACTGCCATTTCAACATGCGTGAGTTCGAGTTTCGTAATCGGTTAACTTGATTATGTGAGAAGGTTTGCCAGTAGCATGCATTGGCTCGGTGGTTCTTACCTGTTTCGAGTTGCGTTATCAGCCAATAAGAGTATATGAGAAAGCTTGCCAGTAACATTCTGTGGCTCGGTGGTTCTTACCTGTTTCAAGTCGTTTTATCAGCCAATAAGAGTATGTGGCTCGGTGGTTCTTATCGGGGTCTTGCCGTGCACTTCTTCCACAATGTATCCTTGCTGTCACGTATAGCCTACACATTGCTGAAAAATGTTCTTAAAACCAAGCTAAGACAGTCGTTATTAACAGAAGTAAAATGTTGACATCGTCACATGCAAACACGCATACTTATTTGTATACGTAATGAATAGAAGTTATGAAAAAGAACGTATTTCGACTTGTGTTTGGTGTTTTTATGGGAGTACCCGTTCCATTGAATGTTCCCTTCTGCGAGTACCCGTTATGAGCTTCCATGTGTACATTGCATGTTTCCTTGATGTAAATACCCGTTAATGTGTATGTTTCCTTGTTGATAGTACCCGTTATGGGCTTCCATGTGTAAATTGTATGTTTCATTGATTCAAATACATGTTCATACCAATAGGATCCTGAGTATTTGTTTTAAATTTGCTTTACAATGTATTTTACAAGGAAGAACAAACATGAGAAATGCATTATTGCTGTCTGTAGGTGTTGTGTAAATGTGTATTTGTTGCAGACTTGTCTACAATTATAAGCTTGGAATTTGGGTTACATAGAAATGGTTATATCTGTATAGCTTAATTTATATAGTTTCATTAACTTCCGACTACACTAGACAAAGGAAGTATTTTCATTCAACTTTCTGGCAGCCCTTCTCGTGTAAGTGGTGCCCTTCTACTGTGGATCCACCGTAGTTCAGTTGGTCGAGCATTGGACTTTTAATGTAAGAGTCGTATGTCTATGTTCCCCCGGTCCATCATTTGCGGCTGCTTAAGCGTGTTTTTAGCAATCGCGCTTAGTTCCCCTTCTCTCTGCAAGATATAGACATACATCACATTCTAAAATACCGTTGATACTAGCAAACAGTCTGCTGTGTGGAGTAGAGGAGGCGGAATTGCGGATTCCATAGGAAAACGTTTCAAAAGGGGGCGTGAACAACGAACCACCATTTTTTTAGAGTGTTAATTTTACGTCATACAGAATTAGCAACATCAATATGGTATCTGGCTATGGTCACTAAAATGGTATACATCAAACCAATAATCACTAGTAGTCCTCGAGACCCCATACACCAAAGGTTGTTAAATACATACAAAGTTATGTAATAACTCGAGTATCTGTTCCATCATATCAAGTCCTACAACCCTATGTCTATACAAATGACTTATGATACAACAAAATGTCATGGACATGGGTCTTTTCCAATGGAGATTTTCATTAAAGGCGTAAGCATGTATGGTTTCTTTCTTCATAAATTTTAGCAAAAATCAACCTGACAACAGTCGGTTAGACAATCCTGAAATCAAGTCCAAGGAAATATGTTATGTACAAATTACAATCATGTTACAGTATAATTTACATACACACACACACACACATATATATATATATATATATATATATATATATATATATATATATATATATATATATATATATATATATATCCTCAACTTATGAGAATAAATGTACACCTAGCTTTGTTTTAAGTTTGTTCATGGTTTTAGAGAACTAAATTGGTTCTTACTCAGAAATACAGTACACAAATCCTATACAATTTATAAACGTTTTATATTTATCAAGACATTTATTTTAAACATGTAATGTAATATTCATTATAGACGTGTTAACTAAGGTTGAGTGGTCTCAAAGATTTAACTAAGAAGTTCACACTTTGTCATGTTTGCCCTAAATGTTAAGTTTCTTTCTTTGGATAAGGCTATGGGTTGTTGTTCTATTCGTAAAACACATATTACTGTACATTCTGGGAGGATTCGCACGAATGATTTATATGGTTGAAAAGTACGAAGATCAATGCCAAATTTGTATCGTCAAAGCCCTCACATATGGGAATTTTTTATATATACTGATCTATAAAGCAGATAGCGAAGAAAGCCCTCACATAAGGGAATTCGTAATATTCCTTATATATGAGAATTGGTGATATGCACTGGTGTATAAAGTATATAGAGAACAAAGCCCTCACATAAGGGAATTCGTGATATGTACTGACAAGGTCCTCACATAAAGGAATTCGTGATATGTACTGATGTATGAGGTTTTGAGGTTTGGGTTATACTTTTATGTAGATTTTAAAATATTAATCGGTATTCGATTAACGCTCCATATACAGAAAATGGTAGAAAAAGCGGAGTGGTAATACCTTATTAATATGGCTGTTGTCATAATCATCTCTGTTATCATCACCACATAGAAGTCTACAACGCTGTTATGGTACGTTAAGACACAGTTGCATTAATAGTGTTGATTGCACTGTTTAGCGATATGTTGTGAGGTGATTCGATTACAGATGTAGCAACAGCAGAAGTAGTAGCAGTAGCCATTGTTGGGGATGGGAGACAAGAAAATGAAATGGCAGAAGGATGACTTCAGCTTGAAACAGTTGTATCTGCTGGAATGGCAAAAAAGAGAGCAAGAAAGGATAGATGCAAGTTCTGACTTTACTGGTATAAAATAAAAGACTAAACGGCATGTATGCACAATACGGAGTATTGCGGATATAAATGAACCTTTATATATTTTTACCAGTTGTTTGATTTTTGTACATTATATACATGCATTTGTTGGAACAAACCACATGAAGAAAGATTACATATTACAATAGAAAAATAAATTAGTCTCGTAAGGAAACATTCACGACCTAGCTCGTTGCTGTATACTTATTACATTATCTGTAATATTTGGTTAGTTTGTTTATAGGAATGGGGTTTTGCACAGAATCATAGAAGAAAGACTGTAAACCCATCAATGTTAGATTTTTAGGGATTTGTATATATTTTGTAAGCACCAGTCTTATTTATATGATTATAAAATTGCAAAATACACATTTATATTACCTGTGTTGCCAGTGGGGTACTACAGTCTAGTCAATATCTGTTGCTGGTCAGTTTCACTAAACACATTCATTTCACCTATCTTCACACTTACGGGGATTCGTATATAGTCCGTTTACGACATACTACTGGAATTACATTAACTGTCGAAGGCATTTATTTTCCGGTAATAATACAGATGCATAGCATGTTTGAGTTCAGGCTTGATACAGATGTGGAAACTACCAATTGTTTTAGTAACATCTTGACTGTAGAATGGTCTTGACTCCAATAAGAACTCTGTTGCACCAATGTTCAGAAAGGCAAATATACTTAAGGTTAACGTTTTCTTTTGGAGAGTAACAAGGAGTAACAGGGTTAGGGACCCCTTAAAATTACCAGTCTGAAAATAAAGCCTCTTATGTTTGTACGTTTAGCCAATTACACGCAATTATGTTTCAACCAACTTCCATAATCAAATTCATCATACCTCTGAATGAGATAAGAATATGCACCAAGGTCGATCACGTAATGGTATAATTTAACCCTCTATACTGACTGCCATACAACACTGATGACGACTGACGACAGACGAATAACGTACCGGGCTTCGATCTGGTAAACTAGAACAAGTGCGCAAATACTTTTTACCGCTTTGTATGCAAAGCAATACTAATGTGCATTTCTATTAATAGATGAGCCATGCATATATTGTAGACTTATTTTGGATGTTGTTGGTTTGAGGTTTAACGTCATTGCTTAGGGTTATATAGGCTAAACCTGGTGGCAAGTATATCTGGTGGCGGATAAATCAGACTTTCGGACGTGTGGCGAAATAAACCGGGGAATCCGCGGTAAGAACTACCTGGTCGGTTGGAGGTTATTGTCAGCTTTCACACATTGGACCGATAAAGTCTGGAAGCCACGCAGACATAGGTGAGATGGTAGTGATCTGTAACGTCTAGTGCTTTTGACTACTCGGTCACTTGGAACTAAAACAATTTTGGTATTTTATACAAGTAAATATGTATCCTACATTGATCTTCAGCATACAAGCGGATATTCCTTGAATAATTGCTAAATTTAAAAATAGTTATATATATATATATATATATATATATATATATATATATATATATATATATATATATATATATATATATATATATATATATATATATATATATATACGGATTTCGGCTGCACGTTTGCTCTACCTTTTGCAGCCCAGGCCTTAACGTCGCCACTGTCTTAGGTTGACAACTCACTTCGTCTTAGAGTCGACACTTGTGTATCCACAATTCCTTGAAAAGACACAATGGCTACTGCAGGTTCAAAACAGGCTTTTTGCAGTATAATCAAAGCTGGCACATTGGAACTAGAAACGAAAGGTATGTACTAGATAACTCATGTATAACAACCATTATGTGATTGCTTAACACTTCGATACGTAAACATGGTATTTCATAATGTACTAAACACAAAATTATATGCCGTAGTCAAAATTTCAAAGAACCTAAATCTAGATTACATAGTTACATTAGCTTTCTTACTTAAGTTCTTATATAAGTAATGAAATCTTTCAGCAAATTTCCACAAAGCCCACAGCATATCATTACCTACATAGACTCATGGAGTGCGTGGGAGAGAAACGACCATTCACAACAGTTCTCCAACTGTGTGAATGGATGTAAAGTGTTAATTATATTCAGCATAACGACCGTATATATCTTATATCAAATATCATTATTGGAAGGACCTATGTGTAGCTTAAAATCATCGGGCAATGAACAATTGAAAAAAACAACATTGCCTTTGATTGACTATGTCGGATTTTCATCATCAGTATTACTTTCAGTTTTCCCCTCTAATGGTAAAGTTACGATATAGTATTGCCTTTTAATCTACTACATTAGTTATGAAACATAAGATGCATTTCAGTGATGATACACTTTGTACGGGAAAACTTGCGACTTATTCTACATTGTCCATCAAGTGTTACGTTTTTAGGCTCTAATAAACAATAACATAGAAAACGTGAAACCAACAAGCTCGGTTAAAGTTTAACAAAATAATTGATTTCTCTGGGAATAGATTGTAAAAATGGAAATATAATTACAGTTTTAAGAATCAAATCCCTAAGTAATCAAAGAATAGACCACGAATTAAATTATAAAAATCATAGTAATGAAATATTCCAATAAATTCAAGTTCAAGTCCTTTTGGAAAATTCAAGATGGAAGATGATGACGTATGCTGTAGTCTGTACTTTGTGTATGTACGGTTCCTTGCAAATTCACAAGAATTAACACTCCGGTGATGGAAATCCGAATACGATTTTGATAAACTGTCTCTGTCAAAGAATTATATATGAGCACATCAAATATTTATCGAGATACGTATTAATTATTTTAAAATCCAAATGAACTTAAGAAAATTAACATGGATTCAAACACTGGCTACAACAAAAGAAAATGACTTAATTCAGATACTAACTATATTTTAATAAACATTAATTATATCGTATTCTAATGCTCAGATTTGAAAACATCATCAACTTCCAAAGTCGAGAGAAAAAAGGGAGGGGTCACATGATCGTGTTTATATCACGTACTCCTGGCATGACCATGACCAGAAATAAATATTTTACTTTAAGAACAAAAAAGTTGTTTACGTTTTAATTCACCAGTTTGATCTTGACCTTGACAACAATCAATCATTTTACAATTTAAAATAAAACCTGTGTACGTGGTTGCGGTTAACCCTGAATAAAGGTCAGGATCTAGGTCAACATTACTTGCTTACCAAAAAATAATTATGTCAACCGATTGTCTGAAGAGAAAACCATCATCAATAAAAGTACATTACAATAGCATGTAATGAAAAATGAAAATTATTCAAATCCGAAAAACAAACAATTAAATTAAAATAAATTTATATTAAATCAGATATAGGTAACACAAGTCAATGGCAGAGTTCCATTTGCACAAGTAAACGCGGCATGAACACGATTATATTTGTGTCGGACATTTGCTTTCATTTGTTAGCATGACCAGAAATACAAAGTTTAAACCGGGCCAATATTTTACCTTATTTCACCTCTCAAAAGCCGAATACAGGTGTTTTAGTTCCATGGCGTCCTTTTCTGTTCAATAACGCAACGCGTCAATGAGGTTTATTGACGTGACGTTATATGGCATTGGTCTATTGGCCGTTGTTACATGTTGTAATGGGGAACGTATGTACCCTTCTATAAATTCACTTATAATGCATAGCTGTTATAGGATAACATCATTCATCCTAATGGATAAACAAAGATAAACCGACCATCCTAATGGTTAGGCATATATAACATATACACCCTATTGGTTATACAAATATATTATGATCTTCCTTAATTAGTAGATACACGTTATAGTATCCTTCATAATGTTTAGACACAGAGATTAGTATCCATCATAATGTTTTCATACATACATACATATATATATATATATATATATATATATATATATATATATATATATATATATATATATATATATTATATATATATATATATATAATAGCATCTATCACACTGGATCGAGTCAGACGCACATATAATAGCATCCATCACAATGGTTAGATTCATACACACATATAATAGCATCCTTCATAATGGTTAGATTCAGACACACTTATAAGAACAGCCATACTAATTGATATATTCAGACACACAGATCATAGCATCCATCCTAATTGTTAGATTCAGACACACACAGATAATATGATCCATCCTAATGGCTAGTTTCAGTCACATAGGTTATAACATCAATCCTAACGGTCATATTGATACACACATATAATAGCACCCATCCTAATGGTCAGATTCAACACAGATTAAAGAATCTTAATGGTTAGATTCAGAAACGCAGATAATAGCATCCATCCTAATGGATTCAGTCACAGATGAGGGAAACCATCCTAATGGTTAGATTCAGACTCACTGATTCTAGCCTCAATCCTAATGTTTAGATTCAGACACACATATAATAGCATCCATCCAAATGGTTAGATTCAGACTCACTGATTCTGGCCTCAATCCTAATGTTTAGATTCAGACACACGTATAATAGCATCCATCCAATTGGTTAGATTCAGATACAGTTAATGGCTTCCATACTTAAGGATTCAGACACAGATGATAGAAACCATCCTAATTAGATTCAGACAATACAGATAATAGCAGCCATTATAATAGTTGGCTTCAGATACACAGATAATAGCATCAATCCTAATGGTTAGATTCAGAAAATAACATCCATTCAAATGGTTATTTTCATATACAGTTAATAGCATCCATACTCATGGATTCAGGCACAGATGATATAAACCATCCTAATTGTTAGATTCAGACTCACTGATAATAGCATCAATCCTAATGGTTGGATTCAGACACACATATAATATTACCCATCCAAATGGTTAGATTCAGACACACAATAAATAGCATCAATAATAATGGTTAGATTCAGATAATAGAATCCATCCTAACGGTCAGATTCAGACACAGATTAAAGACTCCATCTTAATGGTTAGATTCAGAAACACATTTAATAGCATCCATCCTAAGGGTTAGATTCAAAGATAATAGCATCCATCCCAATGGAGTCAGACACAGATGATAGAAACCATCCTAATGGTTAGATTCAGACAAACATAATAGCGTCCATCCTAATGGTTAAATTCAGACAAAGATAATAGCATCCATCATAATGGTTAGATTTAGACACACAGATCATAGCATTCATCGTGATTGTTAGATTCAGACACACAGCATCCATCCTAATTCAAATCCTAATGGTTAGACTAAGATACACAGATAATATCATCTATCCTAATGGTTAGATTCAGATAATAGCATCCATCATAATGGTTAGATTCAGATTATAGCATCCACCATCATGGTTAGATTAAGATAATATCATCCATCCTAATGGTTAGATTCAGATAATAGCATGCATCATAATGGTTAGATTCAGATAATAGCATCCACCATCATGGTTAGATTCAGCTAATAGCATGCATTATAATGGTTAGATTCAGCTAATAGCATGCATTATAATGGTTAGATTCAGCTAATAGCATCCATCCTAATGGTTTGATTCAGTAGCTTGTAAGGTGAACGGACCACTTTAAGAAGGCTTCAATCGCTTCACCGACCTTTCCATAATACCAAAGATATGTATTTTTACCGCTATGATAGATTTGTGAGCGTGTGCAAACGCGTACATGGATACCGATTTGTGGTTGTGCCCTTCTTGCTGCTATCAATTAAAATATTGACCAATACCGATTCAATAACGTGTTCGATGATCATGCAAATTTATTGTTATAAATTAATGCGGGGACGCCCGAGTATGACTAAAGAAATTCCGGAAACTATTATAATCCATGTCTCCGTTACACCAAGTCTGATAAATATTTATTAGCGTATTGTATTAAACACAGCAAGATTACTTTAGGTATTGCTGTATGCCATTGGGTAACATGAACTCACGTCCGTGTTTTATTTCTTTCTGGAGAAAATATCAGGGCTGGATTAGATTGTTTATCCAGCGTAACATCATCATATACTATTAAATTATTAATTCTCCCATCAATATCATCCATCATAAATAAATATGGATTTAAATTGTGTAAATACAAGAGGTGTACTTGTACAGGTGAATTAATGACAATCAGAATGAAAAAAAAATAGACCAGCGCTTACTGCTAGGTGTGTTCACTGTGGTACAAAAACTTACATTTAACCCTGTTGATAAGTCGGGTTTCACACAAATACAACACGGAGGTGATGTTGCAGCCAAGTTAGCCAAATTACCGGGAATTCCACGGGCCAAATACCCATGAGAAAAAAGAACACCTTTCATGATATACTGTGGCAATGGAACCAGACTTGATATCTGACTTGGCAACCAAGACCAACCAAACCCAGGTGAATATCAAATAAATGCTATCAAACAAGCTCGTCACGCTCATGATGCAGCTTATCGATCAAATGATGTTTAGCGGCAATACATCACATATGTGAAATTGATTCACACGTTAAATTCCATTTCGAGGAATCATTGGCTAACTGCTTATTAAAAACCGCGATGAATGGTAAACTAGTATTAGGGGCTATCAATTTATAATGGATTCAGTTTGTTATTCTCCGAGCAGATATTGGAGAGGTAACGCCACGATTACTAAAATAGCCGAAGCTGTAGGTATTGACAAAGCCACCTCAGCGGCATGGTTAGCCCGAAAACTGATATGGCAAATGTATATACCACCGCCTACACGAATGCAATGCGCACATTTTGATGTTTTCGTCCCTAATGAATTTCATCAGGCTGATATTTTATTTTACCACATTATACTAGACGTCGTAAAACATACAAATACGCATTAACTGTTGTTTATTTTGCAAGTAGATAAAAAGAAGCAGAACCGTTATGACATAAACAGCTAGTGAAGTAGCTTCTACGTTTAAACAATTTATCAACGAGGTGCTCTACGATGGCCACAGCTGTTACAAGTTGATTCTGTCAAAGAATTTCAAGGCGCAATATCATCGTTGATGAAACAATGCAACGTCAAAATACAGGACATACTGCAATTCATCGGGATCAGGCCATTGTTGTGCACTTTTAATCAAATACTTGCTGAGAGGTTATTTGGATATCAATATGGGAAGCAGTTAATTCAAAACAAAATATCTCGAGAATGGGTTTTTAAGATTACCAAGTGTGATAGCTGTGCCAAATAATGAAATTACTCGAACAATGAACATGACACCCGTTAGCGCAATAACGCGCGCGCATATACCTGTGGAACATGATTTTTCAGCATATCCAGTACTGGGTAATGTCACCGTGAGGTATTTATATGAACCTGGCAAACTTGAAGGTGGTAAAAAACAGAGCGACTGATCCAGTCTGGAGTATCACAACACACACAATTTACAGCGTGGTTACATCCACGGGTAGGCCTGCAATCTACAGATTAGATTCGACTGCTCTTCAACGTGGATTTACGCGTGAACACTTGTAAGTAATTTCCGAAGACAAGCAATTGTCGTCCCGATCGCTTAACTAGACGTCAATTGACGTCAATTACATTCAAGACGTTTGACGTCAATTACACTCAAGAGAAGTTAACATCGTATTTTTGCGTGTATGACCACAACTGTTAACATTTCTATCCATGGCAAATTGTTTTAAATCGTTTTTTAGATATCGCCATAACAATAAACAATTACATCTCAAACAGTAATTATTCTGTTTCTGCTTCAGTGTCATGATAAATTCGAAATCGTTATCAGAATCTCGATTATTTTTATCACTTTGCTTATAATTGGCTAATTGTATCAGTATCAGAAATAGTTAATCCCTGAGATCAGTGAATCGTCATCGCGTAACCTAACATCCATGGAGATTTGTCCGCACGCAAAGCATCATCAACAATACTAATATCAACCAAGACAATATCGTTTAATACTAGATTTTGCTTCTCCATTCGTCCTGGTATATCAACGTTGATGTTTTGCCGTCGCGTTTCAGCTGGTCTATAACACAACGAAGTTGGTAGAGTCGGGAACATTTTCTTATGCAACTGAAGAAATTTCTGCTGAAATGTACCACAAGTTAATTTTTTACTTGCTACTATTAAATCGTTTGGAGTCCACGTTTGCAAGAAATCATCCATGGAAGTTTCTCTTATTAATGTTCCTAATGTCCTACACTGATTTTTATTTGGCTACAGCCTGATTAAATTTTTTAAGTTGTTTTATAATTTATCATCAAATGATCTGTGGTCAACATCGATTTCTTCGTAATAATCAACAAAACGTTTAAGCCAGCCAATCATGTTGTCGTGATCGCCACACATAATCACAGGTGTGTTTCCCGAAAACAGCCAGTCAAGAAACAGTTGTAATGTGTCCAGCGACTCTGCATATCTCAGCCCAAATAATATCCCCTGGAATATATTTATTACCCATTGTGTCAGGCGTCCAAACACCACCGTTGAATCTGAAAAGGTTATGATAAGTACACGAAATAACTGCTCAGGTTCTCGTCTCTCTGGCAAGCCTATGTGTTGGTGTTAATTCGATCCTCCACGTTGCCTTGCTACAACAGCCAGGTCCATTTAAATACACAGTTTTGTGCCTGGATACCGGAGCATGCACGGACGCTGCAAAAATAGTTGTTTAATCTGATCACATTGATAGCAATCCAATATCGTAACAATGGCAGTTGGGTTATAATTGCACAGCTGTTCCTGTTTTATTCTCCATGATCTCCACGGTTCATCCTCGCTGATAAACTGAGATAACAAGTATTTTGGTATCGATATAAAACGAAATCCGTGGCAATTCTGACTGTGATAATAGGAAATCTGTTTATCATCGTTAATAAATTTATCGATACATATGGGAGCAACGAAGCTCTTCGATGTGTGTATTGAGGTGATTCGCCATGGATATAACCAGTAACACCTACTTGCGTTCCGTCAGACAAGTAGACGTTTTCCTTGAATGATAGTATTTCTTTCGTCGCCGTATCAGTGACCACGATTTCATATTCGGCGGAATCCACCCTGAGTAAACTTACAGATTATGTTTCTACCAAGATCCTTTGCGGTTTATTCCCACTGTGTTTGAGTTTCATCTCGAGAATTGTAGGAGCTCCATTGACAATATGATCAATGGGAGTATCTGGAGAATTATCGATAAATCGCTGATGACCTTTACATGACGAATACACTCAGGCGTAGATAACCAAACTTTGGTATGCGCGTGATATATAATTGCTACATTGACCGTCAACATTGTTAATATTACAATATCAAGCATGAATTGTAACAGCACTATGAGAACTCAACGCGCTTCTGAAAAATTTCTATCAAACCAGACATAACAAATCGGATGAAGAGCCTTAGCAAACTCGAAAGACACTATACGGACAAACCCGGTCAGGTCAAAATCAGGTTATGGTCCACTAATCGCCACTCGGGTCATCTCATGCGTGTGATGTCCAAACCGCGACAAATTCCCGGCGCATTCGTCTTTTCCTAAATAAAATATCCCTGGATAACACGCGGAAATATCAACCGAAATGACGTCTTTGCGGTCATACCGGGTATTCCACAAACCAGCATCTCCGTATTCACAGCAGCTTAACTTAACATCGCTGAGAAATTGAGCATGTGTTGGCTTCCATTTCTTTCTTTTTCGTGCGAAATGAGCTGCGACTGTAAAACAATTACTCAGTAATTCGCCAACGTTGTCAGATGAAAATCTACGTTTCATCACGAGAATGACTACGATATAATTTGCCGTCGGGTCGAACAAATTGATTATTTTTCCATCATTGGAACTCTAAAGCAGCCATACAGACACATGATCGTTTTTTACTGATTTGGTCAATAACATCAAATATAACTTCCGAGTATGGGTAAAGTCTTAAAATTCGATTCCATGGAAATATAGTCATCGCGCTAGTCCACACGTGTGCATTATGATCAACTATGTTTTTATTGGAGCTCTTCTATTTTCTCCGTAATGTTTTGAATCATACAGAAACATCTCCGGTTATCGTTGTTACGATATTAACTTTTCCTCCGATCTGGAAATATCATTTATTGTAGCTCCGGTGTTTTTGACAGATTCAGCCCAATTGGCTATTTTTTTCACGTCGTCGATCCTCCGTTAACCCGTTACTCAGCATCGCATTTGAAAAATGTTCAATTACTCACTCAGCTAGACAATTCAGCCTTGATGAAGTCAACGATGAAAACCTCATTCGTGCTAGTCTGTTAATTTCAAGTTTACTTATTGGATAAATTTCGTAAATGAGAGCGTTTTCCGGATATCATCGACTATAATAATACTTGTCAATCCCAACCATCATGTATGGTTTAGTTTAAACGCTGATAATCACATACTCACCTTGCATAGTCCTTAAAAGATCTCGTGCTTTTTTTTTTAATTTGCCACGTTCGCGCGCTAAATCTAGCAAATGTTATTTGCATGAAATACCGTTCGTCATCGGTGAAATCTATCGCGGAAACGATTTCACCAACAAATTGATCATTCATTGTCGCGGCTGTGTTTTTAACACTATGTGTCGAGTAGGTCACATGGTATCGTTGCTATAAAACTCATAATTACCATAACAAATACAAATATGCTCACGTGTCTTCACTATCCAGGGACGTTATTTAAGGAGGGCGGGTGGGTAGGTGGGTGGGTAATTTGTATGTTTTGTAAAAAGTATGTAGCCTATATACGAAAATTAACGAGCAAGTCAAATCCCCCCTCCCCCCACGTGAAAACAATTGAAATGACGTCCCTGTCTGCATCCACTATAGAAGATACAACAGGGAAAGTTTCTTTTGCTTTTATGGTTTAACGCCATTTTTTAGCACTAAATAGGCTATACATAGCGGCCAGTATTAATAGTGCAGGAAGAACCCGGAAAATCCCGGAAAGAACCACCGACCCACGAGAAGCTACTGGCAAGCTTTCTCACATACCCATATTGGCCGAATCCGAGACTCGAACCCAGGCAGACAGAGGTGAGATGGCAGTGATCCGTAACGGAGATCGCTTTAGACCACTCGGCCACTCGTGGCCCCTACAACAGGTTAAAAGTAAATTTTAAAATTAAGTTAATTTGTCAAACTAGCTATTAAATAGCAACAAGATAGGTACATATTGAAACTTATAACAATCTAAGACTTGTTCAAAAATATAAAACCGCTACGGTGGCCTAGTGGTTAGAACTTCCGCCGCGGAAGCGAGAGGTCGTGGGTTTGATCCCCGGCCAAGTCATGCCAACGTCTTACAAACATGGTACTAGCAGCTGCCTTGCTTGGTGCTCAGCATTAAGAGGCTAGTGTTAGGACTGGTCAGTCTGGTGTCAGGATAGTGTGACTGGGTGGGACATCATGCTACATGTCTGCGGTATGATGCCACAGTGTTAGACATCACTATTAAGTGCCTCACTGCGGACATCGTAGCGATATGTCTGAAAAATTGTTAGAGCTACATTAAAAATCATACTCTCCCTCACTCAAAAATATACACATGTTGTTTATACTGTGATAAAGTAATTATAGACAACAACCGCGAATGTATAATTTGTTAATGAAGTAAATAGAACAGTACCTGTATCTCGCTTTGATAATCAATTTGCAAAGTTTCTAACACTTTGGAAACGAGATATTCAATGAATCAAATTATGTTTTATATTTGAAAATGTAACGTATCATTCAATTCCTATTTAAATGTACTGACGTCATGTAAACCTCTAATTTAATCATTTATTTTTGAAAATATAAGTATGATTCAATTATTATTTAACTATAATTACAGAATGAAACAATCTGATTCAATTCCTATTTAACTATTATTACGAAATGTAACAATCGGATTCAATTCCTATTTAACTATTATTACGAAATGTAACAATCTGATTCAATTCCTATTTAACTATTATTACGAAATGTAACAATCGGATTCAATTCCTATTTAACTATTATTACGAAATGTAACAATCGGATTCAATTCCTATTTAACTATTATTACGAAATGTCACAATCGGTATCAATTCCTATTTAACTATACTTACGAGATGTAAAAATCGGATTCAATTCCTTTTTAACTATAATTACGAAATGTAACAATATGATTCAATTCCTATTTAACTATTATTACGAAATGTAATAATCTGATTCAATGCGCCTTTTTGGAGAGTTCTCATTTTTCAGCTTGTCCAAAATATCCCAAATATTGAAAGCACCAATATAAAGTACAGAAGCTCTATTATCAAAGCCCTGTCTACATTCCACCAAATCGGGCTTGAATAATGAGCCAGATTTTTGTCCATATTTTCCATATCCACTCGAAATCCGTGTTCAAAAGACTGTACTGTCTGATGATTCTAAAAATGAGTGAAAAGTACTGTGTCCCGTGTCAAGACTGTAGTCTAATGTTTTAAAAATAAGCAAGAATTAGTGTCCTTTTTAAAATGCTCTGTTATCTGATGTTTCTAAATATGAGTGAAAATAATGTGTTCTACCAGCAAGACCCTGTTGTATGATATTTCTTAAAACTGGTAAAAATTACTGTGTGCCCGGTTTTACAAGACCGTGTTTCTAAAAACAACAGAAAATTACATTGTACGCGGTTTTGGCATATCTTCAAAGTGAATTTGAGTGGCGTAAAAGAGTTTCTTGTGTAGCACATATTTTCGAACATTTTTGTGCATTTGACTTACTTAGACATTTAAAATGACTAGATACATTACAAAATATGCCAAATCGGTAATTTCTTACATACGTTCTAAGTGTGATAGGATAATATCTCTACAGATTTGTTCAAATGACTAAAATATTTACTTTCTACAAGTGCATTTTAAAAATGCCTTGTTATGTATACAATGTTCGTGATATATAGTTTAGAACTGTGCAGTGTCCGTGACATGTAGTTTAGAACTGTGCAGTGTCCGTGACATGTAGTTTAGAACTGTTCAGTGTCCGTGACATGTAGCTTAGAATTGTGCATACAGTGTCCGTGACGTGTGCTTTAAAACTGTGCACACTGTGTCCGTGACATGGGCTTTAGAACTGTGCATACAGTGTCCGTGACACGGGGTTTTTAATTGTGCATATAGTGTCCGTGACATAAAGTTTTGAATTGTGCATACAGTGTCTGTGATATCGGGCTTTAAAACTGTAAATACAGTGTCCATGTCACGGGGTTTATAATTGAGAATACAGTTTCCGTGATATTGGGCTTAGAATAGAGCATACAGTGTTCGTGATATTGGGTTTATAATTGTGCATACAGTGTCCGTGATATTGGGTTTAGAATAGTACATACAGTGTCCGTGATATTGGGTTTAGAATAGAGCATACAGTGTCCGTGATATTGGGTTTAGAATAGAGCATACAGTCTCCGTGATATTGGGTTTAGAGTTGTGCATAGTGTCCGTGATATTGGGTTTAGAATAGAGCATACAGTGTACATGATATTGTGTTTAGAATAGAGCACACAGTATCCGTGATATTGGGTTTAGAATAGAGCATACAGTCTCCGTGATATTGGGTTTAGAATTGTGCATAGTGTCCGTGATATTGTGCTTAGAGTAGAGCATACAGTGTCCGTGATTTTGGGTTTAGAATAGGGCATACTGTGTACATCACATGGGCTGTAGAACTGTGCATATAGTGTACGTACCATAGACTTTAGGGACTTGTCTACCACATACCAAAATCTGTCACGCTGCCCGAACCTGGATGAGAAGAAGGCTTTGTGACAGATATATTCTAGGTTTTGTGAACTTATTCTGAAGTGAACCAGTTTAAGAATTACAAAATTATCATGTCAACATTAAGCAGTCAGGAACAAAAACGAAGACGTAAGGAATACAAAATAGTCTACTTGGTTGCTTAAATGCAAGCTTAGGGCCATAAAAGCAGCCTACTTGAAATAGTTTTATTTTAAAGATTTATTATGATGACTAGTTGGTCTCAAGTGAAAATATAGCAATCTGATATCCACTGTGGCCACACTAGCTGCCATTTTAAAACTATTGGTATTAGTTTTCCTCTTGAAAAGATGGTCATATTAACAAGGGGTTTTCACTAAAAGACTTATAATGTCTATTCGGGATTCCTTACTAATAAAATCGGATTTGATGAACAATATGTCTTTTTACTGCCACTTGATCTGAGTTAAGGAAACATTTAACTGTCTTCCTGGTCTTGCTGGTCCTAAACGCAAACGGTTTCGTTTGCAGACAAAATGACCACCACAGTAGCCATCTTAACAATATTTATATCGCCACTCATTCTTAACATTTCCCATGATTGCCGAGCGGTCTAAGGCGCTCGCATTTATAGACAACTCATATCTCACCTCTGGTCGCGTGGATTCGATTTTTGGACTGACCCAAAGGGGTACGTGAGAATGCTTGCCAGTATCTTTCCGTGGGTCGGTTGTTCTTCTTCTACAAAATATACCGACCACCAAGATTCAAATACAAGAGATCACAGACTTACAATATGGCTACCACAATGCTCATCTGCAACATTTTGTGATTGTCATTCTATCAAGAGACAATTTACGATATCGTGTTGGTCCTATGTGAGCATGGTGCCAATGCAACATCCAGTATGGCCGCCATCGCAGCCAGTTCAAACTTTAGTTATATAGCATTTAACTTAGATGCACTAGTCTCGTACATTGTATCATTCAACTGAGATGCAATAGTCAGGTACATTATATCATGCAATTGAGATACACTAGTCTCGTACAGTATAGCGTTCAACTTAGATGCACTAGTCTCGTACATTGTATCATTCATCTGAGATGCACTAGTCTGGTACATTATAGCATTTAACTGAGATGCACTAGTCTGGTACCTTATCGCAGTTAACTGAGATGTAGTAGCATGGCATACTAAAGAATTTAACAGAGATGCAGTAGCATTGTGCACTATATTTCAACTGAGATGCAGGATATTTAAAAAAAAGCGTTATTTATCATAAACTAGGTACGCTCCATATTATGCTATGTTTTATATCCGCGATTTACTTTAACGAATTGCGTTTTCTTTTCCCTGTAGAATCGTTTCTAACTTGATCTTGTAAAGTTATAAACTCTTGAAATCGTACAGTTCATTAAGCCGGATACAAGTATGTCTACCAATCTGCATCAACACGTAATTTATTCCTTCATCATATCACACCATATAAATAATCTTGCTCTCGGGATTGATGCTGTTTATTTCAATGTTAACAGTCTTGGTCTCAGGGTTGACGCTGATTTTTCAATGTTAACATTCTTGCTATCAGGGTTGATGCAATTGATTTTAATGTTAAGGGTCTTGCTATCAGGGTTGAGGCTATTTATTTCAATGTTAAGGGTCTTGCTATCAGGGTTGATGCTATTTATTTCAATGGTAACAGTAGTGCTATCAGGGTTGATGCTATTTATTTCAATGGTAACAGTAGTGCTATCAGGGTTGACGCTGCTAGCAATCGTACTCTCAGCGTTAACGATGTTTATTTCAATATTAGCAATCTTGTTATCGTTGTTGAAGCTGCTTATTTCAATGGCAGCAATTTTGCTTGTATGTTTATGCTGCTTATTTCGATGTTAGCAACCTTGTTATCAGGAATAATAATAATAATAATAATAATAATAATAATAATAATAATAATAATGAGAACTTTGTATAGTGCCTAATCTTTAGAAGCTCTAAGTGCTTTACAACATCTATATTGAAATGACTACATACAAGCAAAAAATAAAAGCCATGAAATTGGAAAACGTAAAACAATGCTGGAAATATTTAAGGTAAAAAACATTATTAGATCTTTAAGTTTGTTCATGCAGTCGAAAAAGGTGGATTTTAAGAGCACTCTTAAAAGGGATCACTGTGTATTTGTGTCTAATTTCAATGGGCAATTCGTTTTACATTGATGGGCCCTGGTATGCAAAAGAATGTTGTCCAGATGACTTCGTTTTCATAGTGGAAACAATGAGTATATGATTGTCAGAAGAGGAGCGTAAGAATATTGCTGATGTATAGACATGGGTGAGGCCGAATAGGTATGTTGGACTGGAGTCTGTCAGTGAAACATAGCACAGAGAACAAATGTTATGTTTCATTCTGGATCAAATGGATAGACATTATAGGGACAGAGCAGTGATGAGGTATGCTCTGATTGAAGTACTCTAAATATGATCCAAGCAGCTTGGTGTTGAAATTTTTGAAGTTTCTGGCGTAGATATTGTGACGAACCAGACATAACTGAGTTACAATAGTCCAGTATTGAAAGTAATAATGAACACACAAGTGGTTAAGTGGCATCAACTGAAAGCGAATGGAGCTGATGCATCACAGCTCAAGATATACAGCCTTGCATATGTTCATGACATGCTGGTGCAATGTGAGAGTACTGTCTAGGGTACCACCTAGGTTTCGTACTGACTATGTGAATTTAATGTTGGTTTATCTAATATTTAATGTTTTGAGGTAATGGATGTGAATGAGAAAGTATTTGTGTTGTGATCAGATGGCCTCAGTTTTATCATCATTCATCTTCAGCATGTTACATGTCATCAGCTTCAGTTGTGTGGCTAGACTTGTATATTTGGGTGTCATCAGCGTACAATTGGTGAGACACTGGGTGATGATATATGACACTTGAGAGCCGCTGAGTGTATATAATGAATTGAACAGGTCCAGAAACAGATCCCTGAGGAACAAAACATATATCAATTTGTCTGCAGTGTATTCCATTTGCACAATTTGTGTCATGTTGACTGAGTAGGACTTGGACCACTATAATGCTGTATTCTGAATGCCAAATACATGCTGGAGAAGGTGAAGTAATATATCATGGTCTATTGTGTCAAATGCTGCAGACAAATCATGGGTTAGGACTGTAATCATTCCGCTATCCAAAGCAGAGAGAATGTCATTAAAAACGTACAGAAGAGTAGTTTCAGTACTGTGGTAAGGGCGATATGCTGACTGTACATTGCTAACAAGACTGTTTGAATTCAAATGAGATACAAGTTGGGTTAGAACAACTTTTTCTAAAACGTTTTATATGAACGGGAGATTAATCTTACATCTAGCGTTATTTGTAGTGTTTTCCCGCGAAGATCAATCAGGTTAAATTCTTGGTCGGTTATTGAAAAATTCATTCTGGTTATGAACGGATTAATGGGCTCCAAGGAAGTCAAATTGGGTGGATTTTTTACTATGAGACTCCCGGGAGAAACGTCTGGAGAAAATGTATACATGATATACCCTTGATTGGCGCTGTTTGATTTTGAAGTATCAATTGAGAAACTCCCCAGGATTGCATCACAGATAACATGTATCGCAATAACAGATGATATATCAACGTTGCCGGGAGATCTGTGTTTGTTGTTGCGGTACACTGAATTCGTCGATGTTAAAATTTCAGTTGGTGGATTTATTTTAAACCATAACGCGTGAACCTGAGGAAAGAATTCGTCAATGAGTTTTCTCAGTGATGCTTTTAACACTGGTACGTCCCATCCTGTAAATTTAACAAAGACTAAGTTGTCATTGGTGATGGGAAATACTTTATCAGTTGAAAACACTCTTTTGAACTTTTCCCTGTTTGGTGATTTGTCTTCATAGACAAACGAGAGTAATCTATCATTGAGATAATTCATATCGGCGATAATTTGATTTAATTGTTGTTGTTGGTGTTTGATTGTATCACGCTGAGTTGTTAAATCTAGTAGTAGAGATCGTTGTAGATAATCTCGAAGTTGATTTAATTTTGTTTGAAATGTTTGCTTCATCGAGTTGAAAATCCCAATGAGGGATTTTTCTGTTATCGTAAATACACCTTGATCACCAAGAGCAAATCTCCATATTATTTTACCATACTCGTTATATTTGTATTTTCTAACCTCATCTGTTTCTGTTTCATCGTAAACATCATATGAATATTTGTTATAAATATCTTGAGGTCGTAGAAGACTAATATCGAAGTTATAATTGAACTTTGGATCTATCGTTGGTAGATCATCAGTGAAAAAGTCAGATTCTTTAGGTTCCGGCAATGCATAATGAACCGCTGGAAGATTTTCCACCCATGATTGGTGAATCCTTGGGAAATGTTCATCGATGGTATCGCTGAGTTTTTTACGCATTTGTGGTACGTTATACCCTGGAAGTTTAAACGTGGGAATGTCTTCTTCGCGGATATTAAATTTTGTTATAAAATCTCTTCTTACTTCAGGACTACCAGTGAGAATAATTCTAATCATTTCACTGTTATAAAATTCCATCTCGGTGATAATTTTATTACATACTTCCATATACCTGATGACATCATTGCGGCGTGGTGGGCTTTCACTTATTGCTGTTATCAAATAACCTCTAATTCTCTCAAATTCATTATTCATCAATGCTAAATACCGATCAATATATACTTTTAGTTTACCATTAAACGGTTCTGATCGCACATTTGGCCAACTGTAGTAACATATTAATTGTGTTAGCGCTATTTCAGATGCTGCCAGCGGAGGATTAAATTCAACGCTGAATTCTGGTGTTTTCGTTACCACCGAGATTAATTTTGTTTTTGTCATGGCGGTATTTGTTACTATTCGTTGAAGCAGTTCTTGTGACATTATTGAAATTACCTTGTAATTTCCAATTATTATTTTCCAATTTCGATATCGTTGAATCATACAACCTTACCATCTTAGAGATTTCTTCTTCGGATATTATTTGATCATCAATCGATGACGAGATCAACATTGACAATTGCGAATAAGCGTTTGACGCGATAATAAGTTTAACAGCGTAATCGTGTAATTTCCGCTGAGAACACGAGAACACGATGATATTTTTTTTTTGTTATCCCGGTGAATAATCCAGAAATTGTTGCCGCCGCGGATATTACAACGGGAACAACAACTGGAGCTATCATTGTCACCGAAGATAGTATTATTCCAGCGCCGGCAATTACACCTGACACCGAGTACACTGACGCGTCAATGATGGTGATTCTACGCTGATATTTTTTCTTTTTATTTCTATATTCTTCAATTCTTTAACGGTTCAAGTTTTTCTTGGAATTCTTTAACGGTGTTATAACGATACTGAAACACTGTCATTGGAATTGACGTTGTTGACATTTTATCTATTAACGTAGTAAACAATTCTGAAAATGAAAGTTACTTTGCAATTTCATTTTGGTGAAAATTCTACGAATTTCAATTGAGTTGTTTACTTAAATCAGCCACGAATTCCACATACCATGACATTGAAACCCTAGCTAGATTATTATCAGTGGATGTAATCGTGAATTGTTCAATCGTATCCTTGTCGATAATTGTTGATATCGTATTATTGACTCCAGATGAACTCGACGATGATATATTACTAAATTAAACTATATTGGTGTTACTAACGTTAATCGATAAATTCCTCTTACGGTTGCAGTAATGTGTAAAATATTATTTAACGGTGTCCACGTATATGAGCCGTGTTGAATCGTGTATACTACGTTGATAGTTCTATCATGAGGAATTTTTGTTTTTTCAACTATTGCTATCATTCTTGTTGCATCCGCTACGATGTTATTAGTGGTCGTTTTAAGATCATCGATAGATTTTTTAATATCAGAAAGTTTCATATCGAGTTTATCAAGTGTAGATCCGAGAGATTTATCAACGACGTTTTTACGAAAAGTTGAAAACTGTTTTACATGTTCTTCATATTTGGATTGAAGTGTTGCTAGTTCTTACATAGAAGCTTTTATGTCTGTAAGCTTCGGTGTAGTCACACGCGGAACACCAAAGAAATTATTTATGGGAGTTTCAATGGCATGAATGATATCCTGTTGGAGCTGATTAAATTTTGGTTATATGATCGTTATAATCTTCATGTAGTTTTTTCATATCATTGGCGGAGTCACCAGCAGTGACTTTAACGTCATCGATGGTTTTTTGTAATCCCGTTATAGCATTTATTTGATCATATAATTTTTTTAATTCATCTAAGTTTGCTATCGATGAGATAGCTTTGTTGGTTATTTTTTTTTTGTCCAATAGTAACTGTTTCGGAAGGACGTGGTACTGATCTTCCAAAAATATCTACCATGTTATATATACACATTTCTCTTTGTTAAAATCATTCATGATTTTTCATCATCGTATACTCATGGATGGCCTTGTGATGTAATTTAGGATTTGTCGAGATAAACATTAACGTGTTAAGAGTTTCTTGTCCACATATTGGAGGATCTGTTAACGTCTGCGTTGGTAACGTTGAATACCAAACCGGAATTAATTTATTTCGTAATTTCGATATGTATTTGACAAATTCAATCGGAGGTGGTAATCCATACGAGTCAAAATAAATAATTGATGCTGGATATATCGCGTAACAAACCCAATGAGTTCCAGGTCCAGTGTTATCATCGAGATTAATTATACCAGTTTCTGGTATTTGTGGTTGTGCTGGTAATTGATCTTTCATGAATACACCTCTGAAATGCTTTATTGGGAGTTTTTTTACAGCTTCTAATAGATCAAAATTTGACATTGGAAATTCTGAAAGAATTTCTCATGAAAATCTAGAATTTTTTATTAATTGGTTTTGTACTGTTTTGTGAATCGACTTCCTGGTAGTCGAAATCATTTTCTCTTTTTTTTTCTCGAAATTCTACCACCGGATTTTAGACCTTTACCAAACGCTTTATTAACAACATTAGAAGCAAGTTCTCCGGCTGCCCCAGTTCCTAACGCCCCAAGAATTGCCGGAGCTGCCGACGCAATCAATCCTGGAATTGCAGCCAACAGCGGAAATATTCCACCGGTTTTAAACATATCTTTGATTGCCGCTTGTGAAAAAGTTAATCTGACTCCGGTTTTTGCCTTTGACGCTTTATTGAAGTGATCAAGTTGAGTTTTCGCCAGCGATAGTTTATTTGTTCCACCTGTCATTTGTTCTTTTTTAAGTGTTATTGTTGCGCCACACAATGTAGAATTCTTCGATTGGAGTTTCTCTATCTGACCAGGTGTCAGAGTAACATTAACGTAATAATACGACATTTTATTTAGATAGTGATCATCTAATTGTCCTCGTGAAATTAGAAGGAAATTTCCATGGAAATCCTTTAAAATTCTGAAAGAATTTCAATTACATGTTTTCCAATGGTGCATCAATGACTCTCATTTTTCCACCACCACCTTCAAGTATCATAGATTTATCACTGAGAATAACAGCAATCGCTCTAAATCCTCCAAGAGCATCACCGATACGGGCTTGAAATTTTACATCAACAGTTGAATGTTTAGATCAATCAAGATGTTGCAATGAAAAGTAATAAATCGGATACAATTCCCTAAAATCAAACTGTGATATTTGAAGTCCAGTATCGATGTTTTGATCACGACCCATAAATGACCACAATCGATGATAAACTTGTCCTATTTGATTCTTTTCGTAATTGATAATAAGATTTTCTGCGGGTTCTTGTTGATTACTTATTCGCAATGATACTTCACTGACCGCACAATGATAAAATATCATATGAGATCTTAATTGTAGACTATCATCTGCAACTGTAGCTATTTTTTTAGTTCTATTTGAGTTTTGTAACACAACAAAGACATGTCTTGGCGCGGAAATGTTTTTGGCCATCGCAAGTTGCCAAGTAAAAGCTCCAGTACTTGTACTAGATGTAGTTGCTGTTGTAACATCACATCAACTCAACAGCGACGTTCCTCCTTGGTCCATAAACGATAACAATCGAGTTTCAACAGTCAACGATGGAGTCATGATTGGCATCCATAGTATTAAATTTGATAAGTATACACTACCATCTCGTACAGGATCAGGGCCATGCCAAAGAGCATAATCGTCAGTTGATCTTCGTGTAAGAACTACAGTATGACTAGCACCAAAGATAACTCTTCGGACGTCTCGGCAAAATCTAAATATATGCGACAACGGAATCGTACATGAAAATCTACCTAGGCTGTCTATATTCTTGTTTCGTGCTGCAAATCCCGCGTTGTAATTAGGATTACTATTTATAATCATATCCTCAATATCAGCGTTAGCATTTTTAGCATTATTTTGTGGTCGCCTTATAACAAATGGATTAAGATCAGCGTGATTAGTAGTATCCTTCGCAAGCATCATTGAATGCCCCGCAGATTTAATAAAATCATCTGAGTATCTAGCTAAACCTACAACTGTGGTTGCAATATCAACATAACTATCGATGGATTTAATTCTGGTAGAATTAATTATATACTGGGCGTTGTTAAATAACGCCATTATACCGTTGTTGACAAATCCAATCGGGATATTTTGGAGATTATCAGCAGCTGTAAACTCAGTATTATCAGATTTTCTTAGTTGTCCTTCTACTTCAATGTATGCTTCACACGGCAAGAAATACTTAGATGTATCATCGAATCTAAGTTCAATTCGTGATCTTACATTTGCATCCTGTGCTCGATATGAAAAATATTGATAATCACGTATAGAATTATTTCTTCCTACGGGATCATCTACTTTAAAAGCATCATCAATCTCATCACTGAACATTTATGCTATAACGTAATTGATCTAAATGTTTAACCGTTTCAAACCGGAGCCAGCAATTAATCTCAACATTGCTTGTGCCATATTATTAATTGCACTGCCTATCTTTGGTGGCATTTGTTCCGTAGATTGTAATTGAAATTTTCTTAGATTTTTCTTTTTACCTCTCGTCAACGACATAAGTTTTTCTTTTGCATCACCCAACATATCAAATGCTTTATTACCAATAGCTGTACCAGCTCTATCACCGAAAACCCCAATAGCTTTTGACGCTATTTCTTTACCAACAGGTAAAATCTTTGGAGCAATTCTAGTAAATAATCCAGTGACAATATCACCGAGTCCATTTCCATAAATAAGTTTATAAACCGGTAATCTTGAGTTTACAACATAAACAGGTCTTGCTCTGTTCATACTACGATGTACTATCATTTTATTTAAATGCTATATATCTAATCAGTGATTAATCACTATAATAATCATCGGTAAGTTCATCGATGAAACTACGATATTGTCCGATATTCATTACACCACCTTGAAGTAACAGTTGACAGATTTCAGTCGCATCATTAATTATCTTTGGGGAATTATTTCCAGCTCGTTTTCCTCCAATGAGAACTTCTAACCGTGATATATAATCAAGAACACTTCTTGAACAGGGTATATTACCACCGTGATATCCCTCGCCGGTAAATTCTTCTTCTTCAGGATATTCTCGTTGAGGATCTTCCATAACAGGGTCTTCTTGTCTTCGTGGACTTGCTTGTATAGGTTTTTGTGCTTGTCTTAATCGTTTTTCTTCTTTTTTTTGTTCTCGTTTTGTGGGAGTTGGTGATATAAGTTTTTGTTGAGCTTCTCTTGTTTGTTCGTTTTCAAAATCTTTTAATCTAACAGCAGCATCAAATGAACTATACCGTTTATCGACTTTACTAATTTGGTTTAACCCTGTTTTAACTTTATAAACCACATCAATCCATTTTTTAAAATCACTGCTAAAAATTATCTTTTGTCCTGGTCTTAAATAATTATATCTATCAACAAAACCAGCAGCTGTAAAATCTACCAATGATTCTGGATCCATTTTATCAATATTTGCTAAACAATCTTCGGTAAATCTATCTCGGAGTTCTTGATTTCTACTATCGGTTTTCTTTGTTGGTTTTTCCTCTGGTTTTACCTCAGGTGCAACCGCGGGTTTAGATTCCTTTCTCGCTGTTACAACTTCACCAGTAGCCGCAGTTATAGGTTTAAATAATTGTTGTGTATCGGCGGTAAAATCTAACTTTGTTTGTTGAAGCGCTTGTAAATTATCTCTGACAGAATCTCTTACCGGAAGATATTTCTTAATTGCGGCCAACCGTTCTCTAGTTAATCTAGTTATTTGTGCTTCTCTTTGCCATTTATATAAAAAATATATCGCTAATTCATCATTGTATCTATAGCTAATTCGGTTAGCTTCATAGCAGCAGAGAGGGTGGTGACAACGTCTGTGGCGTCGTTTTTTTTTTCTGATTTTACCAAATGGACGCTTCTATTAAGCATTTATGAGGAAGCCTTGGATTACCAAAAAGACGCCCGTAAACTCTTGTCCGATTCACCCTCTCTGCTGCTCAGTCGGATTTTAAAAATTTATATCCCATTTATTACTTTTTGCTGGAACATCTTGATTTAACAAGACAGTCCGTCGTTAATATACACTTTAGAGCTCGTGTAAACCCCCCTGCTGTCATTCTCAGCGACAAATCAATGCTTCTTGAAGGTGTTGGTGGAAGAATGAGAGTGATAGATGCACCAGTGGAAAATATGTAACAATTAGATCAATCTGTTATTAATAAAATGCCATATGATATTATTAGTGTTACGTTAACTCCTAATCAGATTAAGAAACTACAATCAGAAACAACTGAAAAATTCGGAACTACAATTACGTTGAAGCCTAATCAGATGACCGGCGTGGCGAATAACTTATCGTTGAAACCTAATCAAACAAAACGTTTAAATGACGCGTCTAAAAATAAAAAAGGAATTCGAAGTAAACTTTCTGCGGCTGCAATTGCCAATATGAAAAAAAACGGCGGTATATTTCCATTGTTAGCTGCGTTACCAGCGTTGATTGTGGCAGCGGCACTAGCGGTGGCTAAAGCGGCGGCGTTAGGAGCCGTTGGTATAGCAGCAGGATTGGCACTAAAGAAAGCAACTGGGAAGGGATACAAAAAAAGAAGGAGAAGGGTCTAAGACTACTAGTAACCCCGTATACGTGGTACAGCAGAAAGGGTCTGAAAATCCCAGGAACGGTTTATTAACTCAACAACCTTCGGTTGTGGAATCTTCGATTCCAATGTCAAATTTTAATTTATTTGATGCTACTAAAAAATCTAGCAATTAAAAACTTCAGAGGCGTCTTTATGAAAGATCAGTTGCCGACACAACCAAACAACTCTGAAACCGGCATCATTAATCTCGATAACAGCACCGGATCCGGAACCCACTGGTTTCTTTACACGATTGATCCACGTGTAATCGTTTATTTCGATTCATATGGATTAGCGCCGCCTAAAGAATTCATGCGTTATATAAACCACTTAAAAACTCCTCGTTGGTATTCTACGCTACCAACACAACAAATGAATGACACACCAATATGCGGCAATGTTGTCGTAAATGAATACAATAGTAATCGCTGGAAATCGAAGAGATTTTAGAGAAATAATTAGTTTTATAATAACATGATTGATATTTAGGGGAGATCTTTATCAGCGCTGAAGAAACCAACCGAAGAAATATCTGCAACCGGTGATATAAAAAGAATAATCGAAGATGAAATAGCTGAGATGTTGAACTTAGCAAGTGTTGATCCCAATGAAATAGTTGTATTTTAAGATCATCAGGGTAAATTGAAAACTAGTAATGTTTACCTGGATGATATTCTAGTTAAACAAAGCGGCGTAACCGAGAACACCGTTGCGTTATTTGCGATCGGGGTAAACTAAAACCGGGCGTACTCGTTTCGACGATTACAGATAATTTAAAAACTCTCAACGATGAGTTAAAATTCATACTAAGTTTTTTTTGTTGATCCAGCGACAACATCACCCAATTTATCATTAATAAAAATCTCTATGGACAATATAAAGACTGTCAATGTCGAATTAAAATCAATTATGGCTTTCTTCGGCGAACCATCAATAAAAAAAAATCCATGGATAGATTAATTGAGCTTGATTATAAAATTGATCAATTTGAAAACAAGTATGAGAAGCATGAAAAGGATTTTAATGTACTTGGAAATAGAGTTGTTAGAGAATTTTTTTGGAAATCCACCGACGGTCACAATGAAACTAGCAGATATAAAAAATTCTCTCGATGAAATAACCGCGATTAATCGGCAAACAGAAACCATCAACACCTATATTAAAACAACCAATGATATTATCAAGGATGATATGCCGAAGGTGATAAAAATACTTGAAAAAACAAATATTCCTCATGAGAGAACCAATAACGTAGTATACACAATTCAACACGGATCATTTGCGTGGACAACATCCACTAACACGCTAAGTATCACCGCAGCCGTCAAAGGTATTTATCTATTAACACTAGTGACACCAAGTCAATTTAATATTTCGTCAACAAGTTCATTTGGGGTCAATACTACGATATCAACAATCATCGACAAGAATACAACTGAACAATTCACGATAACATCTACTGATAAAATTTGGCTAGGGTCTCAGTAATATGGTATGTAGAATTCGTAGCGGATTTGAGTAAATAATTAAATCGCTAGCTGTTTCAATTGAAATCTGTTATAATAAATAAAATGTCATCACTGTTGACTTCGTCATCAACGGTACCTTCGGTATCTCAATATCGCTATGATCAGATTAGAGAGTTTCAAACTAAACTCAAAACACTCACTGAATAGAATCAAACAAAAATAAAAAAAAATACCAACGAAGAATCACCGCAGTTGATCACCGGAGCTGGTATAATACTCTCCTCGGTAACAATGATTGCTCCGATAGCTGTTCCAATTTGTATATCAGCGGCGACAACAATCGCGGGAATTATGTTAATAAAAACAAAAAAAGATCATCATGCAGCCAGCTTAAACTGCAAGATTACGTAATTAAATTTCATGTTGTGTCAACCGCATACTCGCAATTATCCTCGTTGATATCGTCATCAATCGATAACACATTTATATCAGATAATGAGTTTTCAGCTATGGTACGTATTTATGATTCCGCGATATCGAAATTAGAGCAGGATAATAATAACAATGACAACACCGCAAGAACTTCTTCAACGAATAGTTAAAAATACCGAACCAATTCAACAAATAACGGAAAATACCACACCGGTGAAGACCAGCATGATCTCAATAACCTCAACCAATCCTGAATTCAGTGTGAATTTCCCCACTCCGATTCCAGTGAAAGAAATAGCACAGCAAAACTACGAGTGTATCACAGTTGGCCTAATATTAGGTTGGTAGCATTTGGCGGTCAACAACCGAATAATTCCTTGGTGTTTGCGAGTAAAAATCGCGAAGACGGAACTCCAGACTGGAAAGTTGTTTCGCTGCCATCTGGGTCATACCAAATCGAACAAATCAATGCCGAATTACAACGCAGAATAAAATCCATTACTGGAAAAGAATCGAACATCGCTATAACGGTCCACGAGCCGACGCTATCATCTGCGATCGAGATAAACTCTTCCAGTTATGTCGTAGATATTTATCAGAGTTCTATAAGAACTATACTGGGATGGCCTGAAATCCCGCCTCGACGGGAACTAGTTAATCCTGAAACCCAAAAATTAAATTATATTACTGACAGGATAAAACTCGACAATCGAGTAAAAAGCTATAACGAATATATCAAGTTGAATTTTTTCACTGGAATGATAGACGACCGCAACCGAAGATATTATGCAACTCGACAGGATAAAAGCACTGAAAATTTCACAGCGATGAATAATGATATTTCGCTGTTGTTAATATCTCTTAAATCCGGCACTCTCAACCGAGATGAATTTATCAGCGTCGTAGAAACATTTAACAAAATCATCAATGACATGGAAACATTTTACTCACAAATTATTCAAGAGATATTAGGTGACAATAATCCTAAAACGAGAACGGAGTTTGCGATAGTGTATAATACACGCGTTGAAGATATTCCCAGACTCAAACTAGACGGATATAATATCTCAGAACTACAAAAATCTCTCAATGATGCCATCGATGAAGGTTTCAAAAAAATCCATGACGCATTGAAAAAAAACAGCATCACAGCAAGCAACAATTTTCAAATATGATAATGACCCAGACGGAGGCGGCAGGCATATCGCGCCACTAAATGTAAATATATCCTCGGTGATAGCATTGAATTTAGTATGTGATGTTATCGATGGAATCTATCAAATAAATCTCGAGCGATCAAATCAAGCTCAGCAGGGACATATTTTATACTCATTTGCACCAACAGCTCCTCCAGGGTTTCTAATTATTGAAGATCCAACTAATCCAGTCTATATGCGATGTCATAATAATTCATTAACGAGAATTAATTTCAGACTCACTGACCAGTCTAATAATCTAATTGATTTACGAGGTGAAGTTTTACAAATTAGTCTGTTTGTGAAATCGTAGTGATTTTTATTGTTAACCCCATAGCAGCAGAGAGGGTGAGTGACAACGACCATGGCGTCTTCGAACAAGCGTTGGTTAGCCGAATCGACGCTTTTTTTACGCTTTTCGAGGAAGCGTTGGTTAGCCGAATCGACGCCACTACAAAGTTGTCGGACTCACCTCCTCTGCTGCTGATACACTTGACAACACAGTTTCAATGTAGTCTTCTTCGCCATGCAGTTGCGATACAGAATTTCAGCGACAAGTGGTACCTGCATTTTAACCTGTATATGGATTTAATACGAACAATCGTGATGATGAGTGCACCAAACTCGCGTGAGCGTGATCCAATTCCAGAGTTACTGCTGATTGAGTGCTTAGATCTAATATTGCCTTCACTAAGTGATGTTATAATACCTCTCTCTCTCATCGGGAAAATTCCCATCATTATTCAAAACTGCCATCGTAAAACTTCTGCTGAAGAAACCAACACATGGTCATAACGATTTAAAGAACTACAGCTAAGTTTATAATCTCCCATTCATATAAAAAATCTTAGAAAACATGTATCTCATCTGAATTCAAACAGTCTTTATAACAATGTATAGTGTGCATATAGCCCTTGCCACAGTACTTAAACTACTCATCTGAAAGTATTTAATGACATTCTCTCTGCTTTGGATAGCGGAAAGCTTACAGCACTCACCCTCCTTTATTTGTCTGCAGCATTGGACAAAAAAGACAATGATATATTATTTCACCTTCTCCTGTATGTATTTGGAATTCACAATACAGCCTTAGCTTGCTCAAGTCCTACTTATGCAAATGGAATACACTCCAGCTCAGTTGATCTATATTGTGATGTTTCACAGTAGTCAATTCTTGGAACTGTTCTCTTCATGATATACACTCAGCAGCTCTTAAGTGTCACTGATCATAAATTGTACACTGATGACACCCAAATATACAAATCTTGCCACCCAACTGATGTTGATGCTACATTCCAAGGAGCAAAGATTTGCGTTTCGGATGTGAGATCATGGATGACATGTAACTAGCCGCAGATGAATGATGATGAAATTGAAACTATTATATCACAACACAGCGACTTTCTCATTCACATACTTTACTTCAAATAATAAATATCAGCAACACCAACATTAAACACACAGTAAGAACGAAACATAGGTGTTACACTGCGCAGTAATCATACATTGCATCAACATGTCATGAACATATGCAAGGATGCATATCTTGAGCTGAGACGCATCATCTCCATTCGCAAATATCTTTCAGTTGATACCACTAAAACACGTGTGTTCATTAGTACTTTCAAGACTTGACTACGGTATCTCAGTTCGGTATGGTTCGTCACAATATCGACTCCAGAAATTTCGAAGAATTCAAAACACAGCTGCTCGGATCATTCTGTACCTTGCATTTGGCTATCCATTCGATCCCGAATCAAACACAAAATTTGTTTTCTGTACTACGTTTCACTGATGGACTCCAGTCCAGCATATCTATCTGGCCTCAACCGTGTGTACACATCAGCAAAATCCTCTTCTGACAATCGTATACAAAACGTTCTTTTGCATACCATGGCCCAGCAATGTTGAACGAATTTCCCATTGAAATTAGCCACAAAGACACAGTGATCACCTTCAAGAGTGCTCTCGAAACTCACCGTTTCGACTGCAGGAACAAACTTAAAGATCTAATATTGTGTCCTACCTTAAATATGTTCAGCAATGTTATGTTTTCTAATTTCATGTTGTTCCGTGTTTCGCTTTTTGTAGTCATATTAAAGATGTTGTAAAGCACTTAGAGCTTCTAAAGATTAGGCGCTATACAAAATCTTTATTATAAGCATAAATAACCCATATACCCAACACTCACCAATTAAAAAAAACAACCGGAAGGATTAAGAATATTACCAATGCACAAAACAGTCATTTATTCATTGATTTATATGTTACAACATGAATGTCGCCAAGAAGTCCAAAACTCCATCAAATTGTTTCTTTGGCAACAATGTCGCTATAATTGCTTTATGTAGATTAACCTCTTTGATAACTTTTAGTTACATCTATTTAAATACAAGTATAGAAGCATTCCTCCTACTTATTTGTTCAATTTGTTTCATAAATATTATAATCTGATACAGCGAATATTGGACACAGACGACAAAGGTATTATTGAGATAGACTATTCTGAAAACAGGAAATGGACAACGAGTTGTCTGCCTTCTTTGTTACATCGGGAGCTTTCGTTTGCTTTGAAATGTCAATAAGTTGACAATGTTAGTGATCACAGTGCGCCAGTTAGGTTAGAAATTGTAAATCAATCAAAGCAATATAAATGTTGTGTGCATTTTTGATATCCTTGATATTTTTATTTTTTAAAATCGATGAGAGGGGTACAAACAAACAGGATTGTGTGCGAATTGTATACTACTAGCGGATGTTTCTGATCTGTGAACCTTCTTCTGCTGTTTAAGTAAAGCTATATGGTGTAGTATTGTACATCTTTGGCAGCTTCTATATTAGGTCACGATGTCTGGAGTGTGGCAGTTGTATATTGATGTCTAATACGGGGACATGATGCCGCAGACATTGCATTCTGTCTCATTCCGTCACATGACGATCTTATTGTTTGAAATTCATGATGAAAAAAATACATTGGAGTTACTGGGTCTTAAACAAAGCAGGGAGACAACCTGTCCAGTGACTGTTTCCAGTACAAGAAAGGGTTGTGTACCTTGATATCGTTATAATTACGCGGTATGGTATCTGGAAGAAAGTTAGGGTCGCACAACGAACAGATAGACATACATTCGTCAGTCTAAGAAAGATCGATGTTTAAGGAGAAATAAGCGCATCCAATGATTACATATACAGTTATATAATGACATAATGATACATGGAGATAAATATTTTCATCTATAGGTCATACAATAATAATAATAATAATAATAATAATAATAATAATAATAATAATAATAATAATGTGCACATATTACAGCGCCTGATCGTTAGAAGTTCAAAGTGGTTTACAATATAATATAATAAGAACATACACAAAAACATGATTACAAGAAAAGCAATACAAAATTACAGAACACTAACATTTTGACAGTAAGAAAGTAAACATTTTTAAGTCTTAAAGTCTCTTTTTGTAGTCGAAATATATGAGTTATAGGAGAACTCTTGAATGATATTACAGTGTCATTGTGTTTAAGATCATTGGACAATTTGTTCCACATAGCTAGACCAGGGTATGTAAGAGACCATTATCAACAAGACTTCGGTTTTACAGTGGAAACAATGATTATGTTAGGTTAGAAAGAAGAGAGTATGTTTCTCAATGTAGCATACATATTGAACATATTTTGTGCTGGATTCTAGATTAAACGGGTAGCCAGTTTGTACCTGTGCTAAGTACTTCGTTTTCTTAGGATGAGACAAGAAGTTGTGTTTGAACATCTTGAAATTTCTGTACTAGAGACGAAAATGAATATACATGAGTGAACTACAAAAGTAAAGTCATCACAGTACTAAGGAATACACAAGATTTAGTGTAATCAACCGAACGAATATTGCTAATGAAACTTATACTTAGCTCTGATATACAGCCTTGCATGTGATGTTCCTTACATGTTGGTGTAGTGAGAGCGTACTGTCATAATTGCATGTGATGTTCCTTACATGTTGGTGTAGTGAGAGCGAACTGTCATAATTGGCATCTAGTGTGTTACTGACCGTTGATTTTAATTTTGGTATTGATGATAGTTTTTGTTTGAGGTAAAAATGTGAATGACGAAAAGTATCTGTGTGGTGATCAGTATGGCTTTAAATACTCCGTCAATTATATGGAATTTTTCATTGTATATTGTACACAAAAGAAGGCACATATACTCCTTCAATTATATGGAATTTCGCATTGTATGTTGTGCACAAAAGAAGGCACAAATACTCCGTCAGTTAAATGGAATTTCTCATTCTATGTTTTAAGCAAAACAAGGCACAAATACTCCGTCAATTATATGGAATTTCCCATTCTATGTTGTACACAAAACAAGGTACGTAGCTTAAATTGTAATAAACACCATTTAGACATTGTATGTCATGGGCATTACCAATGATATCGACTCAGATTAAGATAAACACCATTTAGACATTGTATGTCATGGGCATTACCAATGATATCGACTCAGATTAAGATAAACACCATTTAGACATTGTATGTCATGGGCATTACCAATGATATCGACTCAGATTAAGATAAACACCATTTAGACATTGTATGTCATGGGCATTACCAATGATATCGACTCAGATTAAGATAAACACCATTTAGACATTGTATGTCATGGGCATTACCAATGATATCGACTCAGATTAAGATAAACACCATTTAGACATTGTATGTCATGGGCATTACCAATGATATCGACTCAGATTAAGATAAACACCATTTAGACATTGTATGTCATGGGCATTACCAATGATATCGACTCAGATTAAGATAAACACCATTTAGACATTGTATGTCATGGGCATTACCAATGATATCGACTCAGATTAAGATAAACACCATTTAGACATTGTATGTCATGGGCATTACCAATGATATCAACTCAAATTAAGATAAACACCATTTAGACATTGTATGTCATGGGCATTACCAATGATATCGACTCAGATTAAGATAAACACCATTTAGACATTGTATGTCATGGGCATTACCAATGATATCGACTCAGATTAAGATAAACACCATTTAGACATTGTATGTCATGGGCATTACCAATGATATCGACTCAGATTAAGATAAACACCATTTAGACATTGTATGTCATGGGCATTACCAATGATATCGACTCAGATTAAGATAAACACCATTTAGACATTGTATGTCATGGGCATTACCAATGATATCGACTCAGATTAAGATAAACACCATTTAGACATTGTATGTCATGGGCATTACCAATGATATCGACTCAGATTAAGATAAACACCATTTAGACATTGTATGTCATGGGCATTACCAATGATATCGACTCAGATTAAGATAAACACCATTTAGACATTGTATGTCATGGGCATTACCAATGATATCAACTCAAATTAAGATAAACACCATTTAGACATTGTATGTCATGGGCATTACCAATGATATAGACTCAGATTAAGATAAACACCATTTAGACATTGTATGTCATGGGCATTACCAATGATATCGACTCAGATTAAGATAAACACCATTTAGACATTGTATGTCATGGGCATTACCAATGATATCGACTCAGATTAAGATAAACACCATTTAGACATTGTATGTCATGGTCATTACCAATGATATCGACTCAGGTTAAGATAAACACCATTTAGACATTGTATGTCATGGTCATTACCAATGATATCGACTCAGGTTAAGATAAACACCATTTAGACATTGTATGTCATGGGCATTACCAATGATATCGACTCAGATTAAGATCAACGTTATTTTATATACAAACTGTCAGGCAAACGAGCAACATTATTCGGAATACGGTCAAGTACACATTGCAAGTATACATTTCAAATAATCAGTAAAAAGCAAACAAATAATTGAAATTAAATATAAATCATATAATATTATTTTGTCATATGTCATATTGTATCGATACAATATTTGATGGTCGGATGGCTATAGAGAAGTGACCGTCTGTCACGACTCTAAGGTCAGAAAAATAAGTAACAAAAAAGATCGAACTCAACACGTTTTGTAAAATTCACCAAAAAAGGTTTATTCCCAAGAAGAAAAAGTGAAAATGTAAGCAAACTTGCTGTACTGAGAATTAAACCTGTAATATTCCTAAACGTTACTTCATCAGTTCTAATGAATAAAGTTTTAATTAAATTACAATGGTGTTCCAAAAATAACTTCAACTCAGCATGTGTTATTTTACCTATAGTGGCTTGCCACTAATAATATAACCCACACTGTCATTATATGAATTCAATATACTTGTAAATTAATGTTTCTTTTAAAGAATCTTATTGAGTAATTTGTATTTCCAGAACTTAATAATTTATATGAATGACTTAACCAATTCAAAAGCTAAACAAACCAATAAGAACGATGCTGCTGCAAAAGGTTAAAGCAAGAATGATTAATCATGATATAAACACATTTCTCAATCCATCTACTTGATCCAGGTCGCACATACCTTTACCTAGATGTACTCTGTCAACTTAACATAATATTCCATTCTAAAAGGTTCAGAGGTCAGCATAAAATATGTTAACATGTTATGAATTTCGGATAATATATCTATCTTTCCATACCCCATGCTCACTTTTCATAGTTAGTCTTGTTAATTGAACACTTCGCTTGCAAAGTCACCAAAATATATAATTGTATCTATCTGATTGGTTTGGGGTCCAAGACAAACAAATGTCACTAAAATGGGATAACTGGCCAACGTGTGGACTAATTGTGCATTTAGATTAATAGATTACTGTATCGTCACTTTACATTTGCATACATCATACAAATATTACAGTATCATATTAAACGTAGGTCACTATAACACGTCTGTTTATCCACAAAAGTAATAGGCAACTTCATGTTTAGGTAAGCTCCTGAAACTATTGATTGGCGTTTCACCTCTTCCTCTTTCGCTATAACATAGGTCTAGTACACTACCATAAGAAAACAGATATAAGTATTAATCTTCAGCAGTACTGCAATGGTATACAAACGTATGACACTATCTCCTGCCTGTTTTTCCAAACATTGTAATACCGTTTATATTTAGATCAATTCATGAACATTGTTGCTTGTGCATGTCATTACTTAATGTCTACTATATTACCATACGAAAAACTACGTAGTCTTGACACAGTTTGAAGGTTTAAATGACAGTATGATAGGCCATTTGTGTTTGGGTCCGTTTTAAGGATACGGCTCATTACAGTCGTGGGTTAAAACTATTTGCATTGATCTTCAGGGGTATTACAATGGGATATCCAAAGGTAGGTTACTCTGATATACTTTGTACAATTAGGTAATTTTGTAAAACACTGATGTTGCGGTAAGTTTCTTATTCCCCATATTACAATCCTCAATATGAATAATGGTATTAGTAAAAATATCACTTTCCCTGATACAGCATGGTTTGTCATCATCATCACTGGCATTCGTTATTTGGAGTATTGTTTTACACGTACCTCTTCTGTACATATAAATATGTCCCAGTAAAAGTTGTTTCCGTTTTAGTTTCTGAGCCGATAACGGGATAACAGGGTTAACAGATATGACAACAAAAAAGGTTACTGTCCCATGTTGTTCAATTATTAATTTAATGGCATGTAAAGAGGTTAATAGTTTTATGAATTTCAAACATACTCATCTAAAGTTAGGTATAGTTGTACGTATTATGAATAATTGTCTGATAATAGCGTTGCCTTATTATGAACAATGCTGTTGTATTTTTATGCGTTTATGACTTTGGCGGTAAATTAGCATGAGTCACATGAAATGATGTAATACATGAATGCATTGTGGTGAGACTGAAAAGAGACGTTCCATTGTTGCACCTGATATTGTGATAATCATTGTCTTAAGTCAATATCATGACTGCACCACTTAATTCCCAATGTCTCAATGTTAGCTGATACAACAGTTTGATAGACCTCTGAAATGTGCCATAATTCATCAAAATCTAGTGAGTTGTAAGTACTTTTCCTATTGACCTATCCTCCCATTCTAGAAACAGCAGTTGCAGAACGAGACATTTTTGGTTTGTAGAAGTGATTATTACCAATACTAGAAACCACACTTCTAATGATTTTGAACTGAGTATTTGACATAGTTGTGTCATGCATAATGATTGAGACATGAAATTATGTAAACAAGGCAACTCTAATTATTAAAAACTAAGTCAGCTCAATAGACCCTAATTAGATTTTTGTAAACAAAAGTAATTACCATTTTACTTTTTAGGAAAATAAATCCTTGTATTGTATTGTATTGTATTGAAATAGAGAAATATTGTATTGTATTGTATTGTATTGAAATAGAGAACTGTTGTGGGGGATGTTTTTAAATTGCATTTTAAATTATGTCTTTTATTAGCCAAAAAGCAATAATGGTATAGTTCCCTATATGTTCTAATTAGGGAGTCTTTAAATCATTCAAAGATTATGTCATTTATGAGCTCACAAGCGTTTCTGGTAGAGATCAGACAATGTTCTCTCTTGGTCTTTTAAGTCGCATTTAAAATATCTTTAATTAAATCCGTAATAATATAGTTGTCTAATTGTCCTTTTAAATCATATTTGGGATTTTGTCTTATATGAAGAAAGTGTGTAAATAAGACAAGCCACTGACGAAATGGTCATATTGCATTATTTCAAAACTAATTATTTTTCCCATTGTTTAATAGTGTGATTAGGTAAATAACTGTATGGCATATAAATAACAAAGTATAACAAATATGGGTTAATATGATTTCCATACACAACAAGAGTTCGCTAGAATAACTGCTTTTAATCTCGAGAAAGGTCAATATCGATCAAACATTGTGAATAGTTTATATACACAGCAAGAGCTGGCTTGAATAATTACTTTTAATCTCGAGAAAGGTCATTATCGATCAAACATTGTGAATGGTTTCCATACAGAATAACAAAGTAACCTATTGATTATCCCATCTAGAGATCCAAGTATTATTAAGTCTAATAAGCAATAGCGGTTTCTAAACAATATTTAAAGTTATTCTTCTAAACAATATTTTTAGTATCTTCACCAAAGAGTGGGCTATTATGATTCATTGGTCTATTATTGTGTTTTTTCACATTACTCGTCCTATCTCATGGGGGATCAAGTACATTTTATGCGTGGTCTATTAGTATGAGACATTGGAAAAACATGATTCTTGAAATCGAATTAACTAAACTAAAAATAGATTGGTTTAAGAAGCTTGCCTTTGCAAATTATTGACATCTCACCTCGATAGATATGTGTTAAAGTCTCTGTTCGACCACCGCGTGTATATGAGAAAGCTTGCCTGTAACTTCTTGTGTTTTGAGGGTGCCTCCGGTGGTTTTCATCTGAACTAGGAATGTATGTTTTTTCCTTATAACACATCCATCCCTATTTTCTCTGGTACATGTAAAACCCTCTTTATACATGTGCGGTCCGATATAATCTGTTAAACACGTGATCTACCTGGAAACAATGCTTATTTAAGAACTAGTTGTATTGCATAGAGCGAAGCTTGTGATTTGTGCGGTTTCCTTCCTTCAGGTCAAGTACAAGACTTGTATCTTTCTGGTTTGGAATTAGGAAACATAAATATACGTGACAGAGGAAAATAAATGTCATGGCTAAATGTCTCACAAGGTTAGAAACAAATTATATTTTCAAGTAGAACGCGATAACTAATATCAAAACTATACCAAGAATGGGCTTAAGGTCCAAGCCCAGCTAATCTCCAGTTTTGACGTTTAGAGGTTTAAAATGTTTCATTTTTGTGTGCAGGCATGCATTTTCACAATTTTACCTCTCATGCTATGTATCAATTTTCTACTTTATGCACACACACACACACACACACACACACACACACATGCACACACACACACACATACGCACACACACACACATATATATATATATATATATATATATATATATATATATATATATATATATATATCTATATGAAGAAAACAAACTCGAGAAATACTTCATACGACTGGGTAATCACCTTCATATAATAACAGAACCATTCTTTGCTCACTAGATGCCTCAAACAATAAAGCTGTAAATCTAGAATAATTCGTCGCTGTGACATTGTTTTTACTCATGCCCTAGAGAGATTGATTTAAATTTGTACGTCACGGCGAATGAGAAACACTACCTTATTTAGAAATAAACCCAGAGAGCTACCAGATTGTAAAGATAAATGTTTTCCGTCTGTTGGTACTTAAGTAATAGGATATATCAAGTGTCCCAATACAAAAAGATCAAGACACTGGTATCAAGTGTAGTGATCTTAATTATACATAACCACGCACTTTATTACGTGACCTGTAATGTTGGAGAGAGAGAGAGAGAGAGAGAGAGAGAGAGAGAGAGAGAGAGAGAGAGAGAGAGAGAGAGAGAATGTCATATAGGAAAAGAGTATTACCTGTGTGAAGATTTAAGGTTCAACTAAAGCGTACGGCTCTACGGCTCTTTTGTTATAACAATATAAAATTATCGATATTTGCTACGTTTCGGTAAGGACTTGAGTGTAGGACAATATACAATGTACTATGTACTCTGTTGCAAACATTTGTTGAAATAGCAATACATTTTTAACGTTTAAATGATTTGTGAAATGAGGAGTAACAGAATAAAGGACGTAGTTGTGTATGGTTCTAATAGGTAACATGTCAGTTAAATCAAAGATCAATAAAGCACACGTTTTTGTACAGGAATAATGATTGTCAACCAATTTACAAGTCGTTAGCAATCGTAGACATAATTTGTTATAACTCTCCTCAAATTAATACTCATGAAATGAGTAGCACGTGTATTAGAGTCACAACTTTATTACTCGTGAAATGTGTCCTTCAAAAGACTTACAACGTTATTACTCGTGAAATGTGTCGTACATTATAGTTACAACTTTATTAATCGCGAAGAGTTACACTGTTATTTTTCATAAAATATGTCGCACTTCCGTCACAATCATAACGTGACCCGTGAAATGTGTCATACTTAAGTCACACTCATAACGTTATTACTCATGATACTTAAGTCACAATCATAACTTTATTACTCATGAAATGTGTCGCATTTAAGTCACAATCATAACTTTATTACTCATGAAATGTGTCACACTTAAGTCACAATCATAACGTTATTACACTTGAAATGTATCCTACATCAGAATTACAACTTTATTGGTGGAATTAAAAATGATTTCCTATTTAATCTAAACATCTACGTAATAGGTCTGACCTTGGTATCTAAATGGTCTCTACGGTGCTAGCCTTCCACTGCTATCTCACCACTACGGATGTTGGTTCAAGTCGGTTTTGGTCATGCCGTACCTAAGTCGTTTCATATCCAGTATATGTTTACCGTGTCTTACTGAAGATGATGGTCATTCTTCTCGAAAAGGACATCCCTCTTGGAATGTTGACCGCATCCATGATTAGCTAATTACGCTTTACAGTTACAGTGAATTAGATATCTGGTTCATGTATAGCACGTGAATGAGTACAGGTAATTAACACCATATCGGCATCAACTGTGCATCCTGTAATTCTGCTCAACGATAAGTCATTTCTCTAAACATTACAACACTTGGGTTTCTTGTTGATTCTTTGCGGGTGGTGGTGGTGGTCAAAAATCCAACTTGTATCAAGAAAGATAGTCATTTAATTAAGGAAATAGATATGTATGAAGTGTACAAAATTGTCCCACATTTCTACTCGAAATGCATATAAAAATGTTACTGTAAATGTCATTTATAAAGATCCACTTCTTGACCATCTTGAACATGTAACCCAGGAATACCTATTTTAGTTTTACCCTTTACAATCATACAAATAAACACATTACGTAAAAGGATAGAAATGTTTACATTAAAATAATACTGATAGTTAATCCAAGTTTAAATTTTGCAAGACATTTTACACCTACTTTAACGTACTTTATCCAACTTGTCAACTTGCTGCTTGAATGGGAATTTCAAGAAATTTCCCGGCATGTACTCTGTTGTTTCTTTAGTAAGTTTATCTCGTACGTGAGACGTTGCAAACACATTACATCCTATTCATTGCTGTTTCTCTTTAACATAATTGCTTAATTTTGCAACATTATGAACTTTTAATTTTTTTTTTACATGATCGGTTTAGTTTGCTCAATATTTCTGCCATGGAATTGCTACGTTGATGTTTTATAACCAACTATTAACTGACCTATTTCCGTGGCTGAAATGCGGACGGAGAGAGTCCAAAAACATGCATTTCATTTACATGGTCAGGTGCATAAACATAACATCTTCCCAAAGCTATTCTAAAAATAGGCTGACATATTGCGAGTCATAAAAACATAAGGGTGTTATCCCATGTTTATGAAAAGTTACTATTATTTTGAGCATAATATTCTGATGACAATTGCCGCTTTTTAGATGTTAAGAATTACAGTATTTTATTTTCGTTCTGGGATTAATACATGTTCTTATTCTACCATATAGTATGGCCGTTATGCATAGCCAATCACGTGCTGTAAATTGACGTTAGACCATAAACAACAAAACAACTACGTGTTAAAATGTTCGAGGTTACTCAGTTTGAATGGTAATGTCTATTCTGTCGAGAAATGACTTTTAATCGATCCTCTCAAATGAGTCCCGTCATATTCAATAATTGTATTTGATTGAATTGACCTTGTACAAAGCCAAACTATTCATTATTTATAAAGGGCGTAACTAAGAAGTATACATAATGTTACATTAACTCTGAATATTATGTTTCTTTCAGGTTACATTAAGCTGTAGGCTGTTGTTCTATTTGTAAACAAATAATGTCAAGAATATATTGCACATACTGGAAGGATGATCACGAAATTATTTATACGGACTGCGTAATGCAAATGCATCATGATCAATGCTAAGTTTTGATACCGATACAACTTTTATATGGGAACTGTGGTTTACTCATGAAAAATTATTTGGCGTACAGGTCTTGAGCGTTTGATGCAGATTTCATAATTTTACTTGGCAGTAGATCTTTCGACCCATATATACAACATTGTAGTAACCGCGGAGTGATATTACATGTTATTGTCATAATCATCGTCATTTGAGATGATTTCATTATAGATGTAACATTAGCAGGAATATTATCGTAGCATTTGTTGTTATGGTCGTGTTAGTTTTTGGTGTAGGGGGAACTGGAAAAAACGAGACTCAATTAGTTATATCGGCTGGACTGGCAAATAGAGAGAAAGAAAAGATTGATGCAGGTAGTAGGTTATCAAGGTCAATTAATTAACGGAAAGACGTGTAAGCAAGCTTCGGAGTTTTGAGGTATTAAATGGTCGCTTCTTCATTTTAACCCGTTCGCCTATTTTCTGTTCATTACATGCTTGTATTTGCTTGAACGAACCAGATGAAATAGGTATACATACTACAAGAGAAAAACATAATTAGTCAGGTAAGGTAATCTATTCACGACCAAACTTGTTGTACAATAGTTATGACATTCTCTGAGGTGTTTGTTTGGTTTGTTTATATCAACTGGATTTTGCACGGGGGATCATAGAATAAATACGTGGTGTACATTCATGAAGTTTAGAGTTCGCGGGCTTTATGTAAAGTTTGTATGGGTCTTCTCTATGTGATTATAAATCGCACAAAAACATATTTATTTTACCTGTGTACACAAAGGGGGACTAAGATCTAGTCAATGTATTTTGCGGGATCAGTTTGTCTAATCTCATACATATGTTTACAATAGCTGAACCAATTATCTAGTCAGTGTATGAAATGCTGTTGGAATTCAGACTTAATACAGATACATTAGGTGCTTATGTACATGGATTTTGTCTCAATGTTTGATCTCTGTCTTTTTCAGTACTGGTATAATATCATCACTGTATTAAGCTGACAGCCCAGGTTCTAACAGCGACACTGTATTAGGTTGACAATTTCATTTGCCAAGAGTCAACACGGTTTTGTTCATAGCTTATTGTAAAGACACGATGTCCACTGCAATATCACACACAGCAAGCTACATGTAATCTGGTATATGATGGGACACTTGAACTAAGTGGTCTAGAGACAGAAGGTATGTGATAGATAAGTCGTTTGATGCTTTATAGAACTTAACAATACACATATATGGTATTCCTAAATGCAATAAACACACTTTGTTGAAATTACCGGTATATACCATATTCAACTGTTTAATTAGCCTAAATCTAGATTACATAGATTTGTTACTTAAGATCTGATATATGTAATGAAATTTCCAGCTAGCCCCATTGGATAACGTTAAGACAATAATTTCCAGCTATCCTCATTGGATAACGTTAAGAACATAATAATTTCCAGCTAGCCCCATCGGATAACGTTAAGAAATAATAATATCCTGCTAGCCCCATTGGATAACGTTAAGAAATAATAATATCCTGCTAGCCCCATTGGATAACGTTAAGAACATAATAATTTCCAGCTATCCCCATTGGATAACGTTAAGAACATAATAATTTCCAGCTAGCCCCATCGGATAACGTTAATAAATAATAATATCCTGCTAGCCCCATTGGATAACGTTAAGAAATAATAATATCCTGCTAGCCCCATTGGATAACGTTAAGAACATAATAATTTCCAGCTAGCCCCATTGGATAACGTTAAGAAATAATAATATCCTGCTAGTTCCTCGAATTGGAGATAATGTCATTAATTTATTAGCATGATCTGAATACGTGAAAAATCATACACTATCTTTACAGCCCCTTTGATAAATAAGTCTGTCTGATGCATTAATATATATATATATATATATATATATATATATATATATACATATATTATACGGACGTTTTAATCTGTATCTATATATTATAAGTTCACTATTGATTCTAAACTGTTGCAAGTGATGTAGCTACTGTCAATCGACGTATGTCGTCCAGGTGAATGATCGCAGTTGGTATGACATACTAAAAGTCTTACAGTTTCAATTTTCATTTTCATTAACCCCATCCTTCGAAACTTTCTCAGTTATTAAAAATATAATATTGCTACGCCCGTGTATGATATTCTGATCAGTATATTATTACACTGTGATGAATTAGAAGACTCACGAATTTAGGAAGCAAGTAAAATAACACTGTAAAGATAAGAAGTTGATGAAAAACATGTTTGCGATTCCATTCAAGTATAAAGTTAATGAAAAAAACATAGGCTATCTTGAATTATACTAACCATTCACCAACAATAATCCGAGAAAAGCTTAATCGATTCTCGTACAAGGACAAGATATATAAAAGTTCCCATTGGAATGATTTAGCACGCCAAAATTATACATATGTTCATTACGTTATATTTTCTTTGGAAGAAATGAATGGATCGGAAACACAACTTGATGCATCCTTATACAACAGGATGCGGGTGCGAGTATTATGAGCACAAGGTCATGCAGGGTAGAAAGATCACGGATGAAATCTAAAACTCCCATTATTTGTCCGTAGTTTAAAAGACGACTCCGATTATTTTTTTTGTAAATTAAACAAATGATGTAGCGTTATCTACAACTTTGACAAACTTTATCAGAAGTCCTTAATACTAATATAATTATTTTGACGCATTGCTCCCATTACCAACAATGATACATATTTCTCGCCACTCACAATTGAGACAGAAACTATTTAGACGCGAATTACTTACTAATAATTACAAAGTGTAACCTGATTTAGTCTGACAGATAATGTACCGTTGAAGTTATTGTTTGACATTTAAGAGTATGAAGTCTTAGTATGGCCTTATATACGGTTGCTAAGGATACCAGTGGAGAAAAGCATATCGGTCAAGGAGATGGTATATACATTATCACTTTTTAAGGTCAGCACACATACAGTTAAAATACAAAATACGTTATCACTGTTCATACTCAGCACACATACAGTTAAAATACAAAATACGTTATCACTGTTCATATTCAGCACACGTACAGTTAAAATACAAAATACGTTATCACTGTTCATATTCAGCACAAGTATAGTTAAAATACAAAATACTTTATCACTGTTCATATTCAGCACACGTACAGTTAAAATACAAAATACGTTATCACTGTTCATATTCAGCACACATACAGTTAAAATACAAAATACGTTATCACTGTTCATACTCAGCACACGTACAGTTAAAATACAAAATACGTTATCACTGTTCATATTCAGCACACATACAGATAACATACAAAATACGTTATCACTTCATATTCAGCACACGTACAGTTAAAATACAAAATACGTTATCACTGTTCATATTCAGCACACGTACAGTTAAAATACAAAATACGTTATCACTGTTCATATTCAGCACACGTACAGTTAAAATACAAAATACGTTATCACTGTTCATATTCAGCACACATACAGTTAAAATACATAGTACGTTATCACTGTTCATATTCAGCACACATACAGTTAAAATGAAAAATACTTTATCACTGTTCAAATTCAGCACACATACAGTTAAAATACAAAATACGTTATCACTGTTCATATTCAGCACACATACAGTTAAAATACATAGTTCATATTCAGCACACATACAGTTAAAATACAAAATACGTTATCACTGTTCATATTCAGCACACATACAGTTAAAATACATAGTACGTTATCACTGTTCATATTCAGCACACATACAGTTAAAATAAAAAATACTTTATCACTGTTCATATTCAGCACACATACAGTTAAAATACAAAATACGTTACCACTATTCATATTCAGCACAAGTACAGTTAAAATACAAAATACTTTATCACTGTTCATACTCAGCACACATACAGTTAAAATACAAATTACGTTATCGCTATTCATATTCAGCACACATACAGTTAAAATACAAAATACTTTATCACTGTTCATAATTCAGCACACATACAGTTAAAATAAAAAATACGTTATCATTGTTCATATTCAGCACACATACAGTTAAAAAAATACGTTATCACTGTTCATATTCAGCACACATACAGTTAAAATACAAAATACGTTATCACTGTTCATATTCAGCACATGTATATTTAAACTAAAACACCAAATTTAATTTGCAATGCAATATACAGTTGTATCGAAACCAAATACCTGTCTGGCACGTTGACCAACTATTTTATTAGCGATTTTCACTTTACATTTTAGTTACAGTGAGTTGGGTACATCAATATCTGGTTTCAGTATACTAAACGCACCGGTACATTCAACTAAATTTACTGCAGTACACAATTAGATATACTATTCGGACCCTGCTTTAAAATTGCAAGTCAAAATACCTCGAAAGTCACCCAATACCGAACGTAACAGAATCAAAACAGATGATACGTGACACTTTATTTAGTGACAATAGAAACAGACTCAGCATAAGTTGAATACGTCACAAAACGACAATATATTATACAGACAAAAGTAGTCAAGGCTTCTAATTTGTATCATGATCACATTATGTATTGTATATTATTCGCAATGACAATTAGTCACCGAGACGTTCTCAGTTCTTTTGAAATACAGTCTGTTGGTAAAGTTTGATAATAATCTATTGCACTAGTCCAATATTTCTCTGTCTGCGTTGACGAAAATTGACCTGATTTCGACTAGGGCAGAGTCTAAGAAGAGGCCATCTTAAAGGAATTGACTGTAATGTAATCCTGATGTGAGGAGCATATTTATTTCTTAATCTCTGTGTTAAAATGTTTCATCTGGCTCAGTCTGAACAAACGTTTGGCTTTTTCAAAAACTGCTTTTAACTGATATCTTTGAGAAACGAGTTCCGTCCCTATTAATTATTGTATGCGAATATGTTGACCTTGTATAAAGATAAAAGATCAATTCCTTCTTAACGACTTTAATTGAGATGTCCTTATAATGGTACATTTGTCCTGAATATAATATCTGTTATAACTGCATCTAGCAGTAGAATTGTTATTAAATTTGTAAAAACCTAGTGGAAACGATCAATGATACATTATGGATGGATGCGCAAGAAATGATTTATATGAAGATGCGTGAAGATGAATGCCTACTTAATAATGGAGCGAACCCGTATCCTGGGGAATTGCTGATATTTACTTGTGAATAAAGTATAACACAAACAGGTTTCTATTGTCGGTTTATACTTTCATGCAATAACCATTATCACCACCACCACCATCATTATCATCACCACGCGTCACTAATACGACACTCTAAGTAAAGGTATCAGTCGCTAATGCTGTTATTGTCTTGATAATAACGGCACGCTGACCATATTTCTTGTGACAGTGCTTTCTGATCACACACCAAAAGGGGACAGCGGCAGTAGTAGTTGTTGTTGTTTGCTTTTATTGTTTTTATGGTGGTAGAAGTTTTGGAAGGAGGAAGAGGTGTTGGAAAATAAGAAGAACGTAGTAGTTGTATCCGCTGGGCTGACAAATAGAGAGAGAGAAAAAAATGCATGCAAGTACTTACGTTCCTGAAGTCAAATAAATGAACTAAATAAAGGTATGTAAACACGAGAGTTTCAGACTACTAAAGTCAAATACATAAACATTTACCTAACGATGGAAGCTTTGGAATACTGAAGTAAAAATTAATAAACTGAGAGACATCATTGCAAACATAGCATATTTGAATTAATGAAATCAAATAAATAAACTAAAATATATCAATGCAAACATCGGAGTTGTATTATAACCGTTATAAAATAGTACAAACAGCTACGCTCAGCATTAAGATGTCATCGTTGCAAATGGTCGGCTTAGTGTAAAGATAAAGTGAATGGTATAGACATCATTATACATATCTGCGGCATGATGCCCCAGCACTAGACAGCACCATCAATTGTCACACTGCGCACATTGTAGCGATATGAAGGAAAAATTGTGAAAGATACATTAAAAATCGAAATCACACACACACATATACACACACACAAACACACACACACACACGTACGCATACACACACACTTTCTGTACATTAACTGTCTGCATTTGCTTCAACAAACGAGGAACACCTATCGCAACATTTGATCCTCTAAAAGGCCTTGAAATAACAGTTTGCATTGACGCTATGAGACATGTAAGGTAAACTATTCGTAACCTAGTTGAAATCAGACAAATAAGTTAACTTGCGCGTTTCCTAGCTCATTGTTATACGCTTCTGAAATCATATACATTGATTGGTTGATTTGTTAAAAGCAATCAGATTTGCCGGGGAAGAACAGAACACACCAGACTGCAACAGGATTTACCCATAGAGAAGGCAAGGCTTTTTAATACCTGGTGTATAATTCAGGATGGTTATATTTTTAGGAGTTCTTTTTAAAATTATGTAAGTAGCAGTCTTTATGTAATTACACAACGACACAAATTACAGATTAACATTGCATGTGCTAACATTGAGGTGGTGGATTGCTACCTGATAAATATATATGGCATGTATCAGTCTAGATACAGTGATACTCATTCCTATAATCTGTGTTTACAATGTGGAAGTATTGTCAGGTTAATTTTTTTTTGCATGCATCTAACTACAGAAGATGAGATTACGTTCGAGTCAATATATTGTTCAAATTTTTCAGTTCAGGTACAAAAATGCAAGATCATATTCCCCCTTTTTGCAATATAAAACAAAACAGGAATTCAAATCTAATTAGAAATGACATTAGTTTGGAAGGTATTTATTATATGGCATTGGCTCAACTGAATAACATGGTTCGGTTCAGAATTTATATTGACACGTGACATGCTAGAGTTCTGACTTGATACAGTTGAACAACATGGTTTACTTACCCTTAAACAGACTCATATTTTGTTCGAGTTGAGACTTGACATAGATCGACAATTTACAGTCGTTTAGGTAATGACTTGAGTGTAGGACTTAATGAATCTACTAAGCACACTTGTATTCATATTTATAAAACTACCAATACATTTATAAGATGAGAAATCAGTACAGTGTTAAGAAATTAATGATGGTGAAATTATGCGAATGGCCTTGTCAGTCAGTTTTGAGGCCGTATCTGCCGCTGCAAATTTTCATTAGTTTTGAGGAGGACATGTCACCGTTCTGGTAATCTTCCCACACCAAAAATAGTATCGCATGCATTGTTTATATGTTTGTCCCTGGTATATGTTCAGTGGTTGTTTTTTTATACCCGTCTAATCCGTGTAACATTTGCATTGGTTTCTTCTTATAAGAGACCAACTGTACATAGGAAGGTAGATTGTCATACCCGTGTTTGCAACAATGCTTCATCTTTTAATCGAAGTCATATTTTGTTTCATTTTATACAAACGATGTAACCGCCATATGTTTTCATTTCATGTAAGCGCAATTAGTACGATAATAAATGCCAGCTCGATCTCGGTATAATATACAAAGATAAACACTGTCACCAAGGCAATGCCTGAAATCAAATATTTTGATATATAACAGCTTGAAATAAGTAGGAAATAACATTTTACTATGATCTTGGTGGTTATATTTCTAATTCAATGTGTGCAATAAACGACTGAACGAAACAACCATAGCATTGGGTACGAATCTACCATAGCACTGGGTACGTACGACTCAAGCTTGTATGAAAAGAAATGGGTACAACACAACTTGGACTCGAAATGATTTGCTTCGTTTGAGTCTCTCGATATATGAGAAAATTTGCTAGGAGGCTCCCGCAGGGCGCTGGTTCTTATCAGAGTTTTCCCAGGATCTTCCACCAACAATTATACTGATCGCCATGTATTACCTATCTAGTCTGTGAACTAGCGTCCAACTCAAAACTCCATTTTCCCTTTCATTTTGTATCGGTGATAGGGGTCTATCGTTATTCTGTAAATGGCCAATTTTAGGCATCTAGAATAATACACATGGAGGATGTAGATGCCGAAGATGGAATCATTAAACCTTAAAATGCCTCACATATTTTTTCCCCAAGAAAATAAAGATAAATACAAAATAAAAATGAGTAAATTAATGAATTGAAAAAAATAAAAATAAATACGTCCATTCAGTTAAACCGTATCCATGAATTATAAAAAAGCATTGGTTCTGATGTATGATTCGATACGAATTTGATATCTTTGGAATACGATTGCTAGTGACTTGAAATCTGAAAGTGTGAAATGCTTCATCTGAAAAATAATCTAATTAAGCTTGCACTTTTATTATATCAATTGATTTGTGCTCATAAATTGACTTTATGCATTAAGTCTCTCACTATGATAGCTAATATCAGCATGGACAGGGATTACATCCTGTGCTGACATTTTAATTGTATGCCTACATTTTATATTAGTCTATTATGCATATTCTTTTTCTCACTATACTTTTAAGATTTTCCTCTAGTTGTAGGATGGACGTTTTTAGACTGTATTTTTACATTTGCCAATATGTATAGTTATGTTTATTTACTATCTTATTACAATACAATAGTTAGTGTTTATATTACACACGTTGTCATTCCTAGTTGTGTCTCTCTAACTCTAAATTTTCTCTTAGCAAATGATATATTTGATTTATATAACATTCTGGTTAAAGCGTACACATATTAATATATACAATATGGCGCAATGACCATTCCAAGTTGGCTATTAGCAGGACTTTAGATGAAATAGATTACTGTTCCATTATGGCAACTGACGGCGTCGTGATATGCGCGGTAATAAAGGTTGTCGTGGTATACATGGATTAGTTATTATATGAGGTAATCAAGGGAACTGAACAACCGATCCAGCCTGACGTGTCTCGAGAGCAGCTTAGTATATACGGGTGAATTGAAAAACCAAATATTTTTAAAGGTTGAAAACAAGTAAAAAAAACAAGTGCTAAATGTACTTAGCTATTAATCTCTCGCTCTCTCTCTCTCTCTCTCTCTCTCTCTCTCTCTCTCTCTCTCTCTCTCTCTCTCTCTCTCTCTCTCTCTCTCTCTCTCTCTCTCTCTGGCCTTTATATATGTATATACAATCTGGGGTAATATGCTGACAAGATAAATCCCTGGTACATTAAATGGTCGAATTGACAACATTATTGATCAATGACATCCGTGACATTGTTTAGTCCGCATGACAAAATTACTTATTAAAGACCTCTTTGGCATTGTTTGATCAGAATCGTACGATTTTATTTTAATAAGCCTTTGCAGGCCATGGAGGGGTTTGGTAGAAAATCCAATTTGTATCAAGAAAATAACGAACGTCCTTTAGTAAAGGAAAATGATATTTGTAAAGTAAGGAAAAATACTCCACTCTAAATGCATATGATAATGTGATTTCTAAAAGTCAACATGAAGACCCGCTCCATGACCTTTTTGAACTTGTAACCCAGAACAACCTATTTAATATTTAATTTTAGAATCAGAAAAATAAATATATTAATTAAACGTTAGAAATGTTTCCCTTAGAACAATGCTGCATCTTAGTCCATGTTTATAATCATGCAATTTCTCCTACACATACTTTATCATCTGCTATCTAACTTGTCAACTTGCCGTTCGAACAGATTCTCAAGTCTATCTCTAGTATATTTTTCCCGATAAACGAGGCGATGTAAACATTACATCCTATTTATTTTTGTTTCTTTTCAACATAGTAGCATATTTGTTTGCAGAATTTTGAATGATTTTTATTTACCAATTTATTTTTACAAGCTCGTGATTGTTTGTTTAATAACTATTGGCATTTATTGGCCTTGTTACTTTAAATTTTCTAATTTATCTATAAACCTAATCTATCTCTTCGGCTGAAAAGCTGAGAAGTCCAAAAATAATGCATTTCATTTACATAGCCCGATGCATAAACATTACATCTTTTCATAGGCATGTGTATAATAGGCCGACATACCGCGAATCTTAAAGACACAGGGGTGGTAACCCGTGTTTCCTAAATTATGATTATTCTGAACAGACTATTCTTGTGACACGTGCCGCGTTTTTAAATCGTAAGCATTGCACATAGAAAATGGCCAACATAGAAGCCGTCTTAAAACTCTTGCTATTGCCACTCCTGCTTTACACGCCTATGGCGATCGACTGGTCTAAGGGGCTCGTATTTATAGATAACCCGAATCTAACCTCTGTTCGCTTGGATTCGATTTTTTGATAGGACAACATGGGTATGTAAGAAGGCTTGCCTGTACCTTCCCTTTGAGTTGGTTGTCTTCTTAGGTTATTCCTCCACTAAATATCCACAGTGTGAATTTTATCATGCGACTACTTATGATTTATATTTGATATTTAAGAAATGGTAAATGGTACGTATCTAACTTCTAACATGACTGCTACAATTATCATGTTGAAAGTTTTGATATGGTCACTCTTTCCAAATTAACATGGGATTTTTACTAAAATATATCTTACAATATTCATTTACACCTGAATGAAAATGGTGGTAATCTGTCATCGTTACTCCTTCAGAACGAAAATACATTTGGAACACTTTGCATCTAGCAGTAGACTGGCATTCAGTTCATAAAATACATGATGACAATCATCTCATACACATTCTGGATGGAAGCGTACAACAGGACTCATACAGACGAAACTGTGATATCGGGAGAAAACGAATGACTACTTTGCAGCAGACTTATTTGGAAATTTCACGCACAGCCATTTTAACAACCACCAGCTTATAATCAACAAATATCAACTCCACGATACTGTCTGTAAATATCAATCGCCAACGCTAGTATTGCCTCGAAAACAAAAGCACACTGACCATTAGTAGTTGTGACTACTTTTTGATAATACGCCGAAAAGTTGACATGAATTTAATAATAGAAACGATGGATGCAAATCTGAGGAAGTTTTGCGTAACTTAAGTCAACTAAATAATCTGAAGAACAGAATTGCAAACATGGGTGTTTTTAATTATTGAAATCAGTAAACTAAAGTACATATAGGTACAAAATTGAAGTTTTGTCATGATATTTGGATCCTTGTTAATTTTCCCCTCTGATTCTGAATAATGCGCATTAACCAACTGTATTTGCTTGAACCAACCACATGAACGGGTACATACATTGCAACGTTTGATACTCATAAAAGGCCATGAAGTAATAGGTTGTACCAAAGCAAGGAGACATGTACTGTAACGTTTGTGTGACCTAGCTCAAATCAGACAGGTAATGTAACCTGTACGTAACCTAGGTCGTTGTTATACGCTTCTGAAATACTTGACACGGATTGGTTGGTTTGTTTATAGCAATGAGATTTGCCGGGGAAAGACAGGACACAACTGGCAGCAACAGGATTTACACAAGTGAAGCCAAGGCTTTTTAGTATATGATGTGTAATGCAGGTTGGTTGTTTTCTGTTGAATTTTTGTAAATTATGCAAGTATCAGTCTTTATATTATTCTTACAACTACGCAAACGACATATTCACATTACCTGTGTTCAAAATGAGGGTGGAGGATTAAAATCTTATCAATATATTAAACATGTTTTAATCTAACTAAAGAAAGACATATTCATATTGCCTGTGTTTACGATGTGGAAGTATTATCAGGTCGATTTGTTGTTGTTGCAGATAACATTCTAACTACAGAAATAAGCATTCATATTGCCAATGTTCATGGGAAGAGGGTGTTAATTTATAGTAGTATATTATTGAATTATCAGTCCCATTAGATGACAACATCATCATTTCATCAACCGCTCCGGTGGCCAAGTGGTTAGAACGTCCACCGCGGAAGCGGGAGGTCGTGGGTTCGATTCCCGGCCTATTATGCGCGTCGTAAAATCCCGCGCTACGTCATTTCTTTAAACATTGGATCACATGGAGGGAGGGGGTTAGAAAATAAATTGTATCAAGATAAAACGATCGTTATTTAGCTTAAGAAATTGATATTAACACATTGCACAATACAATCGCACATTTCGACTCTAAATGTCAACATGAAGACCCAGTCCATTACCTTCTTAAACTTGTAACCAAATAAGTTTATTTATCTTTATAATAACAAAAAGCTATTTATGTTTCCCTTAGAACAATATTGCATCTAAGTCCAAGTTGCTAGTTTTGCAAGTTCTCATATACCTGCTTTATCGGCTGCTATCTAACTTGTCAACTTCCTGCTGCTTGAACAGATTCTTAAGTTTGTCACTATATTATCTACTATTTTTCTCCATAAACGAGGCGATGAAAACATGACATCTTATGTGTTATTGTTCCTTTTCAACATAATAGCTTATTTCTTTTCAAAATGTTAAACTTTCTACCCATTTATTGTTACAAGATTGGTTTCCCATGCTTAATATACTTTACCATTTTTAGTGGCATTGTTACTTTGAATCATGTACAACCAGCTATAAAACCTGACCTGGTTTCTCGGCTGAAATGCTGACAGAAAATGTTCAAAGTAGTGCATTTCATATCCATAGCCCGATGCATAAACTTTACATATTTTCAAAGGCATGCGCAGAATAGGCCGACATATCGCGAGTCGTCAAAACGCAAAGGGTGGTATCCCGTGTTTACAAAATTATAATTTTCAACAGACTCTTCTGGAGATCAGTGCTGCTTTTTCAAATAGTAATCATTGGAGTATTTTATTTTTGTCAAATCTATCGAATCGAATTCGATGTGCGTTTTGAGTCAATATTGGTGACGGAAACCTTTCATGCGCAGAAAAGTCCGACAGCGCATAAAACCCCGGAAAAGCAGTCTGGTGTATACATTTGCTGAAATGGAAAAGATAATTTTAAGTAATTTAATTTTAGGGGATAGGGGAGCAAGGAGAAACAGTGTAAGTAACCGCTCCATAAATACCAGTCTGACAATAAAGACAGTCGTTTTACTAACATATTAATGAGAAAACTAGGTGTTCCAAAATAAACTAAACACAGTAGGTGGGAATTGCATCAAGGTTTCAATCATCCCAAATTTTGATAACATAGTGTTCGTACATTCAGCCACGTACACGTAAGTATGCTCTTTTAATCGTTCATAATCAAGGACGTCCAATTGCTCAATGAAATAAGTGATGAACAAATATTGATCGGGTCCTGTTCATAAAATAACCCTAAAGATTTATTGACAAACCGCACGAAGGACGACGGACAACAGACGCACTGATATACCATGAACGTAGCTGATTTCCACTAGATAGACTAAGACAAATGCGTGAACACTCTCTCCCGCGTTATTATGCAAAGTTGCAGTATACTGTGTTTTTAAGTGTACATGCGCCTTGTATATATTCTAGACGTATTTGGGATTATGTTGGCTTGATGTTTATTGTCACCATATAGCAAAAAACTTCGGTAAAATCTAACTAACCACGGAAAGTTACTGGCAGTTTTCTCGCACATCCATATTAGAGAGACCGACACCTACGCATACACATATTAGATGGTGGTGATCAATAAAGAAAAGAGCTATTGGCTTCTCATCAACTCTGGAACCCTATAGGTTTGGTATTCTATAATACTAAATATTAATTTATGCCTAAGACATTGGTCTTTTATAGACAAGCTGATTTCCTTTCGATACTTTCTAACTTTCACAGTAGATATTCATTGATTTCGACTGAACCTTTTCTATCTATCTTTTGCAGACCGGGCCTAACTGACATCGTCACTGAATTTGGTTAACAACTCACTTCACCTAGAATCAATATGTTTGTATCGACATTCCACTGAAGCGACACGATGGCCACTGCACGATCACAAGAAGCTACTTGCAGAATAGTCAAAGATAGTATTCTGGAACTAGAAACGAAAGGTATCTAATAGATAAGTCATATATAAAAACCTTGATGATAATTACTAACACATCAATGAGAATACATACTGTTCCAAAATATACTAAACACAGTAAGGGGAAATTACATCGACGTTTCAATAAGCCTAAAGTTAGATAACATAGTTCAATCTGGTTTGTTACTTAAATTCTAATATAGGCAGTGAAATCTTTCAGCAAATTTCCATATTAGGTGCATGGGAAAACAATATCCGTTAACAACAGTGATCCGACTGTGTGGATCAATGGAAAATGATCATTATATTTAGTATAATTACATTTAATATCTGATTACTGTTTTAACTGTCTTATATTATGATTCCTAAAAAGTGCCACACGTAGTTTAAAAGCATAAAAATCTGATTTATCTCTACTAAGTCGGATTTTTATTATCAGTATTATTTACAGTTTTCGCTGCTAATGATAATAAAGTTACAGTTTAGTATGCCCCTTTAGTATGCTGTGTTAGTTAAGATTCATTTTCAATGATGATATTTTAAGAAGGGAAAAGATAAAACAATTTCTACATTGTCGACTAAGGCAGATTTCCATTTGCACAAGTACATTCGGCACGATTATATTTGTGTCGAAATCAATCTTGCTTTCTTTTGTTTAGCATCACCATACATGCAAGAGTAAAGCCAAACCAGTCAAGTTTTCACCTTATTCAGCTTTCAAAAATAGAATACAGGGTCGTAGTCCCATGTTGTCATTTTTCCATTCCATCATACAACGCCCCAATTGGGATTTGTTTCTGTGACGTGTTATGCAATACGTTTATTGGCTGCTGTAACTAGTTTTCATGATGAACGTATGCTCCCTTGTATAAATTAATTTATTATGCACATAATATCATAAATCCTAATGGTTAGACATATCTACCTTAATGATTAGACATGGATAACATCATCCATCCTAATGGTTAGATTCAGATAACAAGGTCGACTCTAATGGTTAGCCTCAGTGAAGTGGCATTTAGAAGCATCATTTAACCACACTATCTTTTATAACAACACCCATTGAAATTAAACAGATTGTACAATATAACGAAAAAAGAAACAAAGGTGTTTACATAATAATAAAAACAAATATACTGTGTCTTTCCAATCCTACTAGAGATTATACAATAGGGACAAAACTAAATTTTAACATTAAGTAAAATTATCAAATTAGCTAAGAAAATAATGGCAAGTCAGGCACATATTGATACCCATATTGTCAAGAACATGGTATCTTCAAAAATATATAAATATTGTGCATACTATAATAAAGTATTTATAGAGAACAACAAAGCATGTATACCTTTGTTCATGAAGAACAGAATACAATACTCGTCTCTTAACTTTATTTTCCATCTATCCAAAGTTTTAAGAGTTTGGAAACGAAATATTCCATGATATGTTTTATGTTGACATGAAGTAAGAAATAGAAACGTATCATTTAATTCCTGTTTAACTGCAATAACGGCGTGTAACTGTACGACTCGCAATGTTTCTTTAGGTGATTTTACCCTCTATCCTGGCTACAGCTTATCAAATATTGAAAGCACAAATAGTAAGTACAAAAATCCCACTGAGCGAAGCCTTGTATACATTACCCCCAAAATCTGTCTCAAATAATAAGCCATCTCTTTGCCCATGCTTTCAAACAGCACTTGGAAGCCGTGTTCAAAAGACTGTGATGTCTGATGTGTCTAATAATGTGTGAAAACTACTCTGTGCCGCGTCAACATTGCTTTCTCTGATGTTTTAAACACCGTTGAGAATTACATTGTGCCCTGTTTAAAATAATGTGTTAGCCAGTGACATACTAAGCGCAAGTAGTGCCCGGGCGACGATGAAGACTCAAAAATTGTTGGCGCCCCAAGAGGTCTGATACCAGAGGCGGCCGCCATTCCCACCCCCGCCCTTAGTACGCTACCAGTATTATATGTTGTTTCCAAAAATTAGTGAACATTAATATGCCTTGATAAAAAAAACCGTGTTGTGTGATATTTCTAAATGTGTTATTTTAAACAGGAGAGATAATTACAGTGCGCGCTGTTTTTAAGTACTGTGTTATCTGATCGTTTCAAACAGGGGTAAATAGTAATGTATGCTCTGCTTAAAAGACCGTGTTGCCTGGTGTTTCCAAATATGAGTGAAAATTATTTTGTGCCCTGTTTTAAAGATTGTGTTGTCTAATGTTTCTATATAAAAAAGTAGTAAATATTATACTGTGGTCTGTTTTAGTTACAATTTTGTTTGATGTTAATACAAATAGTGAGGGAAAAAACTTGAAGTCTGATGTTTCTAAATATGAGTGACATTTACCGTGTTCCTTGTTTAAAGGACCTTGTCGGACGTTTCTAAACATGAACAATACTTACTCTGTGTCCTGTTTCGAAGATTGTTGTGTAATGTGTCTAGTACTGAGTAACAATTGCATTGTGCCCTGCTTAAAAGACTGTTGTCTAAAGTTTAATGTATAATAAGGACTGTTCTGTCTGACGTTTCTAAAAATGAGTGACAATTATCGTGTGTCTGTTTTAAAGACCGTATTAGCTCATGTTCATGCGACGTTGAGTGCAGGAAAAATGAGTGTTGTGTACAGTTTTTTCTTTGAACATTATAGTTTTACCAAGTCTACTTTTCTGTCAGCTACCGAAACTGTTTTCAGAAATTTAACTACGTTTAAAATCTCGTACGTATCGGTCTTAAACCCGAAACTTATACCATAGATCGTACTGTAGTCAATTGTTTACCTGGCCCTAAATTGGAGATTATTCTTTGTGAGATGGTAATATTTGAAACTACGAGAACATCAGTGTAATTTAAAATAGAACACGCATCAAATTAATGAACGTATTCATTAATTAAACATTCAAAGACCACGTATCTGATGCATTCATAATGTAATGCTGGATTACTTTCCTGTAACTAGTGTTCTCAAATGAAAATGCTTTAATCTGGTATTCAATATGGCCGCACCGACTGTCGTTTTAAAAATATTGGTATCACCAGCTGCCATTTTAACAATATTGGTCATATCAGCAAAGGTTTTTCACTGGAAGACTTCTTCTTATGTCCAGTTGGTCCTAAATAAAGATGGAACTGGTTTAATGTTTACTGTCTTTTTACTGCTACTCCTTCTAAGTTATAGAGACTTTATGCTGGCTTGCTGGTCCTGAACGAAAAAGGCTCCGCTTGCACATACAGAATGGCCACAACAAAAGCCATCTTAAGACTATTGCTATTGCCACTCCTGCTTTACACGGCCTATGTTGGTCGAGTGGTCTAAGGCGCTCGTATGTATAGATAACTCAAATCTAACCTCTGTTCGCGTGGAATCGATTTTTCGATAGGCCAAAATGGGTACGTGAGAAGGCTTGCCAGTACCTTCCCGTTGGGTTGGTTGTTCTTTACTTGGTCTTCTTTGGTTATTCCTCCACTAAATATACCGTCCACCATGTATAGCCTTGCATGTGCTTAAGAAAATGAGCGTAAAACTCAGAAGACGACAAACTCATCTTTAACAGGTGGTTTTACCCACAGTGGGATTTTTATCATGCAACTTCTTAGGATGTATATTTTATATTTAAGAAATGTAGCCTATCTAACGTCTAATATGACCGCCACAAATATCATGTTGAAACTTTTGTTATGGTCATTCCTTCCAAATGAACATGGGAATTTCACTAAAATATATCTTACAATATCCAGTTATACCTCAATGAAAATGGTGGTAATCTGTCATCGTTACTCCTTCAGAAGGAAAACTCATATCAACTTGGTTTTCTACCAGACGAAATCTTACGTTATCATGTTTCCAATTTGACATCCAGTATGTCCAACATATCAGCTAACTAAAATACATTTTAGTATGATGCAATAGCATGAGACACTGTTGCATTTAAATGAGATAATATAGCATCGAACAATGTAGCAATCAACTGAGGTGCAATGCATTTGTGCACTGTAGTATTCAGCAGAGATGCGATAGTATGGCACACCGTAACATAGCATTCAACCGAGATTAAGCATGTCACACCGTAGCATACAATTCAGATGCAATAGCATGGAACACTGAAGCATTTAAATGAGATGCAATATCACGGCACACTGTAGAATTCAATGAGATGCAATATCATGGCACACTGTAGAATTCAATGAGATGCAATTTCATGTCACACTGTAGAATTAAATGAGATGCAATATCATGGTACACTGTAGAATTCAATGAGATGCATCTGTATGGCGCACTGGATAATTCAATGAGATGCAATATCATGCTACACTATAGAGTGCAATGCGATGCAATATCATGGTACACTGTAGAATTCAATGAGAAGCAATATCATGGTACACTATAGAATTCAATGAGATGCAATATCATGGTACACTGTATAATTCAAGGAGATGCAATGTCATGGTATACTGTAGAATTCAATGAGATGCTATATCATGGTACACTATAGAATTCAAGGAGATGCAATATCATGGTACACTGTATAATTCAATGAGATGCAATATCATGGCACACTGTAGAATTAAATGAGATGCAATATCATGCCACACCGTAGAATTTAATGATATGCAATATCATGGCACACTGTATAATTCAATGAGATGCAATATCATGGTACACTGTAGAATTCAAGGAGATGCAATGTCATGGTATACTGTAGAATTCAATGAGATGCTATATCATGGTACACTATAGAATTCAAGGAGATGCAATATCATGGTACACTGTATAATTCAATGAGATGCAATATCATGGCACACTGTAGAATTCAATGAGATGCAATATCATGCCACACCGTAGAATTTAATGATATGCAATATCATGGCACACTGTATAATTCAATGAGATGCAATATCATGGTACACTGTAGAATTCAAGGAGATGCAATGTCATGGCATGCTGTAGAATTCAATGAGATGCAATATCATGGTACGCTATAGAATTCAAGGATATGCAATATCATGGTACACTGTATAATTCAATGAGATGCAATATCATGGCACACTGTAGAATTAAATGAGATGCAATATCATGCCACACCGTAGAATTTAATGATATGCAATATCATGGCACACTGTATAATTCAATGAAATGCAATATCATGGTATACTGTAGAATGTAATGAGATGCAATGACATGGCACACTATAATTCAACGAGATGCAATATCATGGTACACTACAACAATAGTACGAATTGAAAAACGAACTCGATCGTATACGACAGTATCATCATAGTAAATTATTTACCAGTGATTACGTCGACGTTGAATACTCAAAAATAACTTCAGCGCGACGGTTAAATTTTCCCACGTACAAATCTGAATATCGCGTAACAAAAATCCTCCTTCGGGAGCGAAATCTTTTTTTTTATGAAAATGAACAATCGAAGATTTTTAACGCCAATAATTTTTCCTGAACAGGAATTCATTGTCGTGTTGGCGATGCTAAGAAAGATTTTTAAAACCGTCAGTGAAATATTCAACGAAGAATCTTTGATTGAATCTTCGAGGAAAGAAATCGAAAATAAATATTTGTGGAGAAATTCTAAAGAACTTTTATCGTAAAACGATTTTCATTTAAGAAAATTTATCGGTGTTCTTTTGATTGGTATATCTATAATATCAAATTTACCATCGCGGAAAGCTTTATCTAATTCCGCCTTATTGTACATTTATTTGTTGTCTTCTAGTGGATATTTTTATTATACTCGGTGATATCATTATAGTATTTCATTAGCCGTTCATTATTTTCCTGCTGCTTTTTAATTTCAGCTTAGTATGTATCATTTGTTTTTTTTATCTCGGAAAGTTCCGTATTGTTTTTTTCCATAATGTTTTTTGCTCGTTTTATTTGGTCATGATATGTTCGTTGACAGCTCTAAGTTGACGCCGTTCCATAGTTAAGTTCGCGATCTTTTCTCTTAGTTTAGAATTCTCCTAACGTAGTTTTCCTTGTTTTTCACGCTGTTGTTTTATTGCAGTGCGTTACTCCTCGGCGGATCCACTCGTTGTAGCTGACATTGGGTCCTTTGACCATATTTTATACAACCGCAATAATCCAATTTTGTATTCGTGAGATACTTAACGAGGACTTTTATCTCCTCTCAACAACATTATTATTTTTCGTCGTCGGCGGTAAGATAAGTTGGCGCTCTCATATATCAATAGTAGATTTTTTTTTGCCAAAAAAATTATACTCGAAAACAATGATCGGAAATAATAAACGAGTTTCACGGAAATAAAAAAAAATTATGATCAAAAATTATACTTGGAAATCACGCGTACAAGTAAAATTTACTGGATGTTTCAATTTTAATTTTCCGTGTTCAATATTTCTTTAAGGCGATCAACGGTCATACACGAGTGAACATGATTCATTATCTGATCGCGACTACAACTAATCTTCGTTATGGGATCACGTTGAAATTGTTTTATCTGATGATCAGTCAGCAGAAAATCTTCATCGCCTAATATATCCACGTATAATTCAAAGTTACTTACGATCGTTTCAGAGAATGATTTTCTAATAGCATCTTCGAGTTTATCCTTGTCGTAGACGAACACTTGTGCGTGAGTGTACATTATTGTAATTGTAATTCAATTCGAAGAATTTCAATTTGAGAAACATCGAAGATTTTCCATTTGCGATGAAAGTGGAAATTCTTTGAAGTTCAATGACGAGAATCCCTTTGAAATCCTTCGGATCTACGATTTCACATCGAGGGAAATTTGTATTTCATCACCTAACAAATCAATGAAGTTAAATTCATGATCGACCAGTTTGAAATTCATTCTTCCTATTGAAGAATTACTCGTTTTCAGGTACCCCAAATTAATCGGATTATCTATAATCAACCCCCCCGGGGAAACATTCGGGGTAAACGTATACAGGATGTAACCCTGATTCGCCTGATCCGACGATGATACATAAACGATATAACTGTTTATCACGGCATCGCAAGTAAGATGTATCGCGACTACGGCTTTTACGTCGGCGTTATTCGGTGATAGATGTCTACTTGTTCCATCGGGATCTTTATCGTATCGGAGAACATCGATGTGAGGGATCGATTTAAACCAACGCTCGTGTATCTGAGGGAAATATTCATCGATGAGTTTATTAAGCAATTTTTTCAATTCGCTATATCCCGGAAATTTATAATCGGAGAGTGTATCATTGATCAGATCAATCATTGTTAAAAACATTTGTTTTTCGGGACCGCTATCATCAATTATTATCTTAAGTAATCTCGCATTGAGATAATCCATATCGGTGGTAATTTTATTTAGCGTTTGAATTCGTTGAATTACCTCCTCGTAAGGAGGGATTGCGTTAAGACGAATAGATTGTTGAAAAAGATCTCGTAGTTGTTGTAATTTTGTTTGATATAATTGTTTGATATTACTAAAAATACCGCGTAATTGATTTAATGTGATAATAAATACTCCCTGAGGAAGATCAAAACGCCATACTATATTTCCGTATGTTAATTCTTCGTAGCTCACTGATACATCGTAAACATCATATTGGTATTTCAAATCTGCCTCGGTTTTTAAAAGATGAAAATTATTATAATACCCATAATCTAAGTCAGGCTCGGGTACAGGTTTGTCATCGTTGATCCAATCAGATCTTTTTGGTTCGGGTCAACACGGTTTATTAATATTAACGCTAGTTGGTGGATTCTCCTGCCATCCTAGTACATCTCTGAGCTGTGATAGATATCAACGGAGTATTCCGGTGAGTTTATGTCAATGGATGCGGACAATAATGGTTCATGGGCGGTTATCCCGATGGGATATTCTTCATGTTTTATCTCTTTTTTCCCAGTGGTTAATCCGATTTTACGTTAAAATTCCGCTTTGATATTTTCGATATCATAAATTCCTCTTGGAAGATATATTGTGTGCCAATCAGGAGTTCCGTCGGGTTTATTCTTATACGAGAATACAAAACTGTTATTGAGTAGCTTCTTCCCGAATGGTTCCGATCTAACATTTGGCCAGGCATAATGTACTCGAATTTGAGTTAACGCAATCTCTTTTGCTGGAATCGGAGTTGGAAGTTCAACCGTGAATTCCGGTTTCCTTGATATCATTGATATCATTGTTGTTTTCATCGGAGCGGTGTTCTCCGCTATTCTTTGAAGTAATTCCTGCGATGTTATTGTTATTATAATCTTGTTTTTTCTAATTTTGACATCGCTCATTTATAGATGTTCACCAACGAAGAGAACTCCACATCGGATAATGTTGCATCGTCTAGCGACGATGACATCATCGCGGATAATTGCGACTACGCGGTTGATACCGTATGAAACTTAACGATGTAGTTTTGTAGTTTACGTTGACTACATGATATGTTTTTAGTTATTATGGAAATTGTTCCCGTGATGGTTGTCGCGGCGACTACACAGATTGGAATAACGACCGGGGCGATCATTATCACCGAAGAAAGTACTATCCCTGCTCCTGTGACTACACCTGAAACCGAGTACACGGTTACATCAATAGCGATAATCCTTCGTCGATATTTTTTTATATTTTTGTTTGATATTCATCGGTGAGCGACTTAAGTTAAGCTTGTAGTTGTAAAACCTGATTGTATCGATTGTGTTGAGGTGATGTCTCCGACATTGTTATTAAACAAGAGACGATTCCAATTAAGTTCTTTACTCAAATCTACTACGAATTATACGTACCATGTTATTGACGCCCTAACTAAATTTCTATCCGCGGTGACTATATCGAATCTCGGAGTTGAATCCTTGTCGATGATCGCTGATATTACATTATTCTCACCGGTAGATGATATTTTTCCTTCTAGGAATATCATAAACTAGATCGAATTGATCTTGATAAAATCTAGTATACGCGATACTATGAGTATCATATTCTTCACGTATTTTTTTTATATCGTCAACAGCGGTTTTTACATCGGCGAGTTTCGGCGTGGTCACAGGTGGAATCCCAAAGAAATTGTAAATGGGAAGTTGAAATTCGGTAATGGATTTTTGTAAACCCGCAAATTGATTTATATGAGCGTCATACTTATCATTGAGTGTTTTAAAAGATTCCTCCGATAATATAAACTTATCACCGAGTGCTGTTAATCTGTCTTTGATCGCTTTTGATATGAATCTGTTTACTCGTTCGAGAGAAACAGCAACGGCTTTTGGTGGGCTGGGTAATGATCTTCCCCAAAAATCTACCATGTTATATTATATGCTATCTCTTTCAAAAGCTGGTATAATCGTGTACATCCTTATGAGGTAGTTGAGATGTTGATATCGCCGTTAACACATTAATGACTTTTCGGCCGAATATCGGAGGATCAGTTAATATCTGCTTGGGTAACGTTGAATACAAAACAGGTATTTTCAATTGCGTTACATATTTAAGAAATTCATGTGGCGGTGCTAACCCATTCGAGTCAAAATAAATAATACATCGTGGATGTATCGCATCAGCTACCAAATGAGTCCCAGGTTCGGTGTCATCATCGAAATTAATTATATCCGTTTCTGGGATACGTGGTTGATTTGGTAATTGATCTCTCATGAAAACACCTCTGAAATGTTTCACGGGAGAGTTTTTTTTTTACCGTGTTGATTAAATCAATATTTGACCTTGGAACCATAGGTGTTAATGTCCGATGGGAATGTATCTGGTGAATCGGATGCCTGGTACTCGGAAGCCTTTTCCCTTTTTTTGTATCCTTGTCCGGTTACATTATTTTGAAAATGACGCCGAGCCTTTACACTTGTACTAAGGAGCATTAACTTCATAATACCCGGGATTACTCCTTTATTTATATTACCTCCTCGCGCCTTAATTCCTTTTCCAGTAACATTATCTACAATTTTATTTACACCCCAACCAGCAAGACCACAGAGAGCACCAGTAGCGAGTAGGATGAGAAGAGGAAGAAATCCACCGGATTTGATCATATTGGAAATCGCAGCGGATGAAAACTCCAACTGGAGTGCTGTACCAGCCTTTTTAGCATTATTAAAATGTTTAAGTTGAGTTTTTGTCAGGGATAGTTTATTTGGTCCTTCGTTAGCTATCTGTTCACGTTTCAGGGTTATCTTTGCTCCACACGCAGCAGAGGTTTTCGATTGTAATTTCTTTATCTGACCAGGTGTCAAGATAATATTAACATGACTATACGACATTTTTATTTACGTAACAGAGCATTAGATAAATCAAATTGTTGCAATGAAAAATAATAGATCGGATACAAATTTTGAAAATCAAATGGTGATCTTTGTAATCCGGTATCAATATTTTGATCGCGCCCCATATAGGACCACAAAAGATGATACACACGACGTATTGAATTATTCGGATAATCGATCAGAAAATTTTCGGCGGGTTCCTGTTGATTGCTTCTTCTCAATGATACCTCACTGACGTTTAATTTATCAAATATCATATGACTACGCAGCTGTCTATGCTCTCCTTCTACTCGATTTTTACTTTGTAGCGCGATAAAAATATGTCTAGGCGAGGAAATATTTTTGGTTAACGCGACTTTCCAGGTAAAGATCCCAACAGCGGTATTTGTCGCAGTAGCTGTTGTAACATCCAACCATGACAATAGTGATTTTCCTCCGCGATCCATAAAAGATAACAAACGAGTTTCTATATCGAGCTATAGAGTCATTATTGGTATCCATAACGCTATCTTGGATAGAAGTATTTTACCATCATCAACATCATTACCATGCCAAATAGCATCATCATTTGATTTTCTCATAAGCACCACGGTATGACTAGATCCAAAGATAACTTTTCTAATATCTCGACAAAATCTAAAGATATGAGAAAGAGGAATCGCACATGAAAATCTTCCATCGCGGTTTAACATCAAGTTTCGATTTGAAAATCCTAGACTAAAATTATCATTTTGTTTTATAATAACAGCTTCAACATCGGCATCATGATCAGCAACTGTCACAGTTTTACGACAAACTGATTATGATCAGCATTGTCAGTGATATCCTTCGCGAACATCATAGAGTGACCGGTAGATCGGATAAAGTCATCGGAGTCTAGTCCTAGTATCATGGTTGCGACATGAACGTTGTTATCGATGGATTCTATCCAATTACAATTAATCAAATACTGCGCTCTTCTAAATAACGCCGTTATACCATTGTTGACGAATCATATTGCTCTCTTTGAAAGATTATCATACTGAGTATTTTCCACATCATTTCTTACTAGTTGTCCCTCCACCTCGAGGAAAGCTTCACATCGCAAAAAGTATTTAGAGGTATCATCAAATCGAACTTCAATTCGTAATCTAGCATTGGGATCTATTGCGTTGAACGAGAAAAATTGAAAATCGCGTGGAGAATCATATCGCGGTACGGGTGCATCCATATCATCAGCATGATCGGAAATCGACTGGAACATTTTTATTATATACCCGCTGATCTAAATCATAATCTTCTAAGACCAGAACCAGCGATCAAATTAGCAGCAATATTTTTGGGGGAATCATCATCTGATTGCACCAACGGGGCCAATTTTTGAACTACTATTTCATTTATCACTTTACTCTCCCGAGGTGGCATTAATTCCGTAAACGGTATTTTTTTTTCCTTTTCTTCGAAATAACGACATAAGTTTTTCCTTGATGGTATTAAACGCGCTACCAGCTAGATCACCAACTGTGCCGACCACTTACTACCAATGGCACCAATAACTTTTGATGCTAGTTCTTTACCAACGGGGTTATTTTTTGGAGCAATTCTAGTGAACAATCCCGAGACGACATTACCCAATCCATCTTCGTAGTATACTTTATATACGGGTAATCTCGAGTTCATGACGTAAACTCTGGTTGGTTTATTACGATACATTTTATTTAAATGTTATATATCTAATCGGTGATAAATCACTGGTGATATTGATATTAGTCACTATGATAATCGTCATTAATTCATCAATGAAACCGCGATATAATCCAATATCCATAAAACCACCTTGAAATAACTGCTGACAGATATCAGCTGCTTCATTAATTATCTCCGGGGAATTATTTCCAGCTCGTCCCCCCCCCCCCAGATGAGAACATCCAATCATTATATATCACCGAGGATACTTCGCGAACAAGGAACACCACCGGTAGAATATCCTTTACCGGTTGTACATGTTGCACCCAAAGAAGGTTTGTCAATATCTAACAGTTTTGATCTTTCTAGTAATTGGAGAAATCCGGTATCTGATTGTTTTGTTGAAGGCGATTCAACTTTGTGTATTTCATCTATAAGATTGCTATAAATTTCATCTTTATCTGATACTTTAGCTACACCGGTCATCGCACGATTTAATCCATTTCGCCATATATTTTTATCCATGGCGATATAATCAGATTGTATATAATTTTTTCGGTAATTGAAACTCGAAACGAAACATTTAGCCATATCTGTTATATCTTTGAATTTCATATTTTTTATTTCATCAAGTTTACCCGGAAGAAATGTATCGTTATCTTGTTATTAGGGATGACGCAGCACATTTCAGTGTTGGCAATTTTGTTATTAGAACTGATCTTGTTTATTACAATCTTAAAATCTTGTTATCAGAGTTGACGCTGAATATTTCAGTGTTAGCAATCTTGATATCGGGGTTGACTCTGCTTATTTCCATCTCAACAATCTTGTTATCAGTCTTGACGCTGCTTATTTCAATCTTAACAATCTTGATATCGGGGTTAACGCTGCTTATTTCAATCTTAACAATCTTGATATCGGGGAGGATGATGTTTATTTCAATCTTAGCAACCTTGCTATCAGGAATGACGCGGCATATTTCAGTGTAAGCAATCTTGATATCGGGGTTGACTCTGTTTAATTCAATCTCAACAATCTTGATATCGGGGAGGAGGATGTTTATTTCAATATTAGCAATCTTTCTTTCAGGGCAACTCCCTTAAAATCGAGATGGAAGTCTTGCATTTGTTTCTCAATCGATCCCTTCCTATACATTCCAATCTTGTAACACCGCTAGCCGTGACCAAACTCTTATTCCATCCAAATTCTTGTGACACAACTGGCCTTGATCAAACTCTTATCCCAACCAAACTGTTGTAACACAACTAGCATTTGCCAAATTATTATTCCATCCAAACGCTTGTAACACAACTGGCCTTGATCAAACTCGTGTCCCATCTAAACGGTTGTAACACAACTAGCCTTGACCAAACTATTACTCCATCCAAACTGTTGTAACACAGGTAGCTTTGATGAAACTAGTGTCCCATCCAAACTGTTGTAACACAACTGGCCTTGACCAAACTCGTATCCCACCAAACTTTTGTAACACAGGTAGCTTTGACCAAACTCTTATTCCATCCAATCTTGTAACACAACTAGTCTTGGCAAATCTCTTATCCTATCCAAACCTGCGAGCAAATACACAGTATCAATTGCTAAATTTGAATATAAATGACAATATAGTTTGTAGACATTATTATAATGTCCATGATATTACACGTTATTATGTACATAATGCAAAATGATGATTATTTTTTATATCTAGGTACTAGAGTCTTTTGGTAAAAATGAATGGTCAATGCTGAATTGTCGCTATGTTGACGTGACATGGTATGGGTTGATGGGTTTGCTTTTGTCTTGTTTTTTAAATATATGTGATTCAGAAATGTCTATGATACTAACGGGACTTCCACGACTTTAGAAAAAAAACATTTAAATCAAAGGAACTGTCAATGTAGTCTTTGCATACAAAACAACTATGGTTACATTGTTAGCAATTTAATCGGCGTAGCTATAATTTCTAAATATAAGGTAAATATCAAAGTTCCATATGTCATTCTTAGTGAAAATATTTTTTTAATAAAAAAATAATGCTGAATGTAAGAAAAATTAAACTTCCAATTAAATTGTCGAATCATTAATATGTTTCAATTTGTGATAATATTATCAAAATATTTATATAATTATTTTTAAAAAATGCAAGCATATGTAATGACAGGTAAATGAAAGTAAATGTCAGAGAAACGAAATGAGAAGAAAAAAACTTTTCCAATTATTTGCAACGATACCATATGTTTTAACAATTAGAAAGATGATTCTAGTTTTTAGTGAAGATAGAAGCAAAAAAAGAGAAAACTTACATTTTGTTGGAAAAGAATCAAAATCGGAAAAAGTGTACTGGACAGAAAAATCACCAGTTATGGAATGATTGGAACGTGTATGAAGTATCCAGGTGTTGTACGATACGACGTAATGAGTTCTGTAGCCACATACATTAATCCATTTTCCTACATTTGACATATCAGCGAAAGTTTGCGCACAAAATGCTGGTAAGTTTAAACCGTAATAAAACCTTTCTCAATCCATTGACAATAACCTCCGAGAAAATTTCGTATGTCTGAGAAAAGAATTTCAATAAGCTACTCTTTCTTTCTGGAGACTATGGAAATGAGTATAAGCACCGAACATTTTTTATTATTTTTTTAGGTTTAAATAACCTTTATCGGTATGTGCATATGGAATTCACATTATATACCCGAACTCCCACCACCATCCTCTCTTTAACTATTTCATGAATTTAGGATTCAATAACAAGCAGATGACGTAGAGACGAAGATCAATCAAAATACATCAAATGGTTTGGTTTACTTATATCTGATGTGCCTTATAGCTATGAAACAACAAATCAACCCAAACCATGTATTTAGCAATACGTGCCGATGGTTATGTAAACAGAAAGTGTACTGACCTTTAATTCGCTACATAATATCATTTTCCAGAGAATAACAAATAAGCTTAAAATAATAAGAGGAACATTTCTTTTCAAGCATATTTGGATATTTAAAACAATGAAAGCATGAATCATGCCGACTGTTCACAAGTCATACCTTAAAACACTTTCCACCTGCATAATAAATACCATCTCAGTCTATAGAAAAAGCCCTCTCCCTTACCAAAAAAAAAAAGGAAAGACTGGAAGGATACGACTAACCGTCAACAGCAACAACATCTGCAATAAAAACAACTGGAAATATCGTCCACATCATCATCACAACAGCACAGAACTAACGATCATCGTAAATGACTGTGATAACAACCATGATGATGATAGTAATCATTCGGTGGTAATGATAATATGTCGTACCGCTTGTTACGATCATGTTGATAAATAACTTGATGATGATGAAAATGGCGTTGATGATGCCATTTATTTAAATGTATACCAACCATTATTTCGGTATCCACACATAATTTTTTTTTTTAAAAACAAATTTCAAAAATGTTTTTGTTAAAATGTACAATCCAACCGATGAATAAAAAACAGTCACTGTTAAGTTGCACCCAACAACCTCGTGACCTTGGCCTTGGAGTGTACTGAGAATAACAGCAACAGTAAAATGCTGCTAGACAAAATCACCTCTTTGATAAATGCTGTACTCAGTTTAGAACTTTAAATCGCGTTTGGTGCATACCGTGGTGTCTTTTGATATAAATGGAAGATTTGTCAAACTACGTTAGTTGAATAAGTAATGAATTCTTTTCTTGCGGCGATATAACACTGGCCTTTAGACGTTATAAGGTCGAACGCTAATACGTCACTATATACAGATGACGTCATAAAGAAGCCAAAACACAGAATGGTCCCCTGTCGTACATTTACATTACTGGTACGAACGAAACGAAATCGTGACCGTTACCAATTCACAACGGTCACGGATACTGTAACTAATGTAAACAAAATGGACGATGTGTTCAATGCTATGCAATTTTCTATGTACTGAATTAAATCAAATATAATATTTTATTGGGAGAAAATAAAATGATTACTCAAAATGTACTATTGCACAGTTCAATGTTTTAATTGCTTACTAAGGGAATGTGTTTTAAAAGGTGTGCAGTTCTGGAACACTTGACACAAGAAATGGCGTTATGGATGGAAATAAAATGATTATGTGATAATTATCTAATGACAAGCGCTCTCTAACATACTGGAAAAGATAGATAAGCATGGCGCAGGAAAATGTAGACCCTAGTGATAGTGCAGTTACATTATGCGTGATGGGGGAAGGATAATACAGTGTAAAAGTGCTATATTTAAACATAGTTTTATTCCTGTGAAGGGGTGGTGGTTGCATCATACTGTGTAACAGTTCTCTATTCAAACAGTTAAATTTATATTATCTGTGAGAAGTGTGTGTGTGTAGGGGGGTGCATACTAAAGTGTAACAGGACTCGATTAAAACACAATCACATAATTATATTCCCTGTAAAGGGTAAAGCATACCACAGTGGAACAGCAATCTGTTTAAACAGTAACGGAGGTATGAGAAGTCAATCCCTGTTTGATTTTAGGAAATGCAGACATATGTACAATTGTATTTCATTGGGAGGAGGGCCATGAGCTGCTGAGAAGTCTAACACGCTATGTTACGGATCACTGCCATCTCATCTCTGTCTGTGTGGGTTCAAGTCTAAGATTCAGCAAATGTTGTTATGTGAGAAAGCTTGCCAGTAGCTTCTCGTGGGTCATGGTTCTTTCTAGGGGGTTTCCCCGTGTTCTTCCTCCACCAAAAATACTGACCGACATGTATAGCCTATCGTGTGCTGAAAAATAGCGTTAAATCCTACAACAACAACAATATATTCCATGGGAAGGTGGAGCACATTACAATAAATCAGCACTCTATACAAACCATGGAAAATCACATGGGAATTAAAAGTCAATACAAGGTTAAATTAATATAAACAGGTGTTGAGTCAAAATACCATGTTATGAAGTTTTGTTTCGAAAAATGGAACACACTGCTATAATGGCATGAATGCTAATCTTATCCTCAATTTATTATAGACATGTCTACTAAGATTTTATTGTCTACTTCAAGTGATTTTAGCTTACTCTTCTTTACAAGGTTTGGGTCAAATGATTTTAGATCCCAAATGTTTACAAATGTGTAACCAATGAAACTTACCAAAACGTCCTGAAAGTCTAATGCGGTTATTTCAATATAATAACAAAAGTCAAATCAAGCTATGTCAATATCATAATGAAAGTGTAATAAAGTTATTTCAATATAACAACGAAAGTCTAATTTAACTATTTCAATATAATAATATAAGTCTAATCAGTTTATTTCAATATAATAATGAAATTCTAATCGGGTTATTTCAATAAAATAACAAAAGTCAAATCGAGCTATGTCAATATAATAATGAAAGGGTAATAGAGTTATTTCATTATAATAACGAAAGTCTAATTGAATTATTTCAATATAAAAATGAAAGTCTAATTGAGCTATTTCAATATAATATTATAAGTCTGATCAGTTTATTTCAATATAATAATGAAAGTCTAATCGGGTTATTTCAATATAATACTAAAAGTCAAATCGAGCTATGTCAATATAATAATGAAAGAGTAATAGAGTTATTTCATTATAATAACGAAAGTCTAATTGGGTTATTTCAATATATTAATAATATGGCTATCAATAGAAGTTCCTCAATGTCTATGTATCATATTGGACTGGCAAGTTATCAATTAGAATTACTTTTAACAAGCATGGTACATATTTCCTGAAATCGGAAGGTAATGATTGTAATTATAGTATTTAAGCAAATTTCTTTATTTTGAAGGGTTTGGGAAAAACAATCTTTTAAATAGGCCAATAATAAATTTTAAAAAAATAATTTACAAAAGTAGCATGCTCTTATACTTAGATTAAAGCTGACAATGCAATTTTATTTAGCACATTATCTGGAACTCTACAATACTTTTAGAACAGTATGGATTTGGGTGTGGGTCTTACGATTGTGCTACTCTGTGCTAAAATATGTGGAAATTTAATCCAATTCAGTATAAACATATCTTTAAATTTCCTTCAATGTGATGCTGTTGTGGTGAATTTAATGTCAGAAAAATGAAACTTCTTTATTTCATACCGACTACTGATTGTGTAGACTTTAATGTTTGTCTCCAGAGTCCATCCATTCCCGTTTGTGCTGCCCCTGTATTGTAACTTTTAAAATCATTTATATTTTCAAAAGGAATTATTTATTCATAGAATTAGAGAAACGAATTTACATTGAAAATCTTACCATGTGCGTCATCTGATTTGATTATTTTTACTTGAATTATGTGTCTAATTAATGTTTACTTAAATTATGTAACATTGTTATGTTCATTTATCTTTTTTTTCACCTAGCAATTATATGAGAAGTAGGTAGTTATAAGGAGCGAAAATCGATCGATTTCAACAAATGACTCACTAGCTTGATCCAAGGCCTAAATATAAACCCCAGGGCCTATATTCATTGCATATATTAATTTGTATTTTCATGCACTGTAGTCGTATATATGGTTATATGGCTGGGATCTCAATAATTTCAAGTTCTTAAGTTTTCTTCAAAAGAGCTCATTAGAGTTTGTTTTTTCCCAATCTCCAAAACAAAGAAATTTGCTTAAATACTATAATTTAAATACTATAATTACAATCATCACCTTCTGTAACGGGGTATGTCGGTATCAAGCGCTATTGATACAATATTTGCACATGTCGCTGGTCAGAGGTATTGCGCAACTTGTAATACAACACTCGAAACCGCCTCCCGCTAATACTCGTTATCTAAAGGATGATCTCTACGGTGTAATTTGCCCGGTCATATAAATGGATATGGTAATCTGAGTCGGTATCTTAAACAAAGACAACACACGAGCCCCCGTAAAGATAAATAAAGAATTTAATTAAAATAAAAATCAAGAAAAAGAAATGACACAGTAAATTACGATTTCTTTCCTTCTGAATACACTTAATTCAGAAATACATTAAAACCGAAGTTTAAAAAGTAATAGGTACATTCATTCAATTTCAAACATTAATAAAAATAGTCAAATTTAGCCGATAATAGCTGATAGCAAATTTCATCACGAAATCGAGTGTTCATTAACATTGAACCGCTTGGTACATTCACAGTGACCTGTTCGACGACTGTTTTTCTTCTGCTTGCGTCACGACTTCACTTTGCTCTCTGGTGACGTGGAGTTCCACATCTCTGACTTCTAACTTCTTTTCCTTTTTCGTCTCTGAACCTCGAACTTCTCTCTATTCCTCTCTTTCTCCAAACAAACTATTTTCCTTTGAAAAGAAAAGGGTAAAACGCCCTAAGTATTTCGTTAGGTTTTGAGAGCTGAGATTGTCCGTCCGTCTTTCTGTTTCGAACAATCAGATCTTACTATCAGTGTTAACTTTTGTACGGCTAACAAATACTACACAAATCTTCAGATCAATACAGTTATAATGCTAATTATCGACATCAGAATTTGGGGAAGTCACATATATTCCCGTAAATCATTACATAAAGTAAGGCAATATATCATAGCCCACAATCAATATTCACTAATAAGACACATTCAAATTAATGTAACACTTTCCAATCATAAATGCACACAGCTGATTTCCTACACCACCCATTAACCTACCTAAGTATATTAGGTAAAAAATGCTAACTCAGAATTCAAAAATACATTACTAAATCACTGTAAAAAAACCGAACTATCCATACAAAATCAGCATGTCATGCATCTGCGACAATCGTAACATCCTATAAATTACATTATGATAAATTTGAACGATTCCTACAAAAACAACAGATCATGCATCTGTAACGAAGAAACATTATACAAATTACATTATTATAAATGTGAATTTGAGTTAAATACCTTGTGTTTTTGGCGTGCTTCTGCCGTTTGATTTCCGGCAGACTTTCCTGAGCTGATTGTTACGAAGGCCTGCTCTAAACCTACCTTCGGAGTCTTCTCCTTTGTCGGAATTAACACTACCGTCTCTTACAGAGGTACTTCCAAGACTGATAAAATTCATGTGGTTCGGAGTATATATTGCCTTCAATATCAGGGATCGACACACCCCTCTAATTTCATATTTGACCAATCGGAATAAAATGCTATTCCTACAAACATTTGGAAACTGTTTAAAAATGTGTCAATATGCCACCTGGGGTTGAAATAACATCCCTGCCATTCTCACAAATCAGCTTTGACAGCTCCTACGTGAGAATTCCACCTTCTGTTGCCTGTCATACAGCTAGGTCGTTTTCACTATAAACATAGTAATGACGGTGACCTGAGGTAACAAAACATGCCTTGCAAACTCTCCCACAAAATAACAGTTAATTGTCGGCTAGACTAAGAATTAATTAATGGATTTCACTGGCGAAAACTTTGGCACTTGACACCTTCCGATTTCAGGAAATATGTAACATACTTGTTAAAAGTAATTCCTGTGTTGATAATAAGTTGCATACATTAGCTAATTTGTCTATTGGTGCTAGCAATTGTTTATATGGATATAGAGTGATAATCTCACAAGTTTCAAAATTGTTATACACGGGTAGGGATTAAATGCCTTGTAAGTGCCAGTTATGTGTAAATTTCTCTTTACATCTCCAGAATGTCTGTTGTGGCTGTTGGTGATCTCAATAATTTGTATGTAGTGACCCGGGGGATACGTTTTTTGGAGGGTGGGGATAGACATTAATATTTGGTCCACAGATCTTATACAGCAATTCTCGTGAGTTACATAAAATTTATGTAAAATCACTGCTACTCCAATAGCCCTACTTTATTCTGAGCAATTTAGTTTTATTATTTTTTTTAAATGTATTAGTTTACAGTAACAGTAATAGCTGCAAAACAGTACAAAAATAGCATCTATACTATACAAGAAAATAATATTTTAATACTATTATATATTTTTTTATTAGTTGAAGTTAATATGACATGAAAATTAACAGGAGGTTCTTGAAACTTACGTAAAATCACAGCTAATATTTTAGCAATACTTTATTCTGACTAACGTTTATCATTTTTGACTGGAACTTATTGTTTATAGTTCGTTCTACATATCATAGCTAAATTTTCCTATCTTTAACTTGGTAAATATTCAGGTCATCGTCATTCAATGTAGGAAAAAAAATAATACGTAATTCTTTTTAAAAACTTCGTGTGACATTTATTAGGCATTTTTTGAACGAACTATAATAGTAATAATAATACAAATAATACGACTATTACGATAATGGTGTTGGTGTGTAAAATTACGACCGTATAATATTGTTTTAGGTCAGAAATAGATATATATAGATGTATTTACATATGTATGGCAGTGTTTACTAAAAGTATATATGTCGATATTTTATGACACTATGTCCTTGTTTTGGGTCAGAAATTGATATATAGATGTATTCACGTTTTTATGTCATAGTTTACTAAATGTATATATGTCTGTATTTTGTGTATTCCGTATCCTAATATAAGTCTTTTTTTTATCCACAGCCGGAAATGGCGTTGTGCTGATGGACGAGAAATTGATAACAGTAGACTACGAAAAGATGAATCTAAAGATTTACAATCGTCATGACGGTAAACTGATTACATCACACAATATTGAGTTCAGTCCCTATGATGTCTGTCTTATTAGCAAGACAGAAGTCGCTGTGTGTCTGAATTACGGTAGGATTGAAATCGTATCATTGAAATCGATAGATGACGTAAAACGGGTCAAAACTTTAAGGACAGGATTTCTTTGGTGTTATTCATTGGCAAAATGGAATTCAGACAAACTCGTTGTCGGAGGTGAGAAGATAGGTAAAGACGGCGTGTTGATGTTTTGTTGGGGAATTTTATCGATTACAGATGGAAGTCTTTACTCAACTCACGACATCTGTAAAGGGAATCGGACTCACATAGCCGTCAAAGATAACACCGTGTGTATCTCGTGTGATACGGATTACTCCAGTACTAATGGAGTTTATGCATATGATATTTTAAAACACACACAAACGTTTCTGTATCAACACCAGGAATTAAAAGAACCGGGGTCAATAATGGCTGACAGGGATTATGTGTACGTGTGTGACAGGAACTCTAACAGAATTCATCAGCTGACAGACAGCGGTCAACTAGTGACCATACACACAGTGTCATCAGATCTGGATAGAATATTCTATGATGACCAGCAAGGATTACTTTACACAACAAGCAATAAAAGTAATGTGATAACTGTTTACAAAATGGAGTCTTTACATCAAAAAGGTAATTCTATTTTATTTTATATCACACCACAAAGAAAACTACATACTTCATTTATTTACATTACCTAATTCACCTTTACGCCCCAAAATATCATTTATGAATATTATAGTAATAACTTTATTGTAGGATAAATATGTATAATACATTTAAAATAAAATTAAAGTGGAATAAATATTTTTTTTCCTGGGAGTCTGAAAATGTCAGTTTCGTCCAGCATGGTCATATTGATAATTTATAATATAAATACAATATGTTTTTTATTTTAAAATTTATTACAAATTGCATTGTAGACATTTGTATTCATTAATGACTGTTAAGTCGTCTCCACGTTGGTTGTCACTATATAATATTCATATAAAAATATTAAATCGGTATCGACTATCACAATGGCTGCTTGTCTACAAAACTCGCTCATCACCAGCTCAGGGCAATGCACATTTGTCCCCCCACAAGGTGGCGCTTTCATTGATAAATTTTTGCACGCAACATGTCATTGCACGCGACATGCATGTGACCAGATCTCGTTCAGAGGTTGGCAGCGTCTTAAATTCCCACGTATTTTGTGTTGATAACATTCATGTTTATGGAGCGGTTTTATAATGATTTATCAAGGTGGATTTATCAACGAATGAAATTCAAATCGGATATCAAGAAAGCTGGACAGTTAAGTTTTAAAAAGTAAATACCATTTTGGATATTCTACGATATGTTGTTCTACAATGTGCTACGATCTGTTCATGTTTTCGTTAAAGGATGTTGCAAACCGAAATAGACGAGGCTGAAAATGGAGGTAGGGCTTAGATGAATGAATATGGCGAAAGATTATCAAAATAATTAATATTGTAGACTAACGGCCGACATTTTTATTAAAATTAAAATGTTGGATGTTGAAAGTAATTATTGATATTGTTTTGTCACCCGCGAGCTTTATGTCGTAGAGACTATAGTGTGTGTCTACATCCCCGTTTGTTTGTACCCCCCCCCCGACTATTTCAGTAAAAAAAAAAGCATAAACAAGATAAAAAGTCAATAAATCTTACTCAATTCATTCATTGATTTATAATTTCTAACCCGATTGCGACCAGGGTGACCATAACACCTTTATCGCCTGCGCGTCTGATGCTTAAGTTAACGGAAGTTTTCATACTAACACGAATCCATATTGCTTATTTTGTTTTTTATTTATTTATTTTTATTTTGGCAAGAGACAGATCCCCTCCCTCCCCCCTGCATTTTCAAAACACTAGAAAAAGTGGGTTTATGTGTGAGTGTTTCCCTGATGTGTTGTTTTGTGTATATTTAGGATGTTTTCATTACTTTTAAGCCTAACCATAATTTTTTCCCATCGGGAGTATAAACAAAATAGGAGGGTTTTAGTCCCTAGTGTTTTCTATGAGTTGGTTTCCTCAGGTTGGGTTTTAAATTCCCATCTTGTGTCCCCCTAAACGGTCTTCACTTGTTGTGATCTTTTAAAATTATACCAACTCGCTCTGGTCTGTCTGTAACACATTGAGTCATGGTATATTTTTTGTAAAAAGTAATTTTTACACAGTGGATATTTAGGCGACACTGATCATATGCCGTCTCACTGCGAATTCTCATGTCAACCACGCATGATACATGTATTTGAACAGGAGACTTTTCATTTTAAGTGACCCTGATCTGACCCAATTTCCCCAGGCCATATCGCAGTTAATATGTATGTATTATTGTTCTATTTTGATTTTATCCTTATTTATAGTGTGTTCAGTGATCCATTTGTATGTTGATTTAGTGTCGATTTCCCATAAATCCTTAGCATCCCTATATTTATTTAAAAGTTCTTTTTTTGATCTTAATTTCCTAGGCACCTCTATTAATTTTATTAGTTTGTTATTTCTATATATGTCGTTTCTCTGCTTCATTGAGAAACCAAACTAATATAGATATAGAGTCCTTGCCAAACTATTTTGGGCTCTGTTTTAATTTCCTTAAATCTGTTGAGTATGTTGTTGCCCATTCCAATATGCATAATGGCGTTAGCGCCCAGATTTGTATATTTTTATTAATATTCTCCCTGATTTTCCTTGAAGTTTTGTTTCTCCTCATTTTTCCCAAAATTTACACCTAAAGTGTTTACGTTGTCATTAATTGAAGGGGGAGGTAGCCCATGCTGCTTGCCTCTCCAGTCTCTTATTAAAAGTATTTCTGTTTGTCGGGGTTGATCTTTGATCCCGACACTTTCCCAAATTGTTCAAATTCCTTGATCAATTTATTATAGGAATTTTTGTCTTGTATAAAGTTTGTCCAATCATCTGCATCATGTAGCATTTTCACTTCTTCTTTAATGTTTGGAACTTTAATCATTATGATCCCATGGTTTTTTATTAATCTTAATGCTAAGTATTTCTATTGTTATTACGTATAATAACATATATAGTGGGCATTCGTGCCTCACTGATCTTTTGATATCAAATTTGTCCGTTTTTGCCCCGTTTACCTGTACACGAGTTTATATCCTTGTACAGGATTTTAGTCTAATTTTGGAAATATTTTCCAAATCCAAATTTCCCTAGTGTCTTGTATAGATAGTTTTGTTCAAGTCTTGTCAAAAGCCTTTTCCTGGTCTATTAGTACCATATCTCAATGTTTTCCAGTGATATTTATGTATTCTATGATATTTCTAATATTAAGTATGTTGTTTTACACTTTATCACAGTTTCTGCTAGTATTTTACTTATAATTTTATCGTCAATATTTAGGAGGGAGATGGGCCTCCAGTTCTTAATATCTTCCCTATCCCCCTTCCCTTTATATATTAATGTTATCATACCCTCTTGCATTGTGTTTGACATGTTTTGATTCCTTAGTGCAATATTATTATATAACCATTCTAGTACTGGCGACAGTTCTCCGCAGAATTTTTTTTGTAGAATTCTGCTGAGATCCCATCTCTTCCTGGTGATTTGTTTTTGGATAGTTTCCCAATGGTCTCTAATATTTCGTCTTGCGATATAAAATCCTCACATATGCTTCTATGTTCTGAGGCTATTTGCTCGCAGTTCGTCTCTCGTAAGTATCTGTATCTTCGTCTTCTATGTTCTGTGAAGTATATAGGTCTTTGTAGTAATTTACTAATTTTATATATATGCAAGTATTTTAGTTTGGTCCATCGATATTTCCCTCCCTATGTTTAGTATTTTTCCCACCTTTTCTTAATTTCTCCCTTTTATAGAGCCCTTCTGCGTTTTTATATGTGTGTAAATCTTCCCGCTTTTATGTCCCTTCCCTTTTCCTCTTCTTTCTTTAGTTTTATTAATCTTTCTTGTATGTTTTTTGTGCCCTGTGTCGTTATTGTTGTTATATATTCTTCCAAGGCTTCTATTTCTAGTTTTATCTTCCTAGCCCATACTTTTGAATGAAAAATTGCTACTTTTTTGAAAATCTCTTTTAATTTATCCCATTCTTGTATTACGTCTAAATTTCCTTGAGTTTTAAATGTTTCCATTTCCCTTTTGATTTCCATCGCAAAATCTTCATTTACCAATATTTTATTGTTTAGCTTCCATTATCCCCTCCCCTATTTAGTTCTTTTATTTTTCCCTATCTCTACAAATATTAGTTTATGGTCCGAAAGTTTGTACTCTAATATCCCTGCTTTTATATATTGTTTTGTTCCTAAAGATGTGCCCCAGAATTTGTCTGTTCTGCTTCCTTTGTTTTCTTTGTAGCCAAACGTGTAATCCACCCTTAGTATATTTAGCTGCCTGTATATATCAATTAGTTTTTGTGATTACATAATGTATTCCATTTGGTCTTTTATACTTCTGTTGTCAGTTTTCCCGTTCTGTCAATCTCGTCTCCTGTCCAATTAAAATCCCCTCCTATGATCAAATTGCCCGTTGTGTAGTTTTCTAAATATTTCTCCAGTTCATCTATGAACTCCTGTTTCTTATAAATATTGGCTGGTATATACACATTCAAAAAGTTATTCCCTCCCATTTTAATATGAATTAACCTTCCTTTGAAAAACTCCACTTCTTCTATTCGTTCCCATTTGCACCCGCGTTTTTTTTTAATTACCGTAGCTACCCCTCCCTTGGTATCCTTTCCCACATAGTTGTTATTTATAATTATGCTGTCCATGTCCCGTTCGATTTGTTCTTTAATTTCATGTCATTCTAATGTGTGTTTCCTGTAGGTAAAGTATGTCAAAGTCCCCCATTTTTGTCATATTTTTTGCTTTTATTATCTATCCCATTCAGAAATGGTCCTGGCCTTTAAAAATCTGTCGCCAAAAAAATCGCCAACCTCATTATTTCGTCGCCAATTTTCAAAAATTATCGCCAGAACAAGTAGTGTACATTTTTCCAAGTGTTAATTTAGTCTTTTAATGTAACAGGCAATGAAAATTACAAAAGATGGGTTAGTTAATACTTTAAATACAACAAGCATTAACAAAATGTTAAAAAAAAATGTTACATGAAGATCCGTCGCTATTTTATGGCTGCCCACTTGTTGAATGAAGTTTCAAAGTCTAATTTTTCACATCTGTACATGCTGATTCTCGTTAAATTCTCGAGAGATGAGATGCAGAGTTTATTTCTGATGTCAGCATCCCGCATCAACGTTTGTGCACATGTATGACTGTTGTTACCCAATGGCGTAGCGAGGGGAGGGGGAAGGTGGGGCATTCGCCCCGGTAGCTAGGTGGCGCCAACTGAGCGCCCAAATCCGCCCAAAGTATTAACAATGAAGGGGCAGGGGCAGCGGGGGCACAAATAAGACAGAATATTTCCAATATTAAATTTCGTCAATATTTGCGGCAGCATCTCTGTTGAATAGGCATTTTCTAACTCGATAAAAGATGTTGACGTAGTTTAAAAATTGATGCTGATTATGAAGAATTTGCCATATTTTACCCACCACCTATCGAGTGGCTATTGCGGTCAGCTGAACACCCGCCACGTGATAAAAATTCCGAGCAAATAACGAAGTTCGCCAAAATCTCCTTTAAATTCTCTATTGCTTCCTAAATCCCAAAATAATGATCACTGAATGCTGTATAAATTTTCTCAACAAGCAAAATAGGATCTCCATTCCCACGAATGAAACTTACATGAGTCAGCACCTGGCAATATTGGACCGTATATATTAGCATAAGTTAACACCCAATTTAGGGATTCTTTCACTCCTGTATTTTGAGAAATAAATAATTATTTTTAATTATGCAAAACTTGTTTATTTGTTGTTTGCTATTTCTTCTTGTGGAGTTTAAATCTCTGTAACCGTAACACGGGATTGATGGCAAACGGAAAAGATCAATGAGTAAAATGCACAAATATTATTTACACCGCCTGGATTCATGTTTGGTGACACACTCCTTCTTCAAAATATCACAGCCAGTTGTAAATGAATTGACGAACTTTGCCTTGATACATTACAGAACATTTGGTTTAACTTTTTATCATATCTCAGCCACGGACGCCTAAGTTTCCAACTGTCTAGAAATTTTTGGGATTTTTGCCCTGTTCATCATTATGTGGTGTTGCACTTGAAGCACTACATGTAGATGATGTTGGACTGCAAGGTTTATCATCGGGTTAAGTGACTGTATTGTCTGATGAATTTGCACTAAATAAAAAACGCCGTTAATTATGTTAACTTAGGAGGAGATGATGAACACGCAACGTCTAACTTCCGTTTGCTCATGATAATGTTGCACTGGCGACAGATATAATTGTGATTGAGATTTTTTCCATTTGCTTTGTATGTATACACAGTAGTCGGTACTTCAAAGGTTATCAATTTTCTATAAAGGTTAAGCAAAACTATTGTATTGGTATATTTTAAAAAAACAACAACAAAAACCAAAACAAGCAAACAGATGGATTCGCCATTAATTAATTTGATCTGTTCTATTCGCGTCTTCAGAAGTCGGTCAGTTGTAGGTATAGTACGATAGCATGATTGACTGTACTCTGCCTAGATGTTAGCATAAGAAGATTATGATGTAACAATGCACTGCTAAGATGGGGTTGTCGATACAAACAAAGGATCATTTGTGTACAGATTGATTCCAATGCATTGCTTAGTCAAGTTTGTGGCTTCCTTTCGTTCTCCCTTTCAATCTATCCAGTCCAAATCCATGATTGTTTGTACAAATTAAATAACCAAAAAGTCTGTCGCCAAACAAATCGCCAGATGGGACATTTTTGTCGCCAATAAGGGAAACAAAATCACAATTTGCGACATTGGCGAAGCCCAGGACGATCCCTGCCATTTATATTTAGAGACAACAAACGAAAGTTTTGTCCCTCCATTTGTGTTGTCCACCATGTTGCCGCTTTATAAACCAGTACTATTGGTTAGTTTTAGTGTCATATGGCTATTGTTTATATATTCATATATACCATATTGCACACAATTTGGGCAAGTCTTTTTTGCCGCAAATAGAGTGACGTCATTGCTCCTATTTGGTTACTCCCGGATTACTTCCGTCAATTATGGTAAGGTTAAGATTTATATCCCTTTGCAACCTATAGACTCTACCTTCTATGTACATACATGCGTATTTATGATACCACCCCTTTGCTGAAAATGGACTTGTCCAGGAACTGGAAATTGATCTAAAAAATGGCCATGGTTGTAATGAAAACTTCCGTTAAGCATCAGATGCGCAGACGATAAAGGTGTTATGGACACCCTGGTCGTAATCAGGTTAGACATTATAAATCAATGAATGAATTGAGTAAGATTTATTGACTTTTTATCTTGTTTATTCTTTTCGTTTCTGAAATTAGCAGGGGGGTACAAAGAAACGGGATGTATACACAGACTATAAGAGAGTGACAAAAATGTCTTAGATGACCCGTTATGTTTTATGACCCTCAATATCGTGCTGTATAAGCTTATGTATATCTTAATAGTTTGTCAAACATTTACATGTATACATGGAAATTATTTAACCCTTAAAGTGCGTGTCGCGACTATAGTCGCGATGTTGTTTTTGGTTTCGTAGTGCGTGTCGCGACTATAGTCGGGCTCGAGGTGAGCAACAGAGACTTTCTTACGACCACCTTTCGGAACGTGTATTTACGGGACCGGCCATTGAATGCAGTTTTGAAACTTCTCGAAATAGAGGTATCGGCCGTTGAATGCAGAAACTGGATTACGCATAAAGACGGCATCGGGGCCGAATGAGTTAAGCATCAGATGCGCAGACGATAAAGATGTTATGGATACCCTGGCCGTAATTGGGTTAGAAAGTATAAATCAATGAATGAATTGAGTAAGATTTATTGACTTTTTAACTTGTTTATGCTTTTCGTTTCTGAAATTGGCAGGGGGGTACAAAGAAACGGGGATGTATACACAGACTATAAGAGAGTGACAAAAATTACTTAGATGACCCGTTCTGTTATATGACCCTCAATATCGTACTGTATAAGATTATGTATATCTTAATAGTTTGTCAAACATTTACATGTATACATGGAAATTATTTAAATCTGCATCATCAATTTGAAATACACTAATAATGTTCACATTACGTATTCTTTGTTCAATTGTTGTCATTATATAGGTCATTCAAATATAAGTTAAAAATATGTATATGGTGTAGACAGTTTTGTACATGATTAATCCATGTAGGTAGGAACATTTTTGTACCTGCCACAAAGCAGGGGTGCTGCCGCAAGGGTTCATATTGTTTACAATTTGCCCATAAATAAAAGATGCAGTTTAAAAATAGTATGACATAACATAATATATATATATATATATATATATATATATATATATATATATATATATATATATATATATATATATATATATATATATATATATATATAACTAATTTCAATAATTTTTAACAGATCAAACTGTAGATCAGTTTGGAACACAGTTCAGAATGATTGGAGACTAGCCATACTTTTAAGCTTTATGTAACAATTGACTTCCCCAAATTATTTTTTCTTCTTCTATCACATGATATACCCAGACCTAGCTTGTCATTATTGATATCTCCATACTTTCTCTGGGATATTTCAGTTGCAGTCAGTGGTCTGCATGTCTGTCCATCCTTCTGTGACAAATCTAGTCATAATTAATTGTTCACAATACTTGAAGAATTTATATGAATCTTTTTACATTTGAAGGGTAGATACCTGGTTGATTTCAGGCAAGTTTAAACCCTGAGACTGACTACTGGATACTTTAAATTTTAAAGGGAATGCCTAAACAATACCCCCCTCACCCTCAAACACTCCAAATGTGATAATCAGTTTTTATTTTTTTTTTGACCTTTTGACCAAAATATGATTTATGAATATTATTTTCATAACTTTATTGTAAGATAAATATGTATAATAGATGTAAAATAAAATTAAAGTTGAATAAATATTTTTTTATTATCCTGGGAGTCTGAAAATGTCAGTTTCGTCGAACATGGTCATATTAATAAATTTATAATATAAATACAATATTTTTTTTATTTTTAAAATTTATAACAAATTGCATTGTAGACATTTGTATTCATTAATGATCGTTAAGTCGTCTCCACGTTGGCTGCCACTACATAATTTTTATATAAAAATATTAAATCTGTATCGACTGTCACAATGGCTGCTTGTCTATAAAACTCGCATCATCATCAGCTCAGGGCAATGCACATTTGTCCCCAACAAGGTGGCGCTTTCATTGCTAAATATTTGCACATGACATTTCATTGCACATGACCAGATCTCGCTCAGGGGTTGGCAGTGTCTTAAATTCCCACGTATTTTGTGCTGATAATATTCATGTTTATGGAGCGGTTCTTTTATGATTTTTCAAGGTGGATTGATCAACGAAGAAAACTCAAATCCGATAACAAGATAGCTGGCAAGTTAAGTTTTAAAAGATAAATACCATTTTGGATATTCTATGATATGTTCTCTAATGCGCGCTATATTTATGTTCATGTTTTCGCTGAAGGGTGCAATGTTCCTATATTGCTAACCAAAACAGACCAGGATGGAAAAGCTTGATGAATTAATATGGTGAAATAATTACAGAAATACTATTGTAATATAATATTATAAAATAACGGTGGACATTATTTGACATGCAAGCTTGATGTTAAAAAACACCGCCCAATTATCTGAAGGAAAACAAAATCATAGAGAGTGTCTTAGATTACCCACATGACCTGTTATGGCATATGACCCTCACTATCGTGATATATATATATATATATATATATATATATATATATATATATATATATCGATATATATATATATATATATATATATATATATATATATATATATATATATATATATATATATATATATATATATATATAAATATATATATATATATATTTATATATATATATATTTATATATATATATATATATATATATATATATATATATATATATATATATATATATATAAACAGTTTGTTAAAGATTTACATGTATACATTACATGGGAATTAGTTAAATTTGCAACATCAATTTCAAATAAATTATTAATGGTTGCATTACATATTCTTTGTTAATTCTTGTCAGTATATAGGTCATTCAAATATAAGCTAATAATATTTTTTATGGTGAGCATTTTAGTACCTTGTACAAAGCAGGGGTACTGCCACAGGGTTTAATATTGTTTAAAATTTGCCCATAAATTCTAATTGCACTGTATAATATTATTTTAAAAACCACCGTATATTATAGGAATTATATAATTCAGTTTAAACTTGGAAGTAATAAAACATCAAATTATATAAAGAAATTGTAATTCACCTTATTTTTGCCAATCATTCATGGATCTAATTTGGTGTGATGGATAAGATACAGACTGGCCTTGCTTACACTTTTTGTAATTTTCACTTCCATCAAACATAAATTAAAAAATAGCATAAATTTTTGGGAAAAAAAGTATTTACTATATAGCCTACTGTTGACAAAATTACTGACCCAATTTTAGAACTAGACAAGATAAGTGCACTTTGAGCTAATTTTATATTTTTCTATCAGCTATTGCCTTACATGGTACCTGATTTTCATAATTACCACATGTAAATTAATTTTAGTACATACAAGTAGTATTATGGTATGCCAACATTTCTCATCATTGCGCATGTTGTAAATGTTAATAACTTCACTGTAAAAAATGTCCATCTTTTATAAACACTTAGTAAATGTAGAGCAGTATCTTATTAGTACCTGTTGAGTCTGCTATAGATCAGTAGATCTCTGTTTTAATCTTTTTTGATATTTGAAAGTTGTGGATTAAAATTTATTTGCACAATTGGACACAAATAAATTATGTATCTTGAGTTTTTTTGGCAAAGGATGTGTTAATGTTGCAGACATGGCTAACCATGATATAGCTTGATCAGTCCGGTTTACCTATCAAAAGCTTCAGGTCCTTATTTGTCTTTAGCAATTTGCATCATTGTTGATAATATACATGTATATCTTCATAATGAATCCATTATATGAACAGGTGTTCCAATAGAAATTTTGAAAATGGATGACAGATCCATCCAACTTTTTGAAGAGGCTCTAAAAGACGGAAAAGAAACTGTGCATAGCATACGTATTATGGTTGTCGGACACATGGGTGTAGGCAAGACGACCCTAGTCAAACGTCTTCTTGGAGAGGAGGTAAACATTTCCGAGAGACATAGTACAGAGGGCATTGATGTGTATGTCAATTGCTGTGATATTTCTTTGTCAACCCATGAATGGACAAGGCGAACAAAAGGTATGTGAGCATGCATACTCCTTAATGATGTACCTTGATAAGTTTCTGTATTTATGCAAGTGGCAGAAGGTGAAAAGTATCACGTTGAACTGTTTTCTGTCCATCCAGTGCTATTTCACTTCTTCACAATAACATAGTTTTCCACAGTCTAATGTTACCAAAGTTTGTAAGTAGTTTGCATTTTTAATAAGGAAGAGACGTACATGTATCAATTTCTTGTTTAGAATCGGGGGCAAGGTCACAGTGCTAAAAGAATGAAATTGTACACACAGAATGACAGATTTTCAAGATGTACTTGAAGTAACTGTTCCTCCTCATTCACTACTTTCACATATACACAACAAGGTGGAGTTTTTAAGTCTTGATATTTAACATTTACTATGAAAATTTGGTATCTTAGCACATTGTGTATGTTGTTGTGTATAATTATTGTACTTTTAATATTTGCTTGTTTCCTCCTTCATGTACTTGCACAAATATATATACTGCTTGCATCCTGTATGCACCTTTTGACTTTTAGTCACCCTCTGTTGTTTGCTAACCTGCTTTGTAACATAGCTCCATGGTGAGTGGCATTTGTATTAACACCATATAAGCCATTAACCAGGCAGCCTTTTTAGAGATGCCTGGGGGTTCAGGTTAGAAGGATTGTATGTGCTCATTTTTGTGCCCATATATGTGTGTATGTGTTTGGGTTATCATTCTTAACTATGCCAATAAAAAAATACAGCTGGTAGTCAACTAGCCCAGGCTAGTAAATTTTCCTTTCTATTAGTTTTCATAATTTCACTAGTCTAATGGCTGGTTAATCTTGTTATGTGTTAAATTGATTTGTGACAAGGATTCATTAAGAATAAGCAGGATGAGTACATTTTTGAATCTACTAGTAATTCTGGCTACATAGAAATTTGTTAAATTCTCAGCCTGTGGCTAACCTAAAGACCATATAATATTATTTAATAATAATAATAATAATAATAATAATAATAATAATAATTATTATTATTATTATTATTATTATTATTATTATTATTATTATTAAAAGTATTATTATTAAAAGAGGGCTCAGAGATTACATTCGCCTTCAAATCTAGAATATCCTTCCTAAACCAGATTTCTCTGTCTACAACTTTTATAGTACTATTAGTATTGTGCACCATTAAAACTGAACATCTCATTTGAGGAAATAAAAACATGGATGAGGGCATTGTTTGAATATTGTTACGTGCTTAGGCTCGAATAAACAGTAACATAGAAAGAGTGATAATAACAAGCTTGTAAAACTTAATAAACAATTTATTGAGTACAAATATTTTTTTTTCAGAAAAGAAAAATAAACTTACGGTTTTAAGAATGAATTCCAAAATTAATCCAAAACAATTCAAAATATTATCCACTAGAGAAATTGCAAAAGTACTGGTAATTAAATGTCCAATTAATTCTAAGTTCGAATTCCAGCAAAGTATCCAATATGGAAGACGATGTCTCTTGATGAAGACAGTTCTTGTTTCCAGATAACTAACAAAATATTTCCTCTTGATCCAAACGAATTGACACAATTTCTATTACATGGTAATTAAAAATAACACAAAAAAGAATTAGAATTTACAATTTCAGTGTCATGAAAAATTTTGTTTGTCCTTGTAAGAACATCTGGAAATATGTGCTCATATTCAAATAATATCTGTTTCAGTTCATTTCCTTCTTGCACTTGTAAATGTGAAACTTTCTGGTATAGATCTTTCATAATTTCTAAATTACAAAGATTCGTCATTCCAATGTCAATAGAATCTGATGATATTTCTTCACTGAGTGGGACAGCAACAACTAAATTAATTACAGGTTTAACAATGCTATCTCTTTCAAAATACTCCTTTAGCATGTTTATATGGCAGAGTTGTTTTTGTTTGTGCCTCCCAGGAGTATTTATAATATAATTTAAGTCATTAATTTTCCTGTCAACTGTGTAGGGATCATAATATTTGGCTTGTAGATGATTTTGTAGCATTGGTAAGAGAGCCAGGACTCTGTCACCAGACTGAAAACTCCTTTCCTTCGATTTTGTTTCATATTTTGATTTCATTTTAGATTGAGCAGAGTGCAGATTTGCTCTTGCGACCTCACAAACGTTTGACAACTTGTGTCTAAATCGGAAACATAATCAAGAAGATTGATCTCAGTATTTTCATTAGAGAGAAGTTTCTCTTTCAATAGCTTCAATGGCCCACGCACAATGTGTCCAAAAACCAGTTCAAAGGGACTGAAGCCTAAATATTATTGAACTGATTCTCTTAACAGCAAACAATAGTAAATGAATGCCTTCATCCCAATCTTTATTCGTATCAAAACAATATGATCGGATCATATTTTTCAAAGTCTGATGGAATCTTTCTAATGTCCCTTGGGTCTCACGGTGATAAGCAGAAGATTTGAATTGCTGAATGCTCAATTCATACATAACTTGTTGGAAAATTCCAAACATGAAGTTTGAACCTTGATCAGATTGAACAAATTTGGGAAGGCCATATACTGAGTAAAAAACTTTATGAAAGCTTTTACTATTATTTTAGATTTTATATTCCTTAAAGGAATTGCCTCTGGAAACCTTGTTGATGCACACATAATGGTCAACAGGTATTGGTTACCTCGCTTGGTATTGGGTAAGGAACCTACACAATCTACCATAATTCTAATAAATCGTTCGTCAAAGGCAGGAATAGGTTGTAGATGTGTTTTAGGTATCTTCTGATTGGGTTTTCCTACCATTTGACAAGTATGACAAGATCTACAGTATTTGACAACATCACTTTTGATTTTTGACCAATGGAAGTGAGTCAAGATCTTGTGACAAGTTGTATTAATCCCTAAATGACCAGCCAAAGGAGTTTCATGGGCCAGGTTACGTATTTCCTGTCTGGAAGGTTTTGGAACTACTATTTGATAGTTCACCGACCACTCATCACCAGCAGGTACCTCGGGAGGTCTAAATTTTCTCATAAGAATTCCATTTTTAATGAAATAACAGACAGGAACTTCAGTGGCTTCAGTCTCACTTATGGCCTTTTGAAACAAACAGGAGATCTCAGGATCTTTTTCCTGTTCGACGACAAGTGACTGTCGTTTATCAACATGATTATAATAAAGACAATGAGTTGTTAAAAGAGAATCACTATGATCAATACCTTCTGATTGATCCAAACAAGAAGTTAAAGTGACCTCATCAAAAGCCTGACCTATACATATGTCAGCTAAAGGAATACTGGCTTCATCAACATCATTCTCAAGAGCTTTCTTTGCCATAGATCTGGTAACTGCACAAGCTTGAAATATATCAGGGAATTCTTTTTCAAGTGGATCAACTTTCTGATCCAAATCAAGCTTGTCAGGTACAAGTGGATTAACCACAACCTTGTCTCCAGCTAAGTCGTTGCCTAGCAATAAATGAATGCCTTCAACAGGTAAAACCGAAACTGTTCCGACTGTCACAGGTCCTGATACTAAGTCTGATGACAAATTTACACAATGGAGAGGAACATTAACAAAGCCGCACTCTACTCATTGAGTTAGAACACTTTCATTAGAAGACTTCTCAGAAAAAGGCAAAGTACCTGACGATAAAAGACTCTGAGAAGTTCCTGTGTCCCTTAAAATTTTAATAGGGGTGGGATCGGCTGAATCACTCAAGAGTGATATAGAACCCTTCGATATCAATGGTTCATAATTCTCCATAATAAAATCAGACAGGGATTTATTAGACCCAACAAATGTATTGGTATCAATACATGACCATGACCTTGACCTCTTAGACATAAGAGCATTTGAAACAGGTCTGTCTTGATTCTGATGCTTTTTTTCAATTTGTAGTAATCAGAAATAACGTGAACTTTTTTCTTGCAATAGGTAAACGTCGGAAGAGACAAGGATCTAGAATCAAGCTTCTCTGAAATTTGATTTTTAAAAGTTGTGCTAGTTTGAGTTTTAAAAGGGCTGGTATTAGGCTGAAATACTTTTCTGCCAGAAGACTGTTGAGTAGAAGTCTTGTTAACAAAATTAACTTTATGTGTCAAAGAATATTCGTCAGCAGCTCAAGCAGCATTCTCCAAGATTTCAATGCTATGATAAGTTTTAACGTCACTAGGGACACATTTTTTGAACTCTTCAATTAATATCATTTACTTCAGATTTTGATTATCTTGTTCAACTTTCTTGGATAAGCACAATCTATCAAACAACTGCTCTTTTTCTCTAGCAAATTCGACATGAGTTTGTCCAGCTTCTTTTCTGTAATTTCTGAATTTGTGCCGATAAACTTCAGGGACTAACTCGTAACCCCTTAAAATGCATTCTTTAACCACATCATAGTCACCACGTTGGTGAACAGACAGTGAAGTGTAAATCTCACTCGCTTTACCAGTGAGTACACATTGCAATAACCGAGTCCAATGCTCCGTTGGCCACTTTAAATTTTCTGCAACTTTTTCAAAATAAATGAAATATTTGTCTACTTCTTTTTCTCTGAAAGTGGACACTAATCAAATATTACTTGTTAAAACAAAACTTAAATTTGGATTTGAAGTATGATTGTGCTTTTCACTTGCCAGCTCTAATTCTTTTATTCTATATTGATATTTCCTTTCTTCCCTCTCTTTATCATATTGTAATTGTTTTTCGTTCTCCTCTTTTTCATATTGTCTTTCTTTTTCCCTTTCCTGTCTCTCTCTCTCCTCTTTTCCATATTGTAATTATCTTTATTTTTCCCTTTCCTGTGTCTCACTCTCCTTTTCCTGCATTTTCAGCTTCTTCAACTCTAATTCCATCTTGAATTTTAATTCTAATTCCTTTAGTTTAATGTCAGAGTCTGATGCAGACTTACTGACCGAAATCAAAGCACTTTTTTCCAAAACATTCTTTTCTACCAAATATTGGACCAAAATCTTCTTGATATCTTGTTTCGTTAAAGAAGCCTTGACTTCAGAAAGATCATATTTTCTGGCAAGTTGAATCAACTCATCCTTTTTGAAAAGGTCTAATTGCTCCTGAGTAGGATTAGAAAAAAATATTTCTACTTTACATGTCATTTTAATACAAGCCTGTCAATCTCACTAAAGATTTCAAAAACTAGGGTATTCAAATTTAAAACAAAAGTTTTCTTTAAAAAAATTCTAGCCAAATTCCAATTTATCTCAATTTCAGACGAGCTCCCAATTTCTATGTTACGTGCTTAGGCTCGAATAAACAGTAACATAGAAAGAGTGAAAATAACAAGCTTGTAAAACTTAATAAACAATTTATTGAGTACAAATATTTTTTCAGAAAAGAAAAATAAACTTACGGTTTAAAGAATGAATTCCAAAATTAATCCAAAATAATTCAAAATATTATCTACTTGAGAAATTGCAAAAGTCCTGGTAATAAAATGTCCAAATAATTTGAAGTTCGAATTCCAGCGAAGTATCCAATATGGAAGATGATGTCTCTTGATGAAGTCAGTTCTTGTTAATGAAAATCTATGAGCACATATTTTTTTCCAGATAACTAACAAAATATTTCCTCTTGATCAAAACGAATTGACACAATTTCCAGTACACGGTAATTAAAAATAACTCAAAAAAGACACACACAACTTAGTATTCTAAAAGCCCAAACTTCTACTGAATAACTCGCTCCAAAACATAGTTTATATACCTGTTTTTACGTAAACAAAAAAGGGGTCATGACCTTCTAGAATCTCTCAGAACAATATTACGTTCAAGAAATCACGTAAACAGCGTATAACCCAACTAAATTAGAAAGATGTTTATACTTTACTCCATTTTGTTTTGAAACCAACCAATCATTTTAAAAGCTTGTTTACAACTCTGAAAACAGGTCAGAAATGAGGTCAACACCTGGTGTTTATCCTGTAAGGTACAGGTCCCCCTTCAATGAACGAATCTTCAAACTTCAAATGCCAAATTTAAATCTAGCAAACAAGCAAAAATAAAAATAAATATAAATGATATATCAAATTTACGTAACAATACAAAAATTCACCAAGTACAGAAATATGTATAGTATTGGTGTGCTCTTTCTCGTAGTAGAAAAGCTATTAAATAGTCAGCTGTCATACAAGAGTTTGACAACACAAATTTCTTGGAGATTGAACATCAGGGAAATATTGGATTCACTGTCTACTCGCACCATATCCATAAGATCTAAATCCAAAAGTTGTTTTTTTTCTTTGGGGGGGGATCATGTTGTGATGTAGGCATCCTCTATACCGTGTCTTTACCAGGACACCATGTAAAAAAATACATTTTTCATTGTTTTGATCTTTAGTATTTATTTGAAGTTGTTTGACTCCATTTTTAATGGAGTATCCTTGGTGGGCATTCATTGTAGCCTTTGAACTTTGATGTGAAATTTCTTTTCAAAGTGCCCAACTGTGGTTTTTATTGGGATTTATAGGGTAAATCTGATATATGTAGTTCTTCTGTTTTCTTCTCGATTTTTCTCATGATGATTGCTGGTTATTTAGCTATAGATATTTCTCCTATTGATAATTTCCCATGTTTTATTATAGTTGCATTTACTACAGGCCTCAATATGCATGTATAGTCTCTGCCTCCTTTCCAATTTAACCCTTCTGCTAATTTGGTAAAGTTTTTGTTTCTTACATCTAATGCAACCATTGCCAATGACATTGTAGGTCATATTTCTGTTGGCATTGCAGACAGACAGGTCACTCTCCCATATCCCTTTTTTACATCAACATTGTAAAACTGGCCCCTCGCTTGTCTCTATTCTTTTAGTGTCAAAGTACTTTTCCAGCTCTGACAATTGTCTATTTTTGTACCATTATCCTTCTGCACGCACAGCACGTGTATCACAATTTGCAATTTTTCCAAAGCTATATTTAAATATAATATATGTATTAGCTTTATTTTCTGTCACTGCATATTAGCACATATTGCTTTACTGCTTTCAAACTTTTTAGTCCTGTACATGCATGGCCTTAAAGAGGACAAACATGCAAAACTGAAGACTTTTTATATAATTTGGCATTATTTGCAAAATTGTTCATTTTATGAAAATTTGTACCTTTCATTCTTACTCGTTGTGAAGAAATTTATGAAGAACCAATCACATCTCCGTATCCATCTTTAAAAAAGCAATATGCTCCCCCACCCAAATAGCAACTGTGATGTCATTTGAGACAATATACACACCAGTGTAGTGTTGATAATGAATTATGGGGAACTCGCCCCATAAAGAACTCACTCTGGGAGAAAGATCCTATAGACTAATTCTGAGATTTCACCACATGGCTATTAAATATTTATTATTGTTGTCTTTCTTCAACCTAATAACTTATTAAATGTATGAAAACAAATTAACTTTTCAATTTTGCCATATAATCAAAGCTTAAGGAAAAAGTGGTATTTGTCCCTTTTGCTCTGCCCTTCAAATCAAAGATACATTTTAAGCATGATTATTTGATGTCTGCTGTTTTATATATGAAAGGGCACCAACCTAATAAGGAATGATACTTGAAGTACATAAAAAGTATAATTGATGTCTACTGAGGAAATATAGTCACTACTGAGTTCAACATCGTTTAGTTCAGTGGTCCCCACCTTTTTATCGCCGCTGACCGGTCAACGTTTGATAATTTTACCGCGGCCCGCTGAGGGGGGGGGGGACGTTGATTGTTTATATTTTAGATTGTTTTGATTTAATAATTTTAATTTAATTGTATTTAAACATGCCTTCAAAATAAGATACAGTTACACCAAAAAAATGAATATAAATATTTTTACTCACTAGAACGCTAAATCAATGAGAACCCTGAGCTTGTTTCTTTGCAACGAGACGGTTCGTTCTGGGGGCAATAGGAGACAATGACACCCGAAGTGTGTTGCTTATGTCCAGTTTATTCCGTTGTTTTATTTTGGTTGCTGTTACTGCAGAAAACCCTGCTTCACACAGATAGGATGTCGGAAATGGCAATAGGGCAATCTCAGGGTATTCCGCCATGACTTTAAGCCGGAACACCGGCAGAGTTGTTGTCTCGAACGTAGTTTTAAGGCCGCCGTCATTTGCAATCTCCAGCAGTTGATCTTCTTGCACAGACGTGATAGATTCGCCTGGTTTGTTAACAAATGGGTTGCGGATTCATTCCTTACCTGTTCGAGGGTCTTTTGTGGTTGGGACGTAGCGTTCGAACTCTTTTAAAAGCAAAGACAGGTGATCGTGCACCAACTGGGAGAATGAATGCTCAGGCTCAGTCTCGTCTAAAATCCCCGCTAATGTTTGACACATGTCCAAAATGCATCTGTTCACACAACTGCAGTTTAGCTTTAAATGCAGCTACTTTATCTGCCGACTTGAAAACAGTTGTCATTTTCCCCTGAAGGGACAGATTGAGTTCATTGAGCAGGCTGAATATGTCACACAGGTATGCCAGTTTTGCGACCCATACCTTGTCCCTGAAATGTGCTGCCAGCGCTGACTTCTTTTCTGACAGAAATCTTTGCAATGGCTCTCATAATTCATATACTCTGGTTAGCGATTTTCCTCTGGATAACCATCTTATTTCTGTGTATAAGAGAAGGCATCTGTGCTCTGCGTCCATCTCCTCGTTTAAACAGGCGCGAGTTAAGGGCGTGTGCTTTGATGTGGTTAATAACTTTAACGACATCAATCAATACACTGTTAAATTCCGGTGACATTTTTTCGGCTTTCCAGCATTTCCCTGTGAATGATACAATGCGTAGATTCACTCTCAGGTGCAACCTCCTTAATACGAGCAGTTAAACCAGACAGTCGTCCGGTTATGGCTGCGCTGGTTTAACTGCGTCTGGGTTAAATTTGAGCAAACACAATATACACGTACACCAAGCACTGTTAAACATGAGAAAGTACCGGTGAACAGAGAGAAGAGCGATACACACCTTCTCTCCACCAAAGCTAAAACGCCACTGCCGCTTGCAGCCGCTCAGCTCCAGACGTCACCTAAAACCGCCCCGATATCAAGATATTTTGCGCATGCGCGGTATTGGTGCGGCTTAAGGTGACGTCTCTCAGCTCCCGGTTAATCTCTCGTCCATGGAAAGTCGCACAAACCCGACATAAATACACCACAGTAAATAAAATGGAAATCATTTAATGTTCCTTGGGCGGCCCGGTACCATTTGATCAACGGACCGGTACCGGTCCGCGGACCTGGGGTTGGGGACCACTGGTTTAGTTTATTTCTTCTTATTTGTTAGTGTTCATAATTTTATTATTTTTAAATAAAACAAACTATTTAAAGTTGAACGAGAAGTTTAAAAAATAAATATTTAGTTTCTAAATTGTCGATGCCAAATAATCAGGGTTATGTTGTTTTATTATATATAACAAGAGAAATTTTGTTACCTTAAATACATATTTGAACTGCTAGACGTACATGGGACATAATGAGAAAATTATCTTTAACAACAAATTTAAATGTCACGTTTAAATCATGGAGAAAAATGAATAATATTTCACATGGTCCGAATCAGCTAATGGAAGTTTGGAGAATCAGTCAGATATCTGGGCCGAATCAGTCAGCAATTTGTATCGAATCAGCCTGGTACGAGTTTGAGAGTAATTACAACATTAATGAATAATATTAGTTTAATATTTGTATCAGTCAAGAAAGTTAACAGCAACATTTGTTTAAATCTTTTTATCGTGGTGTTCCGGTGCGTGTTCTAAGAAATGTAACGAGATTATATGAACACAGACTTTCAATTATAAGTGAGTTATTTTTCTTTTATCGACATTACACAAACAAGATGAATGCAGCATATAATCTAGAAAATTTATTCAACAATGCACAGACTCTTAGTGCTTCATTTTTGAACACATCTCACAAGTGAAATATTCTTCCTTGTTTTTCTTTTGTTACATCATATGTGTATTCAAATATTACGGTAACCACCATGTGGCAACATATTTCTTGATAACAGTATAGTTTTAAGGTACACATTTCTATCTTTTAAATAATTTATTGAATTTAAAGATAAATATTAAATATGTCTTCTCGATGACAAGTTTTGGAGTAACTTTTCTAACCATTTCGAGCAACTTATCCAACCACTTGGGGGCGAATTTTCCAGATACGTTCTGATGAGTTCTCCCAGGGTGAGTTTTAAAAGGGGCGACTTCTCCATATATGGTTCCATCCCCATATGTTGGCCATTTTGTGCGAGAGGATTCTTATTCCTAGTCTGGTGTACATTTCTTCTGTATCGACTTGGTATGTTAACCCACTGATGTGGTCCTCCACCGATTTAGGTCCTATCTGTCTCTTGAAGGGGGGGGGGGGGGGCAGCGGTCACATCTGCTTTATGTCCTTTTACTGTTATGGTTCCAGGTGTTAGCAGCGGGTTTTCAACCCTACTGCGTTTTGTAGACTCACTATTTTTGTCATATTTACTCCCATAACCTGTAATGTGGCCAGGATCTCCACTTGGCGTGGAGCTTTCTCCGCCCTCCCAAAATCAATCAGTTAGCATCCTGCCTGGTTGTTCATGTTGTCCACCTGATATGAATACATCCACATTGCTGAGTGGAAATTTTTAGTGTTTTGTTACCAAAGGGATTGTAGTGTGGGAAAATGTTAAAGGGGTATAAAGTTAAAAGTGGTGCAAAAAAACCTAACAGTTACCAGTGTCAGGTTTTAAATTAGCAATAAGTGAAACATTAGTTCACCAAAATGACTTAGTGTTGTAAATATTATACTACTGAGGTCCCTTACCCTGATCCCATTGGGTTATACGAACAATAAAAGATCCCATATCAGACTTGTTTGGTAGTACAAAGTAATCATGGATAAGGAAGACATGAAGATATCTTTGATTACACTTTTTAATGTTGAAAAACTGATGTCCACTTGATATGAATACATCCACATTGTTGAGTGGAAATCTTTAGTGTTTTTATAACCAAAGGGATTGTAGTACGGGAGGACGTTTAAGGGGTATAAAGTTAAAAGATGTGCAGGAAAACTAACAGATACCAGTATCAGGTTTCAAATTAGCAATAGGTGAAATGGTAGTTCACCAAAATGACATGTTGTAGTAAATATTATACTACTGAGGTCCCTTCCCCTGATCCCATCATTTTATATGGACAATAAGAGATCCCATGTCAGACTTGTTTGGTAGTACAGCGTGATCGTGGATAACAAAGACATATATACATATCTTTGAAAAGCAGAGACAGTTTGTCACAGTATTGGCTTTTTAGTATTGGTTAAGATGTTGCAGATGACCCATATAGGTCTGATGAGGTCTTGGATTTAATTCTTGGTATAAAATACCGATGTATATTGTAACAGCAGCACTGGCATATATGTCCAGCATTTGTATCTTCAAAACCAATATATAAATCTACATGCACTTTGTTTAGACTGTTTTCTTTGAAAACTATTCTATCACTTTGTTCATGGTTTTTTCATTATTTTGAAATTTTCTACTAAAACACCTGTATTCCATGTGCTTATCATACCTCACCTTGTCTACATCCAAGAGATTAGTCTTACCTGACTAATATCATTTTGCCAAGTTTATGTAGCGTCTTATAAAGAAGCGCAAGTTAGTCTGTATGACTTGTGTACGAGACAGTAGCGTTTGTGTCAGTGGTCATAAATAGTATATGTCTGGTTCTAGTAACCCAGTTTACCCAATTTAGATGGTCTTGACCTTATAACAAGTTTTCATCTATAAACACAGCCATGCCCTGTGTTTCACATCGAGACAAGTGACTTTAGAATGGAAACTGTGTTGGGAAGTAACATAATATTGATATACAATAAAGACTTTAACTACCCTCTTGTTTCCATGGCATTACTAGAACCACACTTTTGTAATTTAGACTAATTTACATTTTCATCGCCATTTAGATTGGTGAATGCAGATCGGAATTTAATTATATGTCTTGCTTCTTTTATTTGCAGACACAGAACAGGATTATCGACTTCATCGTATTGCCAAAGTCCTGAATGAGCAACACTCAGTGAAGGGCAAGGTCAGTGATGAATTAGTCCTAATCCCTTTAGATGAAGACAGAACTGTGAGTCTTGAAGATAGTCATGCTGTTGTTAAAGACCAGAATGCAGAAGTACTACACCATCATTCTTCTGAGCAGGACATTGGCCAAGATCTTTCATCTGCCACTAATCAGCAAGAAGAATCCACTGCTCATCAGCAAAAAGAATCCACTGCTCATCAGCAAGAAGAATCCACTGCTCATAAACAAGAAGAATCCACTGCTCATAAACAAGAAGAATCCACTGCTCATAAACAAGATGAATCCACTGCTTATCAGCAAGAAGAATCCTCTTCAGCTGTGGTTCAGAAGAAGCCTACCCAGTCTAAAACAAACACGATGGCCATGATACAATTGTTGAAAGAAAATGTTAATAAAATAGAAGGTACTGGCGAAAACTCACATCTGACAATTTGGGACTTTGCAGGCCAGTATGCATTCTACACAACACATCAGACATTCCTGACAAGAAGAGCGATATATCTTTTGGTTTCTGATTGTAGTGGACAAGTCACTGATCTTGTAGCTGATGATTGTTATTTTGATAGCAAAGGGATGATGAAGTGCCAAGTGCATGGTAAGTTTTGATCTATTACTTAACTGCCAAAATGAAATACATGAACTCATTGTTCATATTTACTTTCTACAGTAGTACAGTCAGAGCACATATTTATTCCACACTGGAAGGAAGAGATAATATAAATAAAAAGAGATCTTTTAGAAACATGTTGACTTGCCTGAATTAACTGAACCATGAATAATTGATCTCATTATCAGAACTAAGACATGCAGGTCATGGCCAAGAAAGAAATATTATCATTGTTGTACCTCTGAACAATGAAATCAGTTCTATGTTGCATACCTCACATATACTTCGTGCATGGCTAACAGTTATGATAAGGAAGATTCCTGTTTGTAAAGTCAAATGGATATTGTACCGAAATTTCATTTACTTAAACAAACAGCTATTGCTTTTAGGACAAGCAATTAACATGCTATTCAAATTATTGTTTATTGTGTATGATTTATTTTCAGAGCTAGTTGAGGTTTGGCTAAACTCAATACATTCATGTGCATCATCTTCTGAAGCTGAAAGCCCTCCAGTGATTTTGGTTGGAACACATGTGGATATAATTTCACAGGTACAATTAAAACCAGTAATATCAATGTTACAAGTTTTTCTTTTCGGTCTCTTTAGCTCTGCATGTTGTTGACCAGAAGAGCTTATGGGATGGCCTGTTGTCCATTGTCCACCTCTAAGTTTGTTATCGTTGTTCCTGAGCTACATGGAGGATTCTAAAACATAAACACTCATACCATGGACTAGTTTTTCTTAAATTCTGCTCCTCAAACATCCAGTATGGTTGCCACATTTGCCATCCTGAAATTCTTTTTATTGCTAGTGCTCTTGATAGGATGTTCATATCATCATGATGTTGCAGCTAAACAAATTTCTGATATTCAGTATGGCTACCACGGTACAGAGGCCTCATACATGCTTAATTATGCATATTTGAATGCAAATATGTAATCTAGGATGCAGAAAATCACCCATGCAGGAGTCCTCCGTAGTATCATACGCATGAAAATAGCTAGCTGGGCAGCAAATTCAAAGATTTGCCAGTCCTACTTCAACAATCGCTTGAATCAGAATATGTTGATTACTTCATCTATTTAGCTGTGCTGATATTTACCATGACAGAAGTCAGTGGTTACAATACCCTCAGATGTGCATGTTCTATTTATAAGAGTACATCAAAAGAACACGTTGCAATAGCTGGGCGGCAAATTTAAAGACTTCACCTGGCAGCTTGAGTCAGAAAATGTGCTGAAATTTACAATGACTGAATTCAGAGACAGAAAGCTCCAGAGAAGTACAGTTTGGATGGAACAGTAGCCAAGTTTAAGAAAGTGTGTGATGCTTGGCTTAGTGTTTTGGAATACGACTATTCCTTGGATTGACAAAAGTCAATCTCAACCCAAAGGACTACAAGAGTTGCACTGCTGTCATGCTTTCTGCTCATCTAAGGTCACCAATATAGGTGCAAAACCATACCGAATTCAATTGATGAAAATAAAATTCTGCATTTCTTACCAATTGAAAAGCGGCAATTTGCAACAGAATATTATATTCAAAATAATACTAAGTTTGGACAAAAGGTGATATTGCCACTATTTTTCCACTACTTGAGATTAGGTGGCCTATTCTGCGCATGGCTTTGAAAAGATGTAGTGGTTATGCAACAGGCTATGGAAATAAAATACATTACTTTAGACTTTCAGCCAAACATTTAATTGTCAACCAAAAATGACACATAATTCAATGTTTACAGAAATGATGTATCTTTGTGCAGATATACCAGATGCGCAGAATATACTGACACAGCTGTGCATGTCAGTGTTATCAATACTGTGGAAATTAAACTAAATGACAACCAAAAAGCTCTTATAATCTGCAAAGTTGAACATCGTCTGGGAGGGGACTACAAATTTTGCTGGTGGGACTTACTAAAATGGGAGTCCTAGATTCTAGTTTTTAAAATCCTAATGAGAGATATTACTGTAGATATCTTTTAAATTTGGTTACCAAAATCTTCTGAAAGGAAAGTCACTTGAAAATATACATTTTACCAAAATTATTTGTATGATGTCTAGGTAGTCCTAAATGTAATAGTTCAGCTCAGACATCCATAATGGTTGCTATGGCAGTCATCTTGAACATATGTTTGCTTTAATAATCATCTTAACTAGATATAGGAGTCACAGATCATGTGACCCAAGGTATTGCTGCTTATCAAATCAGGCGAAGGAATTATCATTCACCTGGGCAACCCAGCCACCATTCCATGGAAGATTATCTGAGGTAAATGTCTTATGCTCAGCATTGTGAGCAGGGAGCATATTTGAAAAAGAAAGCAATTTTTTAAGTAAATTATTTCTCTGAGAATACTTACCCAAATTACTTAAATATCTTTCCAACCATCAAGTCATGCAAGTATCCTCGTTTTTTTTTATTTGTTGTCATTCAGCTTAAACACTAGTGAAACTTGGAGGTGGCATAATGGCATAAGTATAATGTGAATAGGTGTGACATGAAGCTACATCTCTAAGGCATGATGGTCCAATGCTGGACATCACCATAAACTGCCACATTGTATACATCATATCATTATGACTGAAAATAACGAAATTCATTAAGCTCTATGGAACAAAGTTACAAAGACAAAGCCGAGGTATTGATCTGTCCTCATCTTATACTCAGGATTGACTATATGGGTGAAGGATGGAAAATTTACCAAATTTTCTCATTCATCTTATACTCTGCAATGCTGGCAAATACAGCAGTTCCTCTTGCTGTGTAGGGCAACCAGGTAAGTACTTCCATTACTGAGAACATTTATTATAAATTAAAAAAACTTAACAAAATGTGTTTGGAAAGATGAAAAGGTCCATACACAAGTAACATATGAAATACTTTTGTTAGAGTACAACTAATGTTTCACAAGTGGATGGCTGCAAATTGCTCTAGCAAATTTTACTATGATTTGAACTGTTGTATTTATTTTATGTATTGGAGTTTCACTAGTCTTGTTCAATTTCTTCTTGAATTTAGAAAGTATCTGAGACACCGAATGCAACATCTGAAGCAGTAGAATTTAACCTGTCTACTACATCAACACCTGCTGCCACTTCTGCCAATGAACAACCCAGAGCCTCGGCTATCTTTGGGACTGTGAAGAAGTTTGTTCAATCACTGAAAACAGGAGCGATATTAGAAGTGACCCCTGTCCCGAGCTTGGCAGGTAGGCCACGAAATCTATGAATAATTATTTACAACATGAGAAATATATCTTTCCTCTGATCACTCACTTTCCTGAGGTTAAATAGATGTCATTTATTTCAATCAAAGTTGAGACAATGGCATCGTAAAATGGGTAGTTGATTAAGAATATAAATTTCTACAATGATTCTATTTAGGGAACCACTTAAACTTTACTGTTAAAAACCAGGTAATCAACAAATACTGGTGTGATTTATACAATAATTCTGTTTTTGTTTTATGGCTGTTAAAGATATGTGATCACTTAATGCAGACTCGACTTGTACTATAATTTTCTTTTAAGATTCTGGTATTCTCTTTTAGACTCAAATACATCAGGTTTTGTATTAATGAAGCAGATACTGTGACAGATTTTTCTTTTACATATGATTTCATTATTCAACAAAAAATGTATGACAATTGCAAGATTTTTAAATATTTATGATAACCAATATATTATGGCGCAGGTCAGCTTGTCAGAGGAAAATGCAGATATAAATAGTGCATAGAGGTGTATCTAACCTACGCTTGCTGATTACTTAATGGAACTGCTTGATTGACAAGTGGCAATTGATCAGTCTACTTAGAGGTTTGTCATCAAGTTTTTGCACACACATTCATCTGATGGTTCGGTTGGTCCTAAATTAAAATACTGCCAATTGGATATCCGATATGTCTGCCATGGCAGCAATATTGTCAATGGCATTATATCTACATAATCCTGACAGAAAATTCGTATTGATATGTGTTTTCAGCAACAGACATCTCATGATGCCTGTTTGGTCCTAATTGAAGGGTTCTGATCTGACATTGAATATGGCCACCGCAAGAGCCATCTTGAAAATATTATCCCTGTTCCTCTTGAATCATCAACAGTGGGATTTTAATCAGAGGATTTCTCACAATATCTTGTAATCTAGTTTGTCGTAAAAGAAAACAAAATGCAACGATCTTCAGTCTAATGTGACCCAACATAACAACTGTCTTTGTTATTGCTACTTCCCCAAAATGGAAAGTCATAGTGACACAGGGTTTTCAGTATCATCCTTTTGAAGGTTTCAAGTTGGTTCTGAATGAAATTAGCACCGATTTGAGATCAGTATGGTCACGACACTGGTCATCTTTTAAATCTTTTCATTGCCTCTCGTTCTAAATATATGGTCACGTTTACATGGAGTTTTCATTAGAAGACTTCTTACACAGTTTATTTGATCCTAAACGAACATGGCGCCAATCTGATGTCTAATATAGCTGTTAGTGACCATCTTGAAACTCTTGTTTATGCCACTTCTTCTGAATGGTCATATATGTACGGGTTTTACAGCATTACTTGTTTGCCAAAATTAAACTGGTGCTTATCTGATGTCCAGTATGGCCACAATGATGGCCATCTTGAAACCTGTGCTATTTTGACATGTGGCATTCATCAGTAGACTTCTTGTGGTGTCTGGCTTTGACATGGGGAATTCATCAGACGAGTTCTAATGGTGTGTAGATTGACATGGGACATTCATCAGTAGAGTTCTAATGGTTTCTAGCTTGACAGGGCGATTCATCAGAAGAGTTCGAATGGTGTCTAGCTTGACATGTCGCATTCATCAGAAGAGTTCCTTATGGTGTGTAGCTTGGCATGGGGCATTCATCAGAAGAGTTCTAATGGTGTCTGATTTTGATTCAAATATAACTCTAAACAGAGTGTAGTTGGAAAAAAGATAGATGGAAATAAAAGTGCTATGCTTATAGTGAACTATGACCATTTCCTTCTCTTTGTACTTATTAACCCTTTATTGTAACAAGTGGACCCCTCCTCCCACAGTTAAAATGCTGACTGTATCTCTGATCTGAAAGTAATTAAGTTGCAGCCGGAGAAGAAAGCATATAAGCAATAGGGCAGTGCTTGATACCATGAGGTGTTACTGGAAACTGGTCATTGAAAAGTCATTTCATGAATAGCTGTTAAACTTGATTCGATTATCAAGCAAGTCAGAGATGCAGTTTAGAAAAATAAAGAAGAACATATAGATAGATAGATAGATAGATAGATAGATAGATAGATAGATAGATAGATAGATAGATAGATAGATAGATAGATAGATATATGGATAGATAGGAAGATAACAATTGTAAAATGCAATTGTATTATCTAGTAGAATGTATTGCTAGTAAATGGACAACTTACTATTTGTTCTAAATAAATCCAATAAAATTCATTATGTTTGATATTTTCAATCCATTAATAGTATCAGTCCATGAATGCAAATATTTGGCACATACAGGTATAAAAATAGTATAGAATCATCAGTTCACAAAATCATATATTAGGTTAATTCCACACATATTACAATCAACTAGTTAAGTTAGGTTTCTGTAAATTAATGTGTCATTTAAATAATCATCAGATCATTGTCATGTCTGTCTTGGCAATATCATGACATAGTAATCATATTGGCATTCATTTGCATGCTTGTACATCAATTTATTGTCAAGAATGACTTGGCAGTAACCAGAAAAAACAATCATGTTGGCATCCAGGTGCTAGCTTGTACATTGATTTAAGCCCCAAGAAATGTAATGCCATTTTTTTTAAAATACTTCATGAATATGGTCAGGTACAAATAGTTTAGCTTCGAGTCATGTTGCTTGGTTCTGGAAACATTTTGATGTGGTTAACACTTTTTACCAAACCTAATACAAGTTAGTTGAAAGCTTGGTGGGAATCTCTACATGGTAGCCATTGTCAGCTTGTGTTTTACAAAGGCATCTATATGGGGAAGTTTGTATAGTGGTGAAACCTAATGAAGACAGGATCACTATATGTCCCGTTTGATAAAATCAAATTTGTTTAGAGGTGAAAACTAATCAAGTCAGGATCAATATATGTCTCCTTTTCACTTTAAATAGATCTTGGGTTGCAGTAAGCAATTCCTTTTGCAGGTGCCCATGCTGTCCCTGCTGATGACCATGTCAAAAAACACAAAAGGTGGAGTTGGTTGCCAGGGAGAGAAAATAAGAAAGCAAAAACAACTGTAATGTCTGCTCCATCAAATGAAGAACCTGTCGGAAAAACAGCTATGGGTGTAGATACAGAAAAGGTAAGATTTAAATCACAGAACAATTTTGGTTTCCCATGGGTTGAAGGATCTTAGTGGGGTTTTCCTGGGTTCTTTTGTCATGTATATGCACTGAAAAACAGCATTAAAACCAAAATATAGATTTTGTCAAGGCTTGAAGAGTGGAGGAAAAGATATATCGATTTTCATCTTTGTATTATTAATTGTTATGGACTGCAACAGTTCCAAACCACTTGATGGATGACTAGAAAATAACACTAATAAGGCCTTTATTATAAAAATAAAAAAATTAGTTGTATGATTTGTATTAATTTTCTATGCAAGATACCAATCTAATTGTAAATTTTCACATTTTATCATCACAAACTTTCCATTTACAACACAGTTGACATATACAGTACTTGAAATAGATCATGCTGTTATAATATTCAATGTTACAAATGGATTGTTTATATATTGAAAGTCTGATATAATAATCCTCATCTGAAAATCCTCCATTTGTGTTAGTGTTGAAAAGGCAAGTTTGTCTGTTGATTATGAGTTTGTGTGATAAGAAATTTGTCTAGCTGTTGTAATAGGAGCCAGCATCCATATCAGTGTTTACTGACGGTATATCTAAACATCTAGAAGGAATTTTCATCTTGAGATCTTGCTGTTTCAGAATTAGTATGATCCCTCTCAACCATTACATTTTCCAACCAGATCTATCATTTTCAAAATCTCTTAACAACCCTGCCAATTTCTGATAATTGTACCGAAACTTGTCAGGAGCATACACCCTTAGATCTAAAATATATGTCAACATGGCCATGTAGACGTGTTTATTCATCTTATATTATACAAATATTTATTATTCTCAAATTTGATACTACTTTACATTGGTGGATAGGTTGTATACCCCCACATTATTGTTGACTCACTTTGTTCACAAAAAAATGGCTTTAAGAAATTAGTGGCATTTTACTATGGCATTATTAGAAGCTTAAAAATGGTACATAATGAAATAATAAACTGCTGGAAGAAGTTGCCATCTTTTATGTGGTTTTATTATAATCATGAATTACATCACATTAAACAATGCAGTATTTCTGTTTCTGAGGTTCATTTTATTTCTTTAATCATGAATAATTTAGCTCTGTCAAATTCAAACTTCCATAAATAGAATAAATTTGCAACATTATGATTGACACTGTCTTACATCATGATTATCCTCTACATAGTTCCACAATAGTGTAAAGTGACTGATTTTTCTCATGATTATCCCACACTATCCATCCACAGTAGTGGATATAGTGATGATGAATTGTCTTATGAATATTCCCACATCCCTATAAACAAAAGAGTAGAAACAGTGACAGTGATTTATATCATGATGATTCCCACTGTTCATCCACTATAATAGTGATAGTGACAATGATTATTCCCAACTATCAAGCCACAGTAGATGATATAGAGTGAATATAGAGACAATTTGTCTCATAAATTATCTCCCACTGTACCTCCACAACAGTGGATATAGTGACAATGTTTATATCATGATTATCCCCCACTATCCATCCACTATAGTGGATATAGTGACAATGATTTGTCTCATGATTATCCTCACATTCCTCCACCAGAGTAGATATAGTGACAGTGATTTTTCGCATGATTAGCCCTCACTGTCTATTCACAATAGTGGAAAAAGTGACAATGATTTGTCTCATTATTATTCACTGCTGTCCTTCAAAAATAGTGGATACATTATGATTTGTCTCACGATTATCCTCCATTATCCATCCACAGTAGTGGATACAGTGACAATGATGTTTCTCATAATTATCTCCCACTGTCAAATTGGCTTTACATGGCATGAACAAGATCTAACTAAATGACACAAGCAAAATTGCTATATATGGCATGAATGACACCTAACCATATGACACAAGCTAAATGGTTCTGTAGGGTATGACTAAGAGTCAAACAAATGACATGAGCCAAGTTGCTATACAGGTTACAAATAAAACCCATCCAAATCAAATAACACAAGCCAAATAGCTGTACTGTATCATCTTCCCTTAAGATAAACTCTAATTAATAGTAACTTCCTCTGACACTTTTTTAAATTATGACACTTGATTTTATTCTGAATCTGCATTTCTGGAGTTAAAATGTTTTTGAATATATGTACCATTACTGACTGAGCAGTTTTGTCCTACATTATGTGTATGACATCTAATAATAAATTCCTATATGTTATATTTGCTAATAGATTCCTATATTTTATTAGCAATAATACATTTTTACAGTTTTCGTGTAACAATAAATTCTATAGTTTGTTGATTGAATAAGTTTATTTCTTATGTCACCCGAGTTCTGAACTTAGTATTATAATAGCAGTCATATGTCTCCAGTAACTCAACTATATGACAGGACTAGATTCAGTTATAATATAAATCACGTGTTGCTTGTAACTAATCTGTGAAACAGGACAAAATTCAGCCATTATAATGACAATCATGTGTCCACTGTAACTTAACTATTTTCTGGACTAAATTCAGTCAGACTAAAGCAGTTTTGAATATTCAATTGCATACATTAAAAGAGAAGTTCTAATTAAGCATGTACAAATAGGTAGTGTGTGTGAATGTTTGAGAGAGAATATAGACTGAATTAAGAGGATTGCACACACAACATTTAAATTAGTAAAATAGACATCCACATGAATTATTATAATGATATTGGAAGATTGATACATGAATATCTGTCATGGTTATTAGCTAATTTGTCCACATGGTCAATTTAGCCCATGATATGAAGTTGTGTTTGCCATTCATCAAACTTGATAAATAGGCATACATTATTAAAACCTTATAACGACCTTTATCATGGATGAAAATTTCTTTGTTAATCTATGAAATCTAGGTGTACAATATTAGGCCTTCTTTGGTCTCTAGCCTTTTTGTAAGTAAAGGTGACCTAATTCATGTTTTGCACTTTGCACATTATTATAAATGATTTATGTTAAAGTGTATTTCTTTATATCTGAAATACGAGTTATACAAATGATTGGTTACAAATCAATAATTCAGAAAGGAGGATAATGGTTCAGATTAGTTATTAAAGTTTAAGTAAAACCAGTGCAAGCTTTTAAAGTGAAAATATATTTTTGAAATCCCTTAAAACAACTCTGGTATTTTGGTCATTTAATGCTTTAGGAATGCTAGTTTGATTATTATTAAAATGGCCGTTATATAACCAAAACATATTGCTAATCTGTATGTACACTGGTTATTATTATTAAATCCCTCAATTAACCAAAACATAGCAGACTCTATATTATTATTCAAAGGTCCGTCATGTCACCAAAACATAGCAGACTCGTTATTATTTTTCAAAGGTTCTTCATATAACCAGAACATATATCAGATTGGTTATTATTATTAAAATGGCCTTTATTAGACAAAGTCATATAGCTACTTGACTTGTAGACTGGTTATTATTATTAAATGACTTTCATATAACCCAGACATATAGCTAGCCTGCATGTAGACTGGTTATTATTATTAGTAAGATAGCCTTCATATAACCATACCATATAGTGAGTTGGCATGTAGACAGATTTACAGAGAAATCAGTCCAGGGTGTTGTATTGTATAGACATTTTAAATGAGAAAGTTTTGAAATTTAATTTAGCTCACATTTAATTTAAGATGCACTAAATAAGTGAATGAGGAAACACAAGTATAATAAAATTTACAAGAAAATAATTTTTTAAAAAAGATAGTTTGCATGATTTTGTTTCCTGCCTTGTTGATAAATCAAAGACAAGTACCATTGCCTGGCTCAAAACACAAAATTGATGAATATTCATGTAAATTCTAAGCAGTCAGTGAAAGATATTTGCATTTGTCTTTATTCACCTTTTGGCATTCTGCATTTTCTTTATAGGACAAAAGTCATGAGATCTGTAAGAAATACTTTAGAGAGATCCGTTCGTATCTAAAAGATAAACCTACCAGATTTCACTTGATAGATGAGGACTTTGCCATTGACAACACTGTTGTAGACAGCAAATTGGAGGATTTGAAGAGGAAAATTGTTGAAGTAGCATCACAGCAGCCATACTGGGGGGAGAAGATCCCAGCACGGTGGCTCCCCCTGGAACAAGAGTTGATGAGGCGTAAGGCTGCTGGATTGAAGGTTTGTATTTACACCACACAATTTAAAACTTTTAAAATTACGTCATGACTATTGTCTGCCAAAATCTTGCTTGCAATCTTATATTTTAATTTGTTAATTGTGCCCAAAGGGATTGAAGTGCGAAAAAAATGTTAAAGATGTGATGAGTTGAATAGGCAGAAAATAAACGAGTAAACAATTACCATTATCAGGTTGCAAAATCAGAGTAATAAGTGGGGAGAAGGAATTTGAAAGACTTCAGGGACAATCAAAAAGGTAGATTTGTGTGACTCAGAAAATCAATGCCAAATCTGAGTAACTGGGTCAAATTGTCAGCATCGTGACACATCTTAGTGAGTGGATTATATTCGGTGGGGCCTGTTTTTCATTGTTTAAGTGGTAGCCAAGAAAATCATACTTGTGTGTAAGGAAAGTAGGAATAAATGTTTTCAAATTCCTTCTTCCCCCTTGTTGAAGACTAGTAAATTAAATAATATTTATTTTGATGAATTTACCGATAGGAAGATCTCTAGTTATCATACGTCTATTGAAGGCTTCAAACTCTGTGAACGTTAAAGTGTAAACAGATACTGAATCAATCAAGGCGTGCTTCAGATGTTAATGAAGACACTGTCAATTTACTTAGTTAGAAGGACATTGTCAGAGGAATTAGACATTGGCTGACCTCGGGAGCTGGTGAAAGAGATTGCATGATTTTGTGTGCAATATAAATAATCACAACAGTCAATTTAATATGATTTTGTTTTAGATTTTAGGTGTACGGAAATTAGAAATTACATTGTGGAGTTATTTTGAGTCGGGGCTTGTGATATTTTGTAAGTCACCAGCCCTGGGCCAGTGTCTAAAAGAAAAGGTCTGCGAGCTCTGATACTCTTCTAGCTGTTGATGGATGCAGGATTTTAGACACATGTCTAAGGTAATCAACCTAACAGTGTACAGCTCACATGGATATTGGCATGGTCAAATTTGAATGCCTGTACCTACCTGAATATTGGTATTGTCAAGGTCAAAGTAAGAAATGTGTGCGTGTTTGTGTGTGTATAATTTATATTGTTAAAAAACAACCTATTGCAACATTTTCGTTTTATTTTACAATTTCAACAGTTCAATCCAACAGAAGTATTTGCCATCTTTTAATTACAGGTGATTTCTCGTCAAGATGTGGAGAAAATTAACAAGGAAGGAACTGTCCAAATAGAAAAAAGTGAAGAACTGGATCTGTTTCTTAGATTTTTGCACGAAACGGGCACAATTATCTACTTCAGGTAAGTTACTGTGTACCAATAGAGCCATTAAGATACTATGCAGTTTAGTATAACACCATCACAATCCAGTCTCGATACGTTTGAGCAAGTTTAAGGGTGAAAAAGATGTACAAAATAAAGATTAAATCAGTCCGGATAAATTCCTGAAAATAAATCTCATATTTTTTTTAAAATCACACTTGATAAAAATCTAAGCCCTTCTCAGTGGCAACATGCATCGTTTAGGGTCACAATCCAAGTCGTAAAGGTTGACTCTGTTAGTCATCTCTAACTGTATGACATAAAGTTTGATTCCATTAGTCATCTCTTACTGTGTGACATATAACGGTTGACTCCATTAGTCATCTCTAACTGTATGACATAAAGTTTGATTCCATTAGTCATCTCTTACTGTGTGACATATAACGGTTGACCCCATTAGTCATCTCTTACTGTGTGACATAAAGGCTGAATCCATTAGTCATCTCTAACTGGTTGACATAAAGATTGATTTCAGTAGTCATCTCTAACTGTATGACATAAAGGTTGACTCCATTAGTCATCTATTACTGTATGACATAAAGGTTGACTCTATTAGTCATCTCTTACTTTGTGATGTAGAGGTTGATTCCATTACCCATCTCTTACTGTGTGACATAAAGGAGGATGCATCAGACCTAATCTACATCCTCAAGCCAACAAGATGGATGGGGAGTGGGCTGACACACTAAGATCGCATGCAAATTCACAATTAATTCTGCATTTGACATTGTACAACTAATTTAATTTGTATATTTATGCTTTTCAAGACAATAATTTGGGCACTTATTTTTATATTTGTATAGCTTGGTCTAAGTACATTATACAAATGTAGATTGGTCTAGCTTGCTGTAATAACAATATGCAGTATAGATTGGTCTGGATGGGCATAATTCCATAAATAAATTGGTCTAGCTTGATGTAATAACAATATGCAGTATATATTGGTCTGTATATGCTTAATCACATAAATATATTGGTCTAGCTTGATGTAATAACAGTATGCAGTATAGATTGGTCTGGATGGGCCTAATTACATAAATGTAGATTGTAGCCCACAATAACTCATTCCACACTCTGTCGAAAGCCTTTTTTGAAATCTATGAACACATGATCGATGTCTTGCTGATGTTGATTTATGGATTATAGTCAAACCAAAGACCTGGCACACATATTAAGCACATTGTGAACATCTGACCTTTTATTCTTAGAATTTTCCATATTGAGTATTGTTAAATCACTTGGCCACAAGACCAAGTCAACTTATGTGATGGCCATGCAATCATAACGCGGCATGTATTTCCTCAAGAACAAGTCAGCTTATAATGTTGCCCTACAGCAAAGGCATACATAATTCATTTACACATGCACATGTAAGCTTTTTACAAGGCTCTATATCCATTATGTATCATCCACTGCCACAAGGTCAGGTTAAGTGTATGGCATAGCCCTGCATTGTGAATTCATAACCACTGCTCATTATACTTATTGAAAACAACTGAACCCATTTTGAAGCAAATGTGACACAGATTATTCTGGCATAAATGGCTTTCAAATGTTTATAAACATTGCTACTCGTTAATCCACTATAATATATTTCCATCACTATGGAGAATACTAATAACTCTTTGAGTAACTTAAATAAAAAGCTGAACTAACTTCTATCAAATTTGGTTTAAATTATCCAGATGGGAAGATCTTTGCATAATTGATACCTATCCCCAGTCAAAAATATGGTTACTGTTGCTAGATATTGAAAAACATTTAAATGACTTTCTTAAATTTTAGTACAGCATTTGATAAAAAAATGGCAGAAAATATCTGAGATGAGTACATTTTAATTTAAGTTTTAACTGATAATTATCAATCAGATACAGACACCATTAAAAGTATACAGTACTTTCCAGTTTTCCTATCAAAGCAATTTAAAAAAAAAAATAGATGATTTAGCAAAATAATACACTTTAGGAATTCAGTTCAGTAATCTATGATATAAAGTTGAAGATGTATACAAGATAACAAGTATGACAATTAGCATGATTAACAGTTCTTAGATAAAATAAATTGCAGATCAATTTAGTTTTGGAGAACAATGGAGTTTGTGCAGTCTGTTAACACAGCAAGATTTTGCTGTTTTCGCATGAAATGTGAGTAGGAAGCACATTTTGGGGACTATTTCTTAATACGTCTTAATACATTGACTTCAAAGTAATATTACATGAGACAAATGGCAAGTTGTGCTTGAAAAACAGTGTTTCATTGGTTAGTTTGCTGGTGCATGAGCAGAAGATGAAAAAGTTGGATTTGTTGTTGTTGTGCTTAGCAGTCCCATAATTGTCATATGGAGAAGACTCTTTATTCAAAATGTCCACCGTATCCTACTTTTTTGCACAGTTTCACCTGTCTGTGTGTAGTTCAGACCAGTCTGTCCTAGATCTGAGGCCATAAAGTCTAACATCTGGACACAAAATCGGATTCCGACCATGGGCGAATTTCAGGTTGAAAAAAACTGCTCCAAAACATTAGGTTTTTCCCTCTGTATTTTGTAGTGCAACTAAACTTTCCAGATTATTTGGTATCTTTGTAGAGCTAACTCTGTCTACCTTTATATATTACTACCCACTTTAGTACATCATACATGACCTTGATGCTACAGACCTTAGAAGTAGGCTACTAAATGGCAACAAAGATGCCCATTTTACCAAATTCGTAAAGTGTGCGCATTCTGTGATATTAAGGTGATAATTCTGTGATGTTAAAGTGATAATACATAAAGCCACAGTAATACTAAACAAGTAGTTCAAATTGTTTTTTATTGGTTTCTAGGTTGTCCATTATATCCTTTCATGAATGAAAACTGATGATGTCATGAGACTTATGTGTTTAAAGTATGTTTTATTGCAATTACTTTATGACTTAAACATTGGCTTAATGGAGAAGTGGCATTTTTCTAATACATAAATATAATGAGTGAGCATTTTAGTGTGACACCAATACTGATTGGTTAGAGACAGCGGATCATATTATGCTGTGATATCTGCTGTAAGGAAGAAGTCTATTGATTTTGAGGTCAATAGGTAAAGGTTAGTATGGTTAATATAATAAAAATGGTTTCTGCACAATACTATTTAATCAACATTATTCACCTGAATCAAATTTCATGACTGGCTTGCTTTTGTTGTAAGGGACAAGTCTGTCATTTTTGGGACCATAGGTCAGATGCAAACATCAATAACAACGAGTAGAAGTTACTTTGGACATAAATCTCAGTTAAGTTGTTGTTGTTGTTGTTATAGGGTTTAATGTCATTTTTCAGTACAGGAAATGGCAACCAGTTTTAGAACACAAGAACACCCCGGAAAGAACAACCGACCCAAGAAAAGCTACTGGCAAGCTTTCTCACATACCTGCATTGGCTGAGCCCAAGATTTGAACCTATGTAGACAGGTGAGATGGCAGTGATCCATAATGGTGAGCGCTTTAGACACCTTGACCACTCATGGGCCCGTTAAGTTATGTACGTTGAAGACTATTAAAGATATTGCAGGTATATGATATTCCATTCATTGTGCTCTAGCTTTTGTGTCATAAGTAGTTTAGTACTACATGGTATTACGTGTTTGGAGGTATCCATCATTAGAAATTCATTTTCTCAAATTATAACGATGCAAAGTGACATGCACTATTGGCTATTTTCCTTCAGACGTGCAGAAGTAAAAAAAATACAATGTTAACAGATTTATTAAATTGACCAGAATAAATATCAAGTGAGCTTGACAGATGTGAAGTTTAGATTGAAATATGTGTGTGTACAGTATGTGTGTGTATTGGTATAGTGATCATTTCTTTTTGGTATGGCTTCTAACAAAATGACAAGTAGAAAGAAAAGGCCAAAGTCAAGACCAGATCAGGTGACTTATGCACGAATCTTTGATTATACAACATCAAACAATTGTTACTTATTCCAAATTTATTGAAATACTGCTACTTTTCAGCATTGAAATTTTGAGGGAGAACATTATATTGGCTCCAACATGGCTGATTGATGCTTTGAAGACTCTAATCAATGCTCAACCTGACTTACCAGATGCTCCTGCTGACAATGTTGTCTCACAGAAATGGTCTGACTTCAAAGGGAAAGGAATCCTTAGTTTAGAACTTATCGGTTTGTACATGTCTTACTTTTGTTGCCTGTTTTCAAAGTTAAAATTTTTCCCCCACTTTCGGATTTTTCAAATTTATTTATTCCTTTTTCATTCTTTTTGTAAATATGTCCTCAATAACTTGGACCTTATATTACCTACCCTGTCAGTTTGTACCTGTCTTATTTTTGGTACCAGTATCCAAAATATGTCTTCTTGACCTGCACCAATAGCATGTTTTGCCAGTCAATTTATATATTTATTGCTCATTTTTAAAACATCATCAATATCTTATTATGTTATCTACACTGAGGAAAATGGCTACATGGATATTTCTTGACAGAAGTAACTTAACCATATCAAAATATTACCTTTGTGACCTAATTTACATTTCTGAGTAAATTATAGTTTCAGAATTTTGTTTCTTATACCTAAATACTTTGAATGATATTTCACCAGCACAGTTGACAACTTGATGGCGCTTAGTCACTCAGCCCTGCTGACATTGGTGAAACACTAGCTTAAGGAGAAAAGCATCCTTGCTTTCAAACTTGTCAGTTAATTTCTTATTTTTTTCTCCATATTTCAAAATATGTAGATCATCTTTATCACATGACCTACAAAGTTGCCATTTTCCCCTTCATTTGTTTATTCATTTTTTTCATTACGCATCTTATATCATGACTTTTATTTCAATTTTACCTATAAATATTATTTTGTGGATGTTATATCTCTCTTTAAAGGAGACCAGAATTAAAACAATCATTTTATATATGTAATTCTCTACAAATTTGAATTAGACTGTTATATTTATAAATTCGATATCATAGGTGGGTAATGATTATATTGTGTGGAAGAGACCATGATTCCGTATATTGCCGAGTTTTGATGAGAAAACAGATCACGTGGTCTCATGACTCAATACTAGCCATTCCTCGAATACAAATAAAACATGACAAGCGAGACAGACAGGAGGAGACCGGAGTTCGGCTGCACATTCAAAAGCTGAATCTGCTTCCGAGATATGCTCATAACTATATATGTTGAAGTATGTATTAACAATGTGTTTAAGACATGACAGCAGAAAAGTACAGCAGTAAGAAGGTGCTCGTATTTCATATTTTGGAATTTAAAAAAAAAACAACAACAATGTAATTTAAAAGAAATACTACTGATGCATTGTGTGCTGTGCAAAAATGTCATACTGATTAAGTGATGGTGCCTGATGCAAACATTAAATTTTTTCCACAATGCAATAAATTCATTTAACAAGGATGAGGTTCAATCATATTATATGTAAATAACATATTCATTACCTACCCACAACACACACACACACACACACACACACACACACACACGCACACACACACACATAAGGACTGATATCTTGTAAAATATACATCCATGAGAGATAATACTGAATTATGGGCTAAGAGACTTGATTAGGGACGGACTTGTGTGTGAAACAATATCCATTACCAGGCAGGTGTAAAGGGCATTGAGAACGGTTTTCGTCAGACACAATTTAAGCATTATTTTTTCACACACAAAAGAAAACACCCCGCAAATAAATCTACAAAGCGGAAATCATAAGTAATTTATTTAAACATTAAGAAGCTTCCATCTTATGATTCAATTAGAGTGTATTTTATAGTTAGCTTATTGATAAATTTAATATTATATACATGTCTCATTAAAATAGCTTATGTACTGTACTGGTCAGTACTGAAATAAATGTTTTTAAGTACAGGCCACATGCTAATGACTTAAATAAACTCAGTAGCCCTGACTGAAATTCCACAAACCCGAACAGTTAATATCTGTTAACTCACTCGCCATGAGACAAAAGAAAAAACACCCAATTTTGGGGGTATTTCCTCACCTACCTCCCTATCTCTTAATATCTCCTGATTTTGCGCAGAGAACTCCCGATTATTTCAATATGTCTGTCAATTTTCATTTCTCCAAAGAAGAAAATCCATACATAAATAGATATCAAGTGTGCAATCCACAGATGCCATATTCTATTTTATCACTTATGAGTAATGTAGTTTCAGATTTTGTAACCACTACAAAAGTACTGTAGTAACAAATTGTCACCAATTAGTTTAAAACCCAAGAATGATCACAATGAATGCTGCGTAATTTTCTCTGCAAACAAAATTTGCATTTCCAATTCCGCCAAAGAAACTCAACCAGCTAACACCTGACATTACTCTATCATATATCTAAAATTTCATTAGCATGATTAAATTAAAAGAAGGAATAAAACAAAATATATGACGCAGTATATGTGCCACCACCAAGAACTAATTTCTGAATAAATATTGTATTTAGTAAGCAGTGTTACATGTCTTAACACTTAAACGAAAGGAAATAAAGTGGGATATCAAATGTGTGAAAACAAGTTGCCACTTACATGTATGGTAACGTTTGACTGCAGATTTGAACTGTTAAAATGAAGTCTTTGGCATCGAGGTTACAATACAATTGGGCATCGTCTATTTTCCAATCAATTTCTGGTGCTTACAACACACTCTGTAGCACATGGTTTCTTCAAATTATGTCAGAGGGCTAGTCCTTTTCACAAGAGGAGTACAATGATAAGGATAAATTAATTTGTTACAATTCCATTATGTTTGTGTACTTAATTATAACTTCTACCTATTATGCAGACCAGAATATAAAAATAGGGTCTTTTCCTGCAGGATAACAAGGCATACCAGAGGGAGAAATGGCATGTCCCATGGGCGATTGCACATTGGAGCAAGTGGGGGATTAACTGTCACATCTCCCAATTTATCTGGCCTCTTTTCTTTAAATTGCTACTACTTATTAAACTGCCCAAGGGATAGGTTTATATCAATTCCAATCATTACAGATTACCATTTATACATTCTACCTGTAACAGGCATAGACTGCAAGGTTGGGTTTTTTTAAATTAATTTTCTATTTTTTTCAAAGATTACTGAAATTTGTGTGTTCTCAAAACACGACCATGTCAGAGGTTAAAAATCTGATTTTTAGCAAAGCTTCCATTTCATTAAAAGTCAGATCTCAATTTCAAATAGGACAATGGTGACTTGATTTAGAATGTGATCTTGAACTCATTTCATCAGCATGATCAGGTGTTATGTAGGTCATAAGATGTACACTAAAGACATTATAATATTCATTTCATCAGCATGATCAGGTGTTAAGTAGGTCATAAAATGTACACTAAAGACATTATAATATTCATTTCATCAGCATGATCAGGTGTTATGTAGGTCATAAAATGTACACTAAAGACATTATAATATTCATTTCATCAGCATGATCAGGTGTTATGTAGATCATAAAATGTACACTAAAGACATTATAATATTCATTTCATCAGCATGATCAGGTGTTATGTAGGTCATAAAATGTACACTAAAGACATTATAATATTCATTTCATCAGCATGATCAGGTGTTATGTAGATCATAAAATGTACACTAAAGACATTATAATATTCATTTCATCAGCATGATCAGGTGAAATGTAGATCATAAAATGTACACTAAAGACATTATAATATTCATTTCATCAGCATGATCAGGTGTTATGTAGATCATAAAATGTACACTAAAGACATTATAATATTCATTTCATCAGCATGATCAGGTGTTATGTAGATCATAAAATGTACACTAAAGACATTATAATATTCATTTCATCAGCATGATCAGGTGTTATGTAGGTCATAAAATGTACACTAAAGACATTATAATATTCATTTCATCAGCATGATCAGGTGTTATGTAGGTCATAAAATGTACACTAAAGACATTATAATATTCATTTCATCAGCATGATCAGGTGTTATGTAGGTCATAAAATGTACACTAAAGACATTATAATATTCATTTCATCAGCATGATCAGGTGTTATGTAGGTCATAAAATGTACACTAAAGACATTATAATATTCATTTCATCAGCATGATCAGGTGTTATGTAGGTCATAAAATGTACACTAAAGACATTATAATATTCATTTCATCAGCATGATCAGGTGTTATGTAGGTCATAAAATGTACACTAAAGACATTATAATATTCATTTCATCAGCATGATCAGGTGTTATGTAGGTCATAAAATGTACACTAAAGACATTATAATATTCATTTCATCAGCATGATCAGGTGTTATGTAGATCATAAAATGTACACTAAAGACATTATAATATTCATTTCATCAGCATGATCAGGTGTTATGTAGGTCATAAAATGTACACTAAAGACATTATAATATTCATTTCATCAGCATGATCAGGTGTTATGTAGATCATAAAATGTACACTAAAGACATTATAATATTCATTTCATCAGCATGATCAGGTGTTATGTAGATCATAAAATGTACACTAAAGACATTATAATATTCATTTCATCAGCATGATCAGGTGTTATGTAGATCATAAAATGTACACTAAAGACATTATAATATTCATTTCATCAGCATGATCAGGTGTTATGTAGGTCATAAAATGTACACTAAAGACATTATAATATCCATTTCATCAGCATGATCAGGTGTTATGTAGGTCATAAAATGTACACTAAAGACATTATAATATTCATTTCATCAGCATGATCAGGTGTTATGTAGGTCATAAAATGTACACTAAAGACATTATAATATTCATTTCATCAGCATGATCAGGTGTTATGTAGGTCATAAAATGTACACTAAAGACATTATAATATTCATTTCATCAGCATGATCAGGTGTTATGTAGGTCATAAAATGTACACGAAAGACATTATAATATTCATTTCATCAGCATGATCAGGTGTTATGTAGGTCATAAAATGTACACTAAAGACATTATAATATTCATTTCATCAGCATGATCAGGTGTTATGTAGGTCATAAAATGTACACTAAAGACATTATAATATTCATTTCATCAGCATGATCAGGTGTTATGTAGGTCATAAAATGTACACTAAAGACATTATAATATTCATTTCATCAGCATGATCAGGTGTTATGTAGGTCATAAAATGTACACTAAAGACATTATAATATTCATTTCATCAGCATGATCAGGTGTTATGTAGGTCATAAAATGTACACTAAAGACATTATAATATTCATTTCATCAGCATGATCAGGTGTTATGTAGGTCATAAAATGTACACTAAAGACATTATAATATTCATTTCATCAGCATGATCAAGTGTTATGTAGATCATAAAATGTACACTAAAGACATTATAATATTCATTTCATCAGCATGATCAGGTGTTATGTAGATCATAAAATGTACACTAAAGACATTATAATATTCATTTCATCAGCATGATCAGGTGTTATGTAGATCATAAAATGTACACTAAAGACATTATAATATTCATTTCATCAGCATGATCAGGTGTTATGTAGATCATAAAATGTACACTAAAGACATTATAATATTCATTTCATCAGCATGATCAGGTGTTATGTAGATCATAAAATGTACACTAAAGACATTATAATATTCATTTCATCAGCATGATCAGGTGTTATGTAGATCATAAAATGTACACTAAAGACATTATAATATTCATTTCATCAGCATGATCAGGTGTTATGTAGATCATAAAATGTACACTAAAGACATTATAATATTCATTTCATCAGCATGATCAGGTGTTATGTAGATCATAAAATGTACACTAAAGACATTATAATATTCATTTCATCAGCATGATCAGGTGTTATGTAGATCATAAAATGTACACTAAAGACATTATAATATTCATTTCATCAGCATGATCAGGTGTTATGTAGATCATAAAATGTACACTAAAGACATTATAATATTCATTTCATCAGCATGATCAGGTGTTATGTAGATCATAAAATGTACACTAAAGACATTATAATATTCATTTCATGAGCATGATCAGGTGTTATGTAGATCATAAAATGTACACTAAAGACATTATAATATTCATTTCATCAGCATGATCAGGTGTTATGTAGATCATAAAATGTACACTAAAGACATTATAATATTCATTTCATCAGCATGATCAGGTGTTATGTAGATCATAAAATGTACACTAAAGACATTATAATATTCATTTCATCAGCATGATCAGGTGTTATGTAGATCATAAAATGTACACTAAAGACATTATAATATTCATTTCATCAGCATGATCAGGTGTTATGTAGATCATAAAATGTACACTAAAGACATTATAATATTCATTTCATCAGCATGATCAGGTGTTATGTAGATCATAAAATGTACACTAAAGACATTATAATATTCATTTCATCAGCATGATCAGGTGTTATATAGGTCATAAAATGTACACTAAAGACATTATAATATTCATTTCATCAGCATGATCAGGTGTTATGTAGGTCATAAAATGTACACTAAAGACATTATAATATTCATTTCATCAGCATGATCAGGTGTTATGTAGGTCATAAAATGTACACTAAAGACATTATAATATTCATTTCATCAGCATGATCAGGTGTTATGTAGATCATAAAATGTACACTAAAGACATTATAATATTCATTTCATCAGCATGATCAGGTGTTATGTAGGTCATAAAATGTACACTAAAGACATTATAATATTCATTTCATCAGCATGATCAGGTGTTATGTAGATCATAAAATGTACACTAAAGACATTATAATATTCATTTCATCAGCATGATCAGGTGTTATGTAGGTCATAAAATGTACACTAAAGACATTATAATATTCATTTCATCAGCATGATCAGGTGTTATGTAGATCATAAAATGTACACTAAAGACATTATAATATTCATTTCATCAGCAGGATCAGGTGTTATGTAGGTCATAAAATGTACACTAAAGACATTATAATATTCATTTCATCAGCATGATCAGGTGTTATGTAGATCATAAAATGTACACTAAAGACATTATAATATTCATTTCATCAGCATGATCAGGTGTTATGTAGATCATAAAATGTACACTAAAGACATTATAATATTCATTTCATCAGCACGATCAGGTGTTATGTAGATCATAAAATGTACACTAAAGACATTATAATATTCATTTCATCAGCATGATCAGGTGTTATGTAGGTCATAAAATGTACACTAAAGACATTATAATATTCATTTCATCAGCATGATCAGGTGTTATGTAGATCATAAAATGTACACTAAAGACATTATAATATTCATTTCATCAGCATGATCAGGTGTTATGTAGGTCATAAAATGTACACTAAAGACATTATAATATTCATTTCATCAGCATGATCAGGTGTTATGTAGATCATAAAATGTACACTAAAGACATTATAATATTCATTTCATCAGCATGATCAGGTGTTATGTAGGTCATAAAATGTACACTAAAGACATTATAATATTCATTTCATCAGCATGATCAGATGTTATGTAGATCATAAAATGTACACTAAAGACATTATAATATTCATTTCATCAGCATGATCAGGTGTTATGTAGATCATAAAATGTACACTAAAGACATTATAATATTCATTTCATCAGCATGATCAGGTGTTATGTAGATCATAAAATGTACACTAAAGACATTATAATATTCATTTCATCAGCATGATCAGGTGTTATGTAGACCATAAAATGTACACTAAAGACATTATAATATTCATTTCATCAGCATGATCAGGTGTTATGTAGGTCATAAAATGTACACTAAAGACATTATAATATTCAGTGCTTTAAATCTAAATGTTACCAATGAATCTCAATAACAGAAAGTTCAGTCAAATTAATGGGTCTTTTGGGGGTCCCAAATTGATCAATTTTGGAATGCAGGTAGGCTTCGTTAGCAACTAAAGTCATTTTAATGGTGGACATCACAAATTGATATTCACTATGTTATCATCATGTTTATTTTTAGCGGTTCAAAGGCTCATGAAATTAAAATCATAACTTATTTTTTAAACTCAGATTTGAAACAAAACAAGTTTAGAATGACCTCTTCATGCCAGATTACCTGATTCTCTGTGAAGACATTAAAGGTAATCATTAAAATGATGGTCATATATATATGACAAGGAATTATGTCATTTATGTCAGTGTCAAAGCAAGGTTTGGAATATAAAAATGATTGATGTCACTTTTTATATTTTTCTCTGTTGGTTTTAATGGTTTGTTAATGATATTTTTATTGGTATTGAAATTAAATGAAGCAACTGCACTCCCAAATTTGTGAAGCTAGATTTGTTTTTGGTGCCTTTAAATAAATATGGTTTCAAAAGTAGACCTATGATGAGAAATTTTCCAATATATAACATGAATGAATCGACTTCATTAATTGTGGGGTTGTACTGTTGGCTTTAATGGTTTCTTGAACATAAATTGTATTCATACTTGAATGAAATCACCTTCTATATGAATGTTTATAAAATAATTTAGTATTACAACTGTTCTAAGGGATCTCAAATGCATTCCTTTTCTTTCACAGATACTATCTGGACAAAGGAGAAGTATCCAGAACTACATGCTAACAAAGATCACTTGTTGTTGATCATGGAGCAGTTAAACATTATTGCCAAACCAAGGGCATTCAGTGAGATTGACGAGAAGGTCAATTAATATAATTGCTCTAATTTTCTTCTAATTTTGTTTTTTTGTGTGCCAATTTTTCATTTGTGACAGCATTAAATATTAAATATATAATGACATCTGAAAAATAAACTGCAGTTATATAAATAAATATATTAAACTATATTTTGTAACATTAGCAGCAAATTTCAAAGCATGTAAGTACAAAGTTCCCAAATAATTACCAGTTTTACTATATATTACTGGCCTATCTATTTATAAATACATCTGCTTTCATGTCTTTTATCTTCTAAACTAATGAAAGCATTCACTGTTACCTCTTTGTCGAATTTACCACATTTAGAATTTTACTACAAAATGTAGAGACTGCTCTGGCGGCCTAGTGGTTAGCGCGTCGGACCCTGAAGCGGGAGGTAGTGGGTTCGATCCTCGGCCGAGTCATACCAAAGGCTTACAAAAATGGTACTTGACGCTCAGCATTAAAATGTTAGTGTTAGGACTGGTCGGCCTGGTGGCAGGATAATGTGACTGGGTGGGACATCATGCTACATGTCTGCTGCATGATATCCCAGTGTTAGACATCACTATAAAGTGCCTTACTGCAGACATTGTAGCGATATGACTGAAAAATTGATTGTTGAAAGCTACGTGAAAGATCTTACTCAAACCAACAAACAAATGTAGAAGGACATATAGCTAATTTCATATCAGTCTATCCATTCTTTTGTTTGTACATTTGTCATTCCTTTGCTCCTTACATTATAGAGTAAATTTCATGTTTTAGTCAGTTGTGGAAGAGCTATATAGCTAATTCCATGTCAGTCTATCCATGCTTTTGTTGGTAGATTTGTCACTTTTTTATTTGTCATTTCTTTCCTCTATACATGCACATCCTTATATTATAAAATAAATTTCATGTTACAGTCATGGAAGTGGCAAATAGCTAATTTCATGTCTATCCATGAGTTGTATGTACAGTTGTCATGTTACAGTCAGTCCCTGTTACTCCTTTGTTGACGATCAGGTCGTGCAGTGTTGTGTGAAATTGAAAAGCAATTTATATGGCAATAGCTCATTATAATTTATGTTATTGTTTTAGTATTTTAAAGAATATTTTGGATAATAATAATAATAATAATAATAACAATGATAATAATAATAACAATAATTAATAAAATACATTTGTAACCGTTTGGTTAACTTTTTTAAAGAATTTTAACATTTTTACATCCTTTTTTCTAGAGCATCAGATTTACTGTTATCTTGGACATGATTTTTCTCCATTTTAATGTGGAGCTCTGCTATTCTTCTGACCTGAATCCGGATTTTACTTGATCTAGATCATTTTTATTTCATCTCTGATCCATTGTTTAAAAACAAAATGGTCTGTCAAGTCCTTTCCCACAATGATTGTTCCATATATTAGTTAGCACAAGAGTCTCTTAAAGACTATTCATATTGGTTAAAATTTTAATTCATCCAATGAATCTTCGTTTAATGGAAACTGATAGCAATGGAAAGAAGCATGGATAGCATGCTTGTAAAAAATGGTGTCCTGAGTTTTTGAGAAAAAGTTAGATAAAGGCTTAAACAATATCTATGTAATTGGGAATGGCTGGAGTGCAAGTGAAAGTTTTAGACCTCTGCAAAAAAATCTGAATTACGGTAGATGTGTTTGGAAGAGTTTGGAACTTGACTGTCTGGCATATCAACAAGTTGTGTCCTATGGAGAAATTGACAAGTGAATATATGGGACTATTGTATGTAGTTGACATGGAGGTAATTGACGACAAGATAAAACTGATGACAAATAGTGGCAAACAAATCTCAACCAAGAATAAAGTCAGAGGACAGGAACTGGAAACAGTGGGCCAATTCAGATATCTTTGGATCCATAATCAAAGATAAGGGATCAAAAGCAGAAACTTTGTCACGAGCAGAACAAACAAGGGCATCTATGTCACACCTAAGACCCATCTAGAGATACAAGACTATCTGTCTGAAAACTAAAATCAGACTATTGAGAGCTCTAGTCATCTTAATATTTTTTTATTCGTGTTAGGCCCTGACCCTGACAGCAGAATTATAACGAAGAGTCCAGGCACTTGAAATGAGATGCTACAGAACCAGCCTTGGCATCTCTTACATGGACCACATCACAAATGAAGACGTGTGTCACACCATCAGGTACAAAGTAGGTCATTATGAAGACTTTCTCACCACTGTCAAAAAGAGAAAGATGAAATGGTATGGCCATATCACTAGAGCCAACAGTCTATCTATAGCAGTACTGCAGGGTAGTGTCCAAGGTGGTAGAAGGAGAGGTAGACTGAGACAAAAGTGGAGTGACAACATTGCATAATGGACCAGGACAAGTTTTGCTGTGACACAGGCAATGGCACATGATCGAGACAAGTGGAGGGAACTGGTCAGAACCTGAACATTCTTGCAGCTCTTTTCTGCTAAGAAAATTTTGATTAAAGGAAAGCTATAAAATTCTTAACTGACAACACCTTAACAGCCTCTGTTTCTTATTCTCTCTCTTTCAATGTATATATATATATATATATATATATATATATATATATATATATATATATATATATATATATATATATATATATATATATATATATATATATATATATATATATATATATGTATATATATATATATATATATATATATATATATATATATATATATATATATATTCTTCTTCTTCAGATCGAAAGCTATTTCCTTGCACCATGTATGCTCCGTCAAGAAACTCCAAGAGAATTTATCTCCCCTGAACAAGATCCACTATTGGTTAGCACACCTGTCCTGTGCTGTGTCTTTACAGGAAAGTTTTTGCCACCTCCCATCTTCCACAGGCTTATTGCTGCCTGTATAACCCACTGGCCTGTCGCCAAGAAGAAGGATACATCAGAAAATCTCATTTTCTGTGGTTGCTGCATTTTCAACCTGGACCTTTTCCACAGATTAACTTTGCACTGTAAGAACCATATTGTTTTTGCAAGAATAACAAGGTTGGTGACTGATGAAGTCAAAACTCCTGATGCAAAGCTGTGTACCAGAGTTAGAAAGTTCATTACGCTGAATCTCTCAAAGATTACCTCTTACCTGGGCCAGAATTTAAAATATGAATTGTGTACTTGGTGGTCACCATCCCACGTTTTATCCGAAGATGGCAGTGCATCACCATTTCAGATGTGGTGTGCAGATGAGGTGAGTTGTTATTCAATATTAACATATATGTCTGTGCAAACAATGTTCTTCATTCAATTTGCATTAGCACAAGATTATTGCTGCTTGTTCTAAACTTTTAGGAGTATTGCCACTCAACTTTTTAAACACATTCTCCCCAGGATCTTATTGGTCCTAATGAAAATGGTGCAAATGGGATGTCTACCTGGCCACTATGGAATCCACTTTGAAAACCTTGTTGTCTCTACTACTCTTAATTTAAGTCATATTTAGATCGGGTTTTCACCAAACTAACTAGCTATAATGCTTTTTTTCTGAAATGTAAACAGAATCATTCAGATATCCAATATATCCATCATAGCAGACATTTTGAAAGCATTGTTATCACTATTTCTTCTAAGTATATTTTCATATTGGCATGGATTTTTCACTAAAATACTTTGTATTCAGTCCTAAATAAAACCAGTACGTATAAACATCATATTTTGCTAGTATGGTGCTTCGTGTTAGGCTGGCATGGTGGACATCTTGAAAATATTGTTATTGGAACTCCTTCTGAAATGATATTTGTATATCACAGAAGGAAAAGCTCTATGCCATTTTTTAAAATTCCTTGTCACATTGGTTGTATATTACCGAAATAATTTCTTGATGCCCATCTTTTGCCTTTAATGCCCTATCACATTGGGTGCTTGTTACAGACAGAAATGTTCTATGCCTTTGTTTGCCTTTTAAAGTTAACTGCTCAGTCACATTAGCCAATATTGTATTTGTAGGATCGCTTTTGTCTCAATTTATTTCTGCATGATAATCAATGTCTTCAAGGGTCACTGGAATCTCAATGGTCTTGTTAACATGTTGCTCAATGGCAAATAATGTACATGTAGTTTTGAAGATTTTGTATGTATGATGAATGAATATTTAGCATGCAGTTTGACCCATTCCCATCTGCTTTTGCTTCTTCCCAGTGATTCTGCATTCCATGAAAAAATCATCCAAAATTTAAGAAAAAACAAAATGACAAAGATTTTAATATGAACTCATCTTAACAGAAATCTTGAAATATATTGGAATGGATTTTCATTGTAACACTAACAGTTAGGTGCATGTTTATTGAAGTATTTATTAATTATGAAAATGTTTATGACTTCCAATCAGAACTAGGACACTTACATTTGACAAAGTTTCAACCATAGATTTGAGTCTGTATGAATGACCATATATGACTGTAAAGTGTTCATATTTGACAACAGTTCACGACTTAACTTTTCTGAAAATAGCTTGATAATCCTGGAGACATAATGTACCTTACAGTTAGGTCAGAGGTTACATCATTAATATTTTTAAATTATTTTGCAAATTACTCTGTGTTTGTTTACCCCTTTGATCTTGATGTTCATAGATATTTGTGCTAAGGCTTTATTTAAAATATTGTAATTTTTTATATTTCCAAGATCGTCTTGATGAGTTTTCTTTGCAACAATTGTTATGAAGCATGGAAACGTTGCTTGAAATGCCAGCTCAACTATTTGTTCATGCATTGGCGTTCATATGTTTTACTATAATGCTGTAATTGTCAGGTCAACATGCTAGCCCAGACCTTCTTGTTTTACCAAACTCAGTTTGTGTTCAATTGAGATTTTGTGTTCTTTTATCCTTAGTCCTTAGTCTATATATTTCATTAAATATTACTAATGAAAAAATTTTGTGCACCTGTTATTGATGTGATGATGGTATAAACTTCTTAGTCATTGATAAAAAGGATGTTGTAACAATATTAGCTTTCCTTCTTCTTTAGGGACATGATTCTGATGCACCAATAATGCCAGAACACATGAATCACGCTCGTCTATACATTGCTCTTGTGACTGTTTGTACAAATGCCTTAAGAGAAATCCTCCTCACCCATGTTCCTGAACCACACACAAACATATACCAAGCAATTCGGGCCAACAAAGCCGACTTGACCAAAAAAACACAGATCAGACGAGGACAATGGCAGAATGCTCTTCTTCTTCCCGATCAGTGTCAGGTGGTCTTCCCAGATCCCTTTGGTCGGTATGTTGCAAGTGTGGACCAATTTGACATATCTTTGTTGTATATTCTCATCAGACATGTCAGCACAGTTTCTGCTTCATTGATGGATTGGGGAATCGATCCTATTGAACAACCATTCAGGGATAGATGCCTAGGAGCTAGTGTGGAGCGAATTCGTATATATAGGAATAAGATCAGTCATTCCATGGATGGAACGATTAGCCAACAGGACTTTGATAATTACTGGAACAAAATTGATGATGTGCTTGATGACATTGAACATGCACTTGGTAGACAGGGATTTAGGGCACAGTTAGAGAAGCAAAGGAAACAGGTTATTTCAGTCTACGAAGCCTGTTAATTACAAGAGAAGATCATGAAGCATAGTAAAGAGATACACGTAAGTATACCACAGACAACATATGATGTAATTTTGTTTAAAGACATCATATAGTTACCATCTTATTTAACTTGGTCCATGTGTGGGTCTGATTTGGACTTTTACCATAGCTTTAACAATATTTCAGTCATATCATTATGATGTCTGCAGATTGGCAGTGTAAAGTGATGTCTAGCACTGGGGCATCATGCTGCACACATGTAGCATCATGCCTTACCCAGTCACATGATCCCAACACCAGGATGACCTGTCCTAGCAATAACCTCTTAGTGCTGATCACCAAGCAAGGCTATTGCTAGTATGAATTGTATACATCTTTGGTATGACTCAGACTGGGTTTGAAACTGTGACCTCCCACATCTGAGGTTGAGGCTCTAACCACTTAATGCTATTGTGATATTGTTTTAATTGCATACTGGACACGCATAACTGACTCACATATACCTTCTAAAATGTGAACTTCATCCAGAGCACATAACCTTCCTCTTTACAGAGAAATCTTTTAAATATGTGAAGGAATATGATTAATATTAGAAATGTTTACTTGATGTTTTAAAGATTTTACATGCTTATGCTTCATATTTTCCTTAATATACCATTTTTATAATTTTAACATCTTTACCTTATATATTTTTCATTGTTTTTATTCATACATAAATTTTTGGATGGGTTTATGTTACTTAAGCTTTTGTGCAGATTAATTTTTATTTTGATTTTGGAACCAGATAAGTAATATTGCGGTGATGGATCACAAACACATGCACACACACACACACACGTACATACATATATATATATATATATATATATATATATATATATATATATATATATATATATATATATATATATATATATATATATACTTAATTTTTTTACATAAGCATGGAAAACTAGATACAAAACCCATCTTTCCATATATCATATAAAATATTGTTTTAATTATACAATTATAAATTATATTGTAGCCAGATGCATCTGCTTTGGTGATATTAAAGATACATGCTCATTTTATGCTACTAAATTCTTGCAGTTAATGAGAATTGTTTAAGAAAATTTCAACTATAGCAAGAACTGTATGCTTTTTTCTTTCAGATTTGACATGTCAGAAGGTACCACCCTTGTGGAAGAAGAATGCTTGGCTGGATCCAGTGCACCGATATAAATGTTATCAGAATGCATGATCTCATGCCAAATGTCACTACTGCATGTATGGTCATAGTTTATATCTGGCACCATGCCAAGGGTCACCACTGTATGTTGCCATGATTAGGACCCAGCATGATGCACAATTCCATTCCAAGAGTTACTACTGGATGTGTGTATAATTCAGACCCAGCATGATACACAATTCCATTCCAAGAGTTACTACTGGATGTGTACATAATTCAGACCAAGCATGATGCACAATTCCATTCCAAGAGTTAGTACTGGATGTGTACATAATTCAGACCCAGCATGATACACAATTCCATTCCAAGAGTTATTATTGGATGTGTGCATAATTCAGACCCAGCATGATGAACAATTCCATTCCAAGAGTTACTACTGGATGTGTGCATAATTCAGACCCAGCATGATGCACAATTCCATTCCAAGAGTTACTACTGGATGTGTGCATAATTCAGACCCAGCATCTAGAATTGAGAAATACATTATGTGGTTATATGAGTTGTCATTTGAAGTGTAAGCAGAAACATAAAACAGTTAGTTTCAATTTATGGTCATTTAGATTTGTAAAAAGGAACACAAAACAGTAATACTGTTGCTAGTGGAGTTAGTTGTCATTTAGATTTGTAAACAGGAACACAAAACAGTTATACTGTTGCCTGTGGAGTTAGTTGTCATTTAGATTTTTAAACAGTTACACAAAACAGTTATGGTCTTGACTGTTATGATAGTTGTCATTTACATGTGGATGCAGAAACAAAAATAGTTACAGTGTTGACCATGGATTAAGTTGTCAGCTGTATGTGTAAGCAGAAACACAAAACAGTTATAGCGTTATCTCTGGATATAGTTGTCAGTTGTATGTGTAAGCAGAAACAAAAATAGTTACTGTGTCGTCTATGGATATCAGTTGTCAGTTGTATGTGTAAGCAGAAACAGAAAACAGTTGTAGTGTTGTCTATGTATATAGTTGTCATTTGGATGTGTAAGCAGAAACACAAATTATAGTGTTGACTTTTGGAGTTATATCAACTATTGTTTGCATGTGTAAGCAGAAACACAAAACGTTTTATAGCATTGACTACGGATATGGTTGTCATTTGGATGTGTAAGTTGAAATATTGCTCACATTTTTAGTGTTGACTATGGAGATAGTTACTGTTTTTTAATTGGTAAAATGGTAGTACTTTAACTTTATTTATACTTTGTTGATAAAATATTAAGGAATGAAGATTTAACATTTTTATTATTTGTACATTTCTGAATATTCTATATTAATGAGGTTCAAAACCCACTCAACTTATTTGTGATAACTGCTGTAGTAGCATAGCATATATTTTGTGATGCCATTTTGTTGATGAATGACTCCTGCAGTAATCACCTTTAGCCGTACATGGTAATTATGATTGCCATGTGATAGATGACACATTAATGGCTTTCAGGGAACTAGGCAGCCAGAAAATCTCAGAAGAGGCCTCAAGCAACAAAGCAAGATGTGTATCCCGACTTGAATTTAAGAGGGTGTGATCAAACTCTAAAAGAAAGTAAACATTTATATACCAGAACAGCAAATGAGACAGTCTTCATCAATAGTCTAGTGTTGGGTATCTTTTTCCTATTGTCAGTTAACACAAGTTTTTTGTCACTTTGCCTTCCATGAAATTATTACAATGAAACGTTACAGAAACTCTTATATATATTAAATTACCATTTCTTTCTATCCTTGTAATTTGATCAGTTAACTTTTTTCTTCATCCTTTGACTATTTCTGATTAAAGATATCTAATGGAAATATACATTCATATTTTGAAATTTGATTGGAATCTATAATTGAGGATGATTAATATCATACAGAAGTTTTATGAACAATAATGTTTTATAAGTAAATACGCAGAGCATAAAATGAGCATGAATTAAATCTGGTATGGATACCAAAGACTTTTCTTCCCACTAAAACCAGGGAAAAAGGACATAACCCCACAAGCTTTATCACCCTATCTAAAGGGAGTCATCCAATGAGAGTGCTCTCAATATATTCAGATTTCTCACAGAAATAGATACATTCATGTATAATGAGCATTTTGAATAAATACGCTATTTCTATGGAATCATGCTTTTCAGCTCTTTTTGTCTCGTTAAATATATTGTTGCATGTCCATTACCCTTTTTTCCTATTCCTACCTGCATTACTTAGCATCACAATACACGGAGTTGAATATAATATTTCCATTGATGGCTGCCAAGATAGTCATCAGACTGCACCACTCCTGAGTCGAGTCATACCAATCACTTATAAAAATGGCACTAACAGCTGCCACTCTATATGCTCAGCATTATGAGGTTAGTATTCGAACTGGTTAGCCTGTTGTCAGGATAATCTCATTGGGTGGAATATCATACTACATGTCTACGTCATGATGACCCAGTGCTAGACATCACTATAAACTTCTGCACTGCATACCACTATAGCAATATGACTGAAAAATTATTGAAACAACATTAAAAATCCAAAACACACAAATACACTGCAATACAAATATCCCGTCTCAGACAGTATTTGAAATAAAAAGAGGGAGATAATCTGTAAGAGTTACTTCCCTTTTTATAGTGTATACAAAGACCTTATGTATATGGGAAAGCTTTAATCTGGAGGTGGTAAAAGTAATTCCCTAATTAATATGATGAATGGGGGAAACATAATTTACTACTATACAATGTTTTATTTATCCACACTACAATAATTCTTTAATTGGTATTCATTTTGGCAGACATGAATAATATATTTTAGGTTTATCTGTATAATAATATTAGTACCCTACAGTTCTAGAAGAGTATGGAGCTGTGCTCTGAAGTAGTCTGTCAGGTAACAACAGGTGTCCAGGATGGAGAGACTCTCTCATTAGTGGCAATCTCTGTTGAATTGTTGCCCTTGATTCTGGTATATTGGGTTTCCACATGTTCTTTCATCTTAATATGACTGGATAGGGTAATTAGAACAATACAATTTGATAGTAAATTCTTTCTCTAACAATACTTACCAATGACATTTTTTATAAGTTGCCCCTAACTGTCCACACAGTGTGATTATCCTGTCTCAGATGATGCTCAAGCTAAAATTGTTCATATCTTCTACATTAAGTGTTACCTAGCGGGGTAAGGGGAGGTAATTTGTAAACGTTGGTTCCCTTTCTCCATACATCAATAGACTTTTGAAGCCAATGGGAAAGCTGCATTCTGGAGGTCGTGAAATTAATTTCGTAATACCAATGTGATTGGATTAGTATTTTCAGAGAAACAAAATTGACTGTAAAATTTCTTATTTTCAAAAACCAGAATACACCTTTATGTATGCTATTTGTGTTGTAAGATTTGTAAAACCTACTTAGGTGTTTTGCATAATCATATTGGCATCCTTCACTTTCAGAAGAGTATGGATCTGTTCTCCGAGGTAGTCAATCAGATATTTGACAAAGCGTTGCACTCTGACACTTATAGCCGGTGTCTTTTCCACTCTTATGCCACATTAATTCATCATTTTCTTTCTGTTGGCTTCTTTGTTCTGCAAATTGCAGCTGTTCTCGCTCTCATACCTTTAGCAAATTGTGTCCTGTTCATGTTCTTCTCAACTGTCCACATCAGTGTCCAAACATCCTTAGGATTTATGTGACACACTTCATTGAAACACTCGTATGATCAACCTTGTGGCCTTTTGCTGTTTAACTGCGTTTTTTGCTTACTTTCATACATTGCTAAAGTGCCCGTTCCAATGCAGATGTTGCACTTTGCTAGACAGTAGTGGTTGTTAGTCATGGTAGATGCAATATTTTTTAATTTGCTGACAGACTGAAGTTCTTGGTTGTTGATATTGATGGAAGGTGACTATTCGACATTTTTACCCATTATTATCATCTCTGTTCTTAAAGCTGATGGCAATTTTGAAGTCAAACAGGCATTTGAAAATTGGTAAAAACAGGTTGGGGATACACTGTTTTGTGGTTTGTCACTGCCACATCATCAGCAAAGAGTTTGTCATAGATGAGAACTTTGTGGATCTTGCTTTTGCCTTTGAGATGTGTAAGGTTGGAGAGTTTTCCTTCTGACCTTGTCTGATGGTTTATTCCATTGGTTGATGACCAAAAGGCATGTTTTAGCAGGAAAGAAAATAATATTTAGAACAAGGTAGGGCAAGAACGCATCCCTGATTGACTCCACTACATCTTTCAAAAGCCTCTCACTCTTGTGTTTTTATGGAATGACTAGATCATGCTGAGGAGCATTGGGACATCCTATCTGTTCTAGCAGCTTAGACAGTATGTTTATGTGAACACGTTTGAAAGCCTGTGTTGCGTAGCTGGGTTATTTCAATCACTAATGTTGCCCTTGTTGTTTGTAGAGAGAGATAATATTTGTGTCATTCAAATATTTTCATTCTTTCACCCTCTATCCAACCTAGTAAGGACACTCGTGGAGGTATTCGAGTCGGTAGATTTCTCACACTTTATGGCTTCTGGTGTGCCGTCTTTTCCACTAGACTTTTCCATTCTCTGGAGTCTATGCTATCTGTGGTCTTGCAGAATTCATCAATAGTTTGTTCAGTATCGTCTTTGGCAAATTTAGGTAAGCTGGCATTGAGGGCTGTATATTTGCCTGCAAGTACAGCTTGGAGTAATGTTCTATTCAACACTCCATTTGCTTCTCGTGATCATTTATAGTCATCATTGTAATTGATTTTAGAAGGGGCTGTCATGTATGAATAGGACCTTTTGCTTTTTTTATCCCATTCTACATACTTTTGATGTTTCCTGTATCTGGATATAATGTCATAGTTGTAGTCATTAGTTATTGACAAAGCATTTTCCAGTGTGTTGAATATTGCTTCTGACAGCTTTGATTGCTTGTAAAGTTTTCTGATTTAGGGAATACTTGTAGCTGATAAGGGTAATAATTTGGCCTCCGTGACTGGTATTATTGCAAATTCAGCTTGCTTCCAATAAATCATTGGTCTACTTCAGTCATTGGCCGACAATTGATATGGCTATGCTGTAGATAACATTCTTCAGCAGCTCTTGCTTTTGATGGGCAATCATGTTGGGGCTGCTGGAGTACACAGCCTGTTTCAGATTATCAGCAAACAGTTGTGACTTCAGCTTTGGTGATGACATTGATACAACGATTCCCTTATGTTTCAAACAGTGCAATTTCTTTGATGTGTGACCTTACTGCATACCATGCTGCAGTCAGTGCAATGGTAGTTGTAAGAGATGAGAATGATACTCAGGCTGGTGCACCTGGCAATGATAAAGCTGGTTTGTGTGGCCAGATGTGAATATATCCAGGATACATAATGTTGAGGCTTTGTCTGTAAGTACACATTTCTCATGCTGAGAGGTCATGCTAGGAATAAAGTTCAAGTAGTATCTACCCATATCTGATCATCTTCCCAGTACCAGAATTCAATGTGCTGGACAAATGGACAATGAATAATGACCAGCTCGTAATCGTCCTTTAAAATCTCATAACAGGTACAGGTGCAGAGATGCTCGCAGGATGCATGATCATGTGATTCATGCAAAATGTTTACACATTTTTGCACTGTGAGAACAAATAAATTTCATGCTGAGCATATGAAAATGTTTTCTGCACAGGATATACCTTTATTGAGTCATTCACCGTTTCAGTGCTAATAAAAATGGTATAAATATTGAAGAACTTGTTGCAACATGTAGTTTATGTTTACATTTCTAGTTTCTTCACTTTGACATGAATGGTTGTTAAACTAAATTGATTGACATATTGGGGCCTGGAACAAGCATTGTGTGATTGCTTGAACCTTGCATCAAGGAAGTTTTACAACTGTGTGTTTATAATATAGGCTATCAAGCAGAACCAAAATGGTTGAATTACATTATTGTTCAACTTTAGATGACAAGTTTGTTAGGAAATAGTGGCTGATCATAATCAAAATACCCGTTATAACAAGTAGACGGCATTGATGTTGCTTTCTAATCCTAATACAGCATTATGGAATATGAAATCTAGCATGGTACTATAAAAGTCAGTAGAGTGCTAATTCAAGAAAGTTAAATTTTGCAGAGCATGTGTTAGTGAATCATCTTATTTCGGAGCCGATTTATCCAAAACACAGTACGTGTACCTGTGAGCTGTCAGATCAGTACATAATGATATTCATACACAGATTAGAAAATAATTAAGTTGAGAAACAATGAATAATGCTTATACAACAAGAGACAACATATGTTTTTAAAACATTTAATTTCAGTAGGGATCTTACATAATGAAACAGGAAGAAAAAGAGATGGATATTAAAGTGTTATGTAAATATTGAACTATGATCGTTTCCTTTCTTCCCTCATTTTTGCTCTACTCCCACTTTATTTGTGTGGGTTATACCTCATATAAAGTCATTGCATGATCTCTACAGGTGTCCATGTTTTGGGATTCTATTGATAGTGGACAACTGGTGGACAAGTAAAATGTTGGGTCATGCATACTCACATTGTGTATGAGACACTCGGTAATGAGTGCAATACCAGAATTCTGTCTGAACCACTTGAATGTAGGTTTATCATCTCCAAGAGTGTGTTGTTCACTACAAGTCCTATTCTCTGAGTCATCTGTGCTTTTTCTTTGCTAGAAGTGAAGTATTTCTACATAAGTGATCCAGTCAATGTGAGGCATGTTTCTTGAATATTTGCAATATTATTGTGAAGGCTTAACTCAACATGATCACGGCAGTTTTATGTGTGTCATTGATCAGCTGAAGGTCTTCAGACGATCCAGTTGTCATGTCCATGACAATCCATCTTCCTAATCTTAGGGCCAGTTTCTTCATTTTATTCATCATTGTCTTTTTTCTTCTTTTATTCAATATTGTCTTGTATCAGGTGTAGTGATTTAAATCCACTTGTCTAGTATAACCTCTATTCAACAATCACTCATTGATCTGTTGTGATATGGTAGTACAACACCTTATTTGTCTAGGAACTGACAGAAGATGTCCATTAAAATGAGATAAACTTTCCCCTCATGCCCATTCTCTTTGCCAATCAAGTTCAACCTATAACTGTTTACTACTGCTTTCAGTGTTGTGTCAGTTCTCTGAAATGAGGCTGGAGTGATTTCCCCATAATGCATGCTTCAGCAGATTAATATGGTGTCAAATCATTAGGACCCTCTCTCAGCAGTGTGGGTTTAGTCCAATGGAATGTGGAAATCATTACAGACTGAAACAAGTGCAAGTGCTGGAGTTGCCAGCAAGATGTATATAATGACACCATACTGTCTTAATGGCTCCATTGCATATAGTCTTGTCCAATATTGATTATCTCCCTTGTTTTTTTGTATACATGTAGTTACATTTGTATAACAGACTTTATGTTTATTTGTACAATATTATAAGGTTGAATAGACTATATATATATATATATATATATATATATATATATATAGAGAGAGAGAGAGAGAGAGAGAGAGAGAGAGAGAGAGAGAGAAAGAGAGAGAGAGAGAGAGATATTTGTATAATCAGCTGTCGGTATATTAGTATATTATAAGGTTTATATATGTAGATAGATAGATAGATACATAGATAGATAGATACATAGATAGATACATAGATAGATATTTGTATAATAGGCTGTCGGTATATGAGTAGAAAATATGTATACTTGTCTAAGAGATTATTATGTACATTTACATAATAGTCAGTGGAAGTGGTTTTATAATAGAACATACTATATTTATATAATAAACTTCAGGTATTTTTCTTACGCAGACTTAATGTATATTTTTATGATAGATTTTAATTATGTTTGTATCACAAGGCCAAGTAAGTTTATGTTATGGTCCTGAATCTATTGTCGATATGTCTCCAATTCTTTGTTACATGTACAATCTCAAGTATTTTCTTTATTTATGTACATTTAATTTAATTATACAAAGATAGTATATGTGTATCAAACTGTCATAAATCATTGAGTTGTTGAATGATACTGAGAATGTATTCTCAAAAGAGAATACAGTTAGGTCATGCAATCATGATTCACTTTTGGAAAAAGTGCGTGAGATAAGCATGTTTATAAAATCTTATTCTCACCAACTAATCCATGTATTTCTTTATTATGAAAATGGAACCACTCATATTGTGTTCTGTCTAATAAAAATTGTGGTGACCATCTGTTGAAAACATTATTTCCACTCCAAAATTTCACTATGTATTTGAATTTTTCTTTCACATGTTTATATTTGTCAGTCACATTCATTTTGGACTGATACAGAATGAAAATAAATTTATCTGGTAAGCATATAGCACTACTCCATGTTATAGTTCTTACAATCCCCATTCCATATGGTTACACTGCACTAATGTCAGTTAGATTTGCTACTATCGTCTGGTAATTAATCTATGTTAAATCCCCATTCCATATGGTTACACTGCACTAATATCATGTGGATTTTCTACTTTTTGGTCATTTATCCATGAGAGATGCCATTCTATATAGTTACACAGCATTAATATTAGTTGAATTCTCTACTATGTTTTGGTCATTTATCCATGAGAGATGCCATTCAATATATTTATCCAGGACTATCAGTTGGATTTTCTACTACCGATAAATTTAGTAATTTTTCCGTTTGCGATCACATTCCATATGGGCGCCGTTTCTACCACTTATTTCTGCATTCAGTGAGACATTATTAAAAAAGGTGAACAACTGTCAGGAGACTACAGTGCTCTTATAGGATAAAAGTGCATTATACATCTTGATATTTTTATATCTGAAACTCAAAGATGCATCAATACAGACATATATTTGTTTCATTGAATTTTCAATATAAAAGAAGAAAATATTTTGCAAAAGAAAATAAAACAATGAAAGGAAAATTGTAAAAGGTTTGAATTTTAATTTGACTGGAGAAGTAGGACTCTGGATATATATATATATATATATATATATATATATATATATATATATATATATATATATATATATATTTATATATATATATATATATATATATAGCAGCAGAGAGGGTGAACAGACCAAATTTTTAGGCGTCAACGATGTATCCTTCTATTAAATATTTACTAGAAAGCCTCAATTTACCAAATCGACCCTTCTAGTTAATATTTACTAGAAAGCCTCGATTTGTCAAATATACCCTTAATTTACTATGAAGTAATTTACCAAATCGACCATTCTAATAAATATTAACTATAAGGGTCCATTTGGTAAACAAAAAAGACGCCGACATCTTCGATGTTGTAGTTGGCGTTCACCCTCGTTGCTGCGTTACGTTAACCGAATTAGCTATAGATACAATGATGAATTAGCGATATATTTTTTATATAAAATGTCAAACATCGGAGAAGCACAAATAACTAGATTAACACGAGAAAGGTTGGCTTCGATTAAGAAATTTCTCCCGGTGAGAGATTCTTTCAGTGATAATTTGCAAACGCGTCAACAAGCAAAGGAAGATTTTACCACTGACACTAAAGAATTATTTAAGCCTATAACCGAGGCAACCGGAGAAGTTGTAACCGCGATAAAAGAATATAAACCTGAGGTAAAACCTAAAAAGTTGGATGATGTTAAAGTTCAAGAGCTACGAGATAAATTTACTGAGGAAACTTTAGCAAGGATTTATAAAGATGATATAACTGATTTAGTAAAGTTTGCTGCGCTGGGATATTACACTAAAGAAAATTATTTAAAACCTACCCATAAAGGTTATATAAAAAACGTAGGTGATTTTGCTAAAGCAGTTTACAAAATTAAAAATCAACTACCACAAATTAATAATGATGATCCCATATATCAGGCATATTTGACTGCTGTTGAACGAGAATATCTCGAAAATCAGGAAAAAAGAGGTTTATTAATAACTGAACAACAACGACTAAAAACCGAACAAAATCAACGAGAGAAAGAGGAACGAGAACGATTAAAACAAGAACGAGCGGAAGAACGAAAACGCACAAAATCAACTCCACAAAAACGAAGACGACCACGAAAACAAGAAGAACCTGTTATGGAAGATCCTCAACGAGAAGAACCTGAAGAAGAAAAAATCCGGCGAGGGATATCACGGTGGAAATTTAATACCATGTTCAAAAAGTGTCCTCGATGATATATCACGATTAGAAGTTCTCATTGGAGGAAAACGAGCTGGAAATAATTCTCCGGAAATAATTAACGAAGCGACTGAAATCTGTCAACGGTTATTTCAAGGACGTGTAATGGATATCGGACTATATCGAAGTTTCATCGATGAACTTACCGATGATTATTACAGTGATTAGACATATAGCATTTAAATAAAATGATAGTACATCGTAGTATGAACAGAGCAAGACCTATTTACGCTGTAAACTCAAGATTGCTGGTTTACAAGCTCACGTATGGTAATGGTCTTGGTGATATTGTCACTGGATTATTTACTAGAATTGCTCCAAAGCTGTTACCGGTTGGTAAAGAAATAGCGTCAAAAGCTATTGGGGTTTTTGGTGAACGAACTAGTAAAGTTATCGGTGATAGCGCATTTGATATGTTAGGTACCGCGAAAGAAAAACTTATGTCGTTGGCAAAACGTGGAAATAGAAATTCAAAGAAAAGTGGAAATGGATTTCAACGAATAAAGTTTCCATTACAGTTTACGGAACAAATGCCACCTAAAATAGGTAGCGCGATTAATAAAATTGCAGTTGCACGGTTAAGAAAAATTGTTGGTTCCGGGTTAGCGCGGTTAAACATTTAGATCAACGTGTTAATATAAAATGTTCAGGGACGATGCTTTTAAAGTAGATGACCCTGTGGGAAGAAATAATTCTATACGCGATTATCAATATTTTTCATATCAAGCTCAAGATCCAAATATAAGATCAAGAATTGAACTTAGATTCGATGACACATCTAAATACTTCTTGCCATGTGAAGCATACATCGAAGTGGAAGGACAACTGCTGAAAAAAGAAAATAATACACCATATGTAGACGCTGATAATCTCGACGATATCCCGATTGGATTTGTCAACAACGGAATAATGGCGTTATTTAGCAACGCCCAGTATTCTATTGGTCCTGCTGTGATAGAATCTATCGATAATGATCTTGATGTTGCAACCACAATTGTAGGTTTAGCAAGATACTCTGATGATTTTATTAAATCTGCGGGTCATTCGATGATGTTTTCAAAGGATACTTCCAATCACGCTGATCATCGTCAATTTACTATAAGAACACCTGGTCAACAAAATTAGATAATACTGCCTTCGCTGACGGTTCTAAAAGTGAACCTGTTGTTGTAGGTAGTAATCCTAATTATAACGCGGGATTTGCAGCACGAAAAAGGAACATAGATAAACTTGGTAGATTTTCATGGACGATTCAGTTGTCACATATATTTGGATTTTGCAGAGATGTCCGGCGAGTAATATTTGGTGCAAGTCACACTGTAACACTTACACGAAAAAACAGCGACGATGATGCTCTTTGGCATGCCCCTGATCCTGTAGCAGATGGTAGTGTAACATTGACAAAATTAGCGTTGTGGATGCCATTTATGACTCCATCGTTGACCGTTGAAACTCGATTGTTATCGTTTATGGATCAAGGAGGAAAATCATTGATGACTTGGTGTGATGTCACAACAGTTACTACATCTAATAATGTTAATGGAGTTTTTACTTGGCAACTTGCGTTGACGAGAAATGTTTCCGCGCCGAGACATGACATGTTTTTGTTGTGTTGCAAAATATTAATAGAACTCAAAAAATACCCACAGTTGCGAATGACAGTATACAATTGCGGTCTCATATGATATTTGACAAATATGCTGTCACTGAAGTATCATTGCGAATAAGTAATCAACAAGAACCCGTGGAAAATCTTATCATCAATTACGAAGAAAATCAAATAGGACGAGTTTATCATCGATTGTGGTCGTTTATGGGTCGTGATCAAAATATCGATACTGGACTTCAGATATCACAGGTTGAGTTTAAAGAATTGTATCCGATTTATTACTTTTCACTGCAACATCTTGATCTATCTAAACATTCTACCGTTGATGTAAAATTTCAAGCTCGTATCGGTACAGTTCCTCCTCCAGGGTTTAGAGCGGTTGCTGTTCTTCTCAGTGACAAATCTAGAATACTTGAAGGTGGTGGTGGAAGAATGAGAGTTGTTGATGCACTAGTGGAAAATATGTAATTGAATCAATCGGTGTTATATAAAAATGTCGTATAACACTATTAATGTCACATTGACACCTGGTCAGATAAAAAAACTTCAATCGCGTTCAGCTAAAAAATGTGGAACTACGATTACGCTAAAACATAATCAAATGACCGGTGGATCAAATAAACTATCATTGACGAAAACACAGGTTAATCATTTTAATAGCGCGCTCAAGGATAAAAAGGGAGTTCAGATTACGCTATCTTCAGCTGCAATAGCAAATATAATTAAAATCGGAGGATTTTTCCCGTTGTTGGCTGCAATTCCAGGGTTGATTGCGTCAGCGGCTCCGGCAATTCTTGGAGCGTTAGGAACTGGTGCAGCCGGATCACTTGCTTCTACTGTTGTCAATAAAGTTCTTGGTAAAAGTCTAAAGGGAATATCCACGAGAAAAAAAAGGGAAAGGGATTCAGACTACCAGGAAGTCGATTCACGCGATATTACAAAACCAGTTAGTGAAATCGAAAAATTCTTTGAATTTTCAGGGATTTCCATCGAAAAATTCTTTGAATTTTCAGGGATTTCCAATTTCACCAATGTCAAATTTTGATCTATTAGAAGCTGTAAAAAAAACTCCCAATAAAGCATTTCAGAGGTGTATTCATGAAAGATCAATTGCCAGCAAAACCACAAATACCAGAAACTGGAATAATTAATCTTGATGATAACACTGGACCTGGAACTCATTGGGGTTGTTACGCGATATATCCACGTTGTATTATTTATTTTGACTCATATGGATTACCACCTCCGACTGAATTTGTCAAATATATATCGAAATTGCAAACTAATTCGATTCCGAGAATCCAAAGGATTCCAGTTTGGTATTCAACGTTGCCCACGCAGACATTAACAGATCCTCCGATATGTGGACAAGAAACTCTTAACGCGTTGATAGTTATCTCGGCAAATCCTAAATTACCTCACAAGGCCATCCACGAGTATACAACGATGAATCATCGATGATTTTAACAAACATGTATATATATAACATGTCAGATATTTTTGGAAGATCAGTAACACGTGCTCCTGAATCAGTTACTATCGCACAGGTAAAAGAAATAATCAACAAAGCTATCTCCGCGATAGCAAACTTAGATGAATTTAAAAAATTATCTGATCAAATCACTAACACACAATTACAAAAAACCTCGATGACGTTAAAGTAACTGCTGGTAACTCTGTCAGCGATATGAAAAAACTACGTGACGATTATAACGATCATGTAGCCAAGTTTGATCAGCTCCAACATAATATCATTGATTCTATTGAAACTCCAATCAATAACTTCTTTGGTGTTCCTCGTGTATACCCCGATTTACGTATCGCACAAGTAAAAGCAACCGTTGATAATTTACCAAAATTACGATCTGATTTTGATTCTCATGTTGATCGGTTTACTAGTTTACGAAGAAATTTTAGAAAGGCTGATGACGCCGTCGACAAGTTCTTCGGAAAGGATGCAAAACCAGATGATATTAAAACAACTCTTGCAAATATTATTACCAAACTCGATGAAATAACCGCGATTAATTCCCGGTTAGGTGTTATTCGCGAAGATAGATCAATTTCAGATTCAATCGCGATTAATAAAAAATCCATCGATGAACTTACAACGAAAACAGATGCCATAATATCAGATGCAACAAGAATGATACCAATACTTGAAAAAATAAAAATTCCTCATGATACAAATATCGTCAACAACGTAGTATACACGATTCAACACGGATCATATACGTGGACACCTACAAATAATATTTTACACGTTACTGCAACCGTAAAGGGAATTTATCGATTAACGTTGGTGACTCCAACGTTGTTTACGTTATCATCGTCGAGTTCATCTGGAGTCAATAATACGATATCAACAATCATCGACAAGGATACGATTGAACAATTCACGATTACATCCACTGATAATAATCTAGCTAGGGTTTCAATGACATGGTATGTTGAATTTGTAGCTGATTTAAGTAAACAGTTAAATAGAAAGGGGAAAATCTTTGATTTTCATCAAGGAATTGTTGACGTCCTTAATAGATAAAATGTCAACGACGTCATTGGCGATGATTTCATCATCAGCAACAGCATTTGAATACCGTTATAACACCGTCAAAGAATTTCAAAACAAACTTGAAGCGTTAATTACCGAGTATAGCAATAAAAAGAAAAAATACCAGCGTAGAATTACCGCGTAAGATGTAACTGTTTACTCGGTCTCAGGTGTAATTGCCGGCGCTGGAATAATACTATCTTCGGTGGTAATGATAGCTCCAGTTGTTGTACCAATTTGTATATCCGCGGTTGCAAGAATCACTGGAATATTTAGCACGATAACAAAAAAATATCGTGTTCTCAACAAAAATTACACGATTACGCTGTTAAACTTATCACCGTGTCAAACGCTTATTCGGCATTGTCAATGCTGATCTCGTCATCGATTGATGATCAAATAATATCCGACGAAGAGTTCTCGAAGATGGTAAAGTTGTATGATTCAACGATTTCAAAGTTGGAAAACAATAATTGGAAATTACAAAGTAATTTCAATAACAATGACAACGTCATCAATGGCAACATCATCGCAAGAAATCCTTCAACGAATAGCAACAAATACCGCCAACACAAAAACAAAGTTGATCTCGCTGGTAACGAAAACACCAGAATTCAGCATTGAATTTAATCCTCCGTTGGCAGTATCTTCAATCGCGTTAACACAATTAAGATGTTACTATAGTTGGCCAAATGTGCGATCAGAACCGTTCAATGGTAAACCTCCCAATAACAGTTTCACGTTCACGTATAGAAAAACTAACCCGGATGGAACAAAAACAGAACCCGTTACACATACAATACATCTACCAACTGGTGTATACGATATCGAAGATATCAATGACGCAATCATAGAATCAATCCAGGCAATCACAGGACCAAATAAAATTGACATCAAGGATGAACCTGATAAATATCCCATTGAGATAAAGGGACATGAGCCGCTGCTGTCAACGGTCATCGAAGTAAATTCACCTGACTACACCGTAGATATATACTACAGCTCAATTATAACCTTATTGGGATATCCTGAGTTTATTCCAGGCACCATCGACGTGAAAGATTTACCACGGGAACCATTAAAATCTGATTACGTTTCCACGAAAGAAGATTATCATGACTACGATTTTGTGCGTTTTCGCTCTTCCGCTCGTTCTTGTTTTAATCGTTCTCTTTCCTCTTTCTCTCGTTATTTTTTTTTCGGTTTTTAGTCGTTGTTCTTCAGTTATTAATAAACCTCTTTTTTCCTGATTTTCGAGATATTCTCGTTCAACAGCAGTCAAATATGCCTGATACATGGGATCATCATTATTAATTTGTGGTAGTTGATTTTTAATTTTGTAAACTGCTTTAGCAAAATCACCTACGTTTTTTATATAACCTTTATGGGTAGGTTTTAAATAATTTTCTTTAGTGTAATATCCCAGCGCAGCAAACTTTACTAAATCAGTTATATCATCTTTATCAATCCTTGCTAAAGTTTCCTAAGTAAATTTATCTCGTAGCTCTTGAACTTTAACATCATCCGACTTTTTAGGTTTTACCTCAGGTTTAGATTATTTTATCGCGGTTACAACTTCTCCGGTTGCCTCGGTTATAGGCTTAAATAATTCTTTAGTGTCAGTGGTAAAATCTTCCTTTGCTTGTTGACGCGTTTGCAAATTATCACTGAAAGAATCTCTCACCGGGAGAAATTTCTTAATCGCAGCCAACATTTCTCGTGTTAATCTAGTTATTTGTGCTTCTCCGATGTTTGACATTTTATATAAAAAATATATCGCTAATTCATCATTGTATCTATGGCTAATTCGGATAACGTAACGCAGCAACGAGGGTGAACGCCAACTACAACATCGAAGATGTCGGCGTCTTTTTTTTTTACCAAATGGACCCTTATAGTTAATATGTATTAGAAAGGTCGATTTGGTAAATTACTTCATAGTAAATTAAGGGTATATTTAACAAATCGAGGCTTTCTAGTAAATATTAACTAGAAGGGTCGATTTGGTAAATTGAGGCTTTCTAGTAAATATTTAATAGAAGGATACATCGTTGACGCCTAAAAATATGGTCTGTTCACCCTCTCTGCTGCTTATTTATATATATATATATATATATATATATATATATATATATAGTAACAGCAAGTAATTCCAAGCCACTGCTGATGTCATTAGCATAATCATTAGTATTATTAAAGTCATTTGGTTGTTGCTGTTGTAATGATTGGCTCTTTATAGTATAGAGGAATAAACTAGATTAATTTTTTATATTAAGCTTATGTAATACTGCCAGGTATATTCAGTCATCATCTTTACATCTTTAATGTCCCACCCAGTCACAACATCCTGACACCAGGCTGACTAGTCCTAACAAAAAACCTCTTAGTGCTGGGCGCCAAGCGAGGAAGCTGTTACTACCATTTTTGTGGGTCTTTGGTAGGACTCGGCCGGGGATTGAACCCACGACCTCCCATTCCGTGGCGGAAGCCCTAACGACTAAGCCACCGGAGCGGTTCCCTCGGGTAGGTACTCCAGGTCTCACTTCCATATTGAAGGTTGCTGTGAACGCATGTTTGGTAAACTTGGACCTTGGTGTACTCTGTCAGCTCGTTGTTTTCCCACACCCTCTTCTTTAGTCATGTCATGATGGTGTTTGCCTTTCCAAACCTTCTGTCTAGCTCCTTATCAATCTTGGATGTGTTGCTGATGGTTGACCCCAGGTAGGTGAAGTTGTTGACTTCTTCCAAGGTGACACCGTCAATTTTAATGGAAGGGACAATGGTGGTGTTGTGTACGATGAAAATTGAATGTTCCAGGTTGATGGTGAGCCCCAATTTGTTCCGTTTTAGTGGGGCCTGGTGTGCAAAAGAACATTGTCCATATGACTTTCTAAAATTTGTTTTTATAATTGAAATAATGCGTATACGTTGCCAGAAGAGGTGTGTAGGTATCTTGCTGGTGTATACACATGGGTTAGGCCGGATATGTATGTTAGACTGGAGTCTGTCAGTGAAACGTAGCACAGAAAACAAATTTTGTTTTTGATTCTGGATAGTCACTATAGGGTGGATAACAGCGGGAAGGTGTAGTCTGATCCTAGTACTGTAGGGATGATCCGAGCCTCTGTTTTGAATATTTGGAAGTTTCTGGTGCAGATATTGAGACAAACCAACAAGAGAGATTCAGTCATATTGTTTCTTCTAAAAGGAGGTGGACGGTAGAGGCAGAATAAAATGAACCTATATTTGTTCAAGTGTGGGTGTTGTTTGGACATGTTCAAACGATGTGTGACGGAAATTGAAGTTGTTCTGTGTCAGACACCTTCTCATGGAATTCTTTGTGATGACATCAATACAGCCCTTTGCGAGTGTGGTGGTGTACGACTTGACGAAATAACCGGTGGATGTTAGATCTGCGCACTTGGTCTCGTAGCCTGATGTTTTTAGCCATGTTTCTGTCAGGATGAAGACGTCCATATTCTGATCGTTGATAAAATTACTTTTTAATGTGCGCTTTTACAGTGGTCCTACTGATTGGGCGTTGATTAAATGCGATACGCCGTGGTATGTCTGGGATAGTTCAGGGGTTGACGATTTAATGGGGATTTGCACAATGTTATGTAAAATAAAGGCCGAATTTTTAAATTGCTTAACCCGAAAGGGTGAAAGTGAGATAAAAGGACTTCTTGTTCCACACCGGCCTGCTTTGAAACAATGTTTCTTTTTTTAGTGTTGATAATACATAGCATAAACACACGCGATAGAGAGAGAGAGAGAGAGAGAGAGAGAGAGAGAGAGAGAGAGAGAGAGAGAGAGAGAGAGAGAGAGAGAGAGAGAGAGAGAGAGAGAGATAGAGAGAGAGAGAGAGAGAGAGAGATGCAATAGATCAGGGTCTGAAAATGATAGCTCAAACCCCGGAATAGTTTTCCAGACCTCTTGAGGTTACAGATTTGGTGTCAAAAGTGGTATCAAAAAATAATCTAATTACAACACAAAAAAACAAAAAAACACCATAATGCAGTTCTTACATTTTATTAATAAAATTTTATCTTCTTGAATATCTGCTAGATTTGATCTTTCTGTAAAAAGAAAACAAAATAAATTAAATAAAAATCTGACTCCAGCAAATATAGATAAAATATATACAGTTTAAAAATGGAGGAAAATTATCACATTTGAAAGATATGAATATGAAATCTGAAGCAGGAAATGAAAATGAAAATGTGACAAATGAAATTGATGATAACAGTGATGGAATAAGATCAAGGGATTCAAGTCCCTATGGTAAACTGGAGAGTAATTTAGAAAAACAAATGACAAGTTTAGCTACAGAAATTAAAGATACAGTGCTCAACCTATCAGATCACATGAAATCTACATTTGAACATTTTGAATCAAAATTGCTAAATCTACAGAAAAAGTTACATTTGATTGAAAATAGAAATGAAAATTCCAGAACAAGAGAAATAATAGAAAACCCCTGCTTTCAAAGAAACAGTGAAATCAGAAGTAGTAGAGAACACACACATGCTCATGAGAAAATTGGAAACAATAAACAATCTAGAATGAAACCTCAGCTATATGATGGTCAGACTGACATAGATGAATATTTAACTCAATTCAATATTATTGCAAAACTTAATGAATGGGATTATCATTCAAAGTCATTGTATTTAGCTAGCAGTCTCACTGGAACTGCTCACTCCTTGCTTAATGAAATTGAACCAGAGCAAAGGAAAGATTACAACAATCTGGTAAAAGTGTTAAAATCCAGATTTGGTACTCTAAATAAAGCTGATAAATACAGAACTCAACTTAAATAAAACAAAGAAATGAAAATTGTAAAAGGTTTGAATTTTAATTTGACTGGAGAAGTAGGACTCATATATATATATATATATATATATATATATATATATATATATATATATATATATATATATATAGTAACAGCAAGTGATTCCAAGCCACTGCAGATGTCATCAGCATAATCATTAGTATTATTAAAGTCATTTGGTTGTTGCTATTGTAATGATTGGCTCTTGATAGTATAGAGGTATAAACTAGATTAATTTTTTATATTAAACTTGAGTAATACTGCCAGGTATATTCAGTCATCATCTTTACATCTTTAATGTCCCACCCAGTCACAACATCCTGACTAGTCCTAACAAAAAACCTCTTAGTGCTGGGCGCCAAGCGAGGAAGCTGTTACTACCATTTTTGTGGGTCTTTGGTAGGACTCAGCCGGGGATTGAACCCACGACCTCCCCATTCCGTGGCGGAAGCCCTAACGACTAAGCCACCGGAGCGGTTCCCTCGTGTAGGTACTCCAGGTCTCACTTCCATAATTAAGGTTGCTGTGAACGCATGCTTGGTAAACTTGGACCTTGGTGTACTCTGTCAGCTCGTTGTTTTCCCACACCGTCTTCTTTAGCCATGTCATGATGGTGTTTGCCTTTCCAAACCGTCTGTCTAGCTCCTTATCAATCTTGGATGTGTTGCTGATGGTTGACCCCAGGTAGGTAAAGTTGTTGACTTCTTCCAAGGTGACACCGTCGATTTTAATGGAAGGGACAATGGTGGTGTTGTGTACGATGAAAATTGAATGTTCCAGGTTGATGGTGAGCCCCAATTTGTTCCGTTTTACGGGGGCCTGGTGTGCAAAAGAACATTGTCCATATGACTTTCTAAAGTTTGTTTTTATAATTGAAATAATGCGTATACGTTGCCAGAAGAGGTGTGTAGGTATCTTGCTGGTGTGTACACATGGGTTAGGCCGGATATGTATGTTAGACTGGAGTCTGTCAGTGAAACGTAGCACAGAAAACAAATTTTGTTTTTGATTCTGGATAGTCACTATAGGGTAGATAACAGCGGTAAGGTGTAGTCTGATCCTAGTACTGTAGGGATGATCCGAGCCTCTGTTTTGAATATTTGGAAGTTTCTGGTGCAGATATTGAGACAAACCAACAAGAGAGATTCAGTCATATTGTTTCTTCTACTAGGAGGTGGACGGTAGAGGCAGAAGGAAATGGACCTATCTTTGTTCAAGTGTGGGTGTTGTTTGGACATGTTCAAACGATGTGTGACGGAAATTGAAGTTGTTCTTTGTCAGACACCTTCTCATTGAATTCTTTGTGATGACAGCAATTCAGCCCTCTGCGAGCGTGGTGGTGTACGACTTGACGAAATAACCGGTGGATGTTAGATCTGCGCACTTGGTCTCGTAGCCTGATGTTTTTAGCCATGTTTCTGTCAGGATGAAGACGTCCATATTCTGATCGTTGATAACATTACTTTTTAATGTGCGCTTTTACAGTGGTCCTACTGATTGGTCGTTGATTAAATGCGATACGCCGTGGTATGTCTGGGATAGTTCAGGGGTTGACGATTTAATGGGGATTTGCACAATAATATCTAAAATAAAGGCCGAATTTTTAAATTGCTTAACCCGAAAGGGTGAAAGAGAGATAACAGGACTTCTTGATCCACACCGGCCTGCTTTGAAACAATGTTTCTTTTTTTAGTGTTGATAATACATAGCATGAACACACGAGAGAGAGAGAGAGAGAGAGAGAGAGAGAGAGAGAGAGAGAGAGAGAGAGAGAGAGAGAGAGAGAGAGAGAGAGAGAGAGAGAGAGAGAGATGCAAGAGATCAGGGTCTGAAAATGATAGCTCAAACCCCGGAATAATTTTCCAGACCTCTTGAGGTTACAGATTTGGTGCCAGAAGTGGGATCAAAATGATCTAATTACAACACAAAAAACCCACAAAAAACACCATAATGCAGTTCTTACATTTTATTAATAAAATTTTATCTTCTTGAATATCTGCTAGATTTGATCTTCCTGTAAAAAGAAAACAAAATAAATTAAATAAAAATCTGACTCCAGGAAATGTAGATAAAATATATACAGTTTAAAAATGGAGGAAAATTATCACATTTGGAAGATATGAATATGAAATCTGAAGCAGGAAATGAAAATGAAAATGTGACAAATGAAATTGATGATAACAGTGATGGAATAAGATCAAGGGATTCAAGTCCCTATGGTAAACTGGAGAGTAATTTAGAAAAACAAATGACAAGTTTAGCTACAGAAATTAAAGATACAGTGCTCAACCTAGCAGATCACATGAAATCTACATTTGAACATTTTGAATCGAAATTGCTAAATCTACAGAAAAAGTTACATTTGATTGAAAATAGAAATGAAAATTCCAGAACAAGAGAAATAATAGAAAACCCCTGCTTTCAAAAAAACAGTGAAATCAGAAGTAGTAGAGAACACACACATGCTCATGAGAAAATTGGAAACAATAAACAATCTAGAATGAAACCTCAGCTATATGATGGTCAGACTGACATAGATGAATATTTAACTCAATTCAATATTATTGCAAAACTTAATGACTGGGATTATCATTCAAAGTCATTGTATTTAGCTAGCAGTCACACTGGAACTGCTTGCTCCTTGCTTAATGAAATTGAACCAGAGCAAAGGAAAGATGACTACAATCTGGTACAAGTGTTAAAATCCAGATTTGGTACTCTAAATAAAGCTGAAATATACAGAACTCAACTTAAATAAAACAAAGAAATGAAAGTTGTAAAAGGTTTGAATTTTAATTTGACTGGAGAAGTATGACTCATATATATATATATATATATATATATATATATATATATATATATATATATATATATATATATAGTAACAGCAAATGATTCCAAGCCACTGCAGATGTCATCAGCATAATCATTAGTATTATTAAAGTCATTTGGTTGTTGCTGTTGTAATGATTGGCTCTTTATAGTATAGAGGAATAAACTAGATTAATTTTTTATATCAAACTTGAGTAATACTGCCAGGTATATTCAGTCATCATCTTTACATCTTTAATGTCCCACCCAGTCACAACATCCTGACACCAGGCTGACTAGTCCTAACAAAAAACCTCTTAGTGCTGGGCGCCAAGCGAGGAAGCTGTTACTACCATTTTTGTGGGTCTTTGGTAGGACTCAGCCGGGGATTGAACCCACGACCTCCCCATTCCGTGGCGGAGGCCCTAACCACTAAGCCACCGGAGCGGTTCCCTCGTGTAGGTACTCCAGGTCTCACTTCCATAATTAAGGTTGCTGTGAACGCATGCTTGGTAAACTTGGACCTTCGTGTACTCTGTCAGCTCGTTGTTTTCCCACACCCTCTTCTTTAGCCATGTCATGATGGTGTTTGCCTTTCCAAACCGTCTGTCTAGCTCCTTATCAATCTTGGATGTGTAGCTGATGGTTGACCCCAGGTAGGTGAACTTGTTGACTTCTTCCAAGGTGACACCGTCAATTTTAATGGAAGGGACAATGGTGGTGTTGTGTACGATGAAAATTGAATGTTCCAGGTTGATGGTGAGCCCCAATTTGTTCTGTTTTACTGGGGTCTGGTGTGCAAAAGAACATTGTCCATATGACTTTCTAAAGTTTGTTTTTATAATTGAAATAATGCGTATACGTTGCCAGAAGAGGTGTGTAGGTATCTTGCTGGTGTGTACACATGGGTTAGGCCGGAGTCTGTCAGTGAAACGTAGCACAGAAAACAAATTTTGTTTTTGATTCTGGATAGTCACTATAGGGTAGATAACAGCGGGAAGGTGTAGTCTGATCCTAGTACTGTAGGGATGATCCGAGCCTCTGTTTTGAATATTTGGAAGTTTCTGGTGCAGATATTGAGACAAACCAACAAGAGAGATTCAGTCATATTGTTTCTTCTACTAAGAGGTGGACGGTAGAGGCAGAATAAAATGGACCTATCTTTGTTCAAGTGTGGGTGTTGTTTGGACATGTTCAAACGATGTGTGACGGAAATTGAAGTTTGTTCTGTGTCAGACACCTTCTCATGGAATTCTTTGTGATGACAGCAATTCAGCCCTCTGCGAGTGTGGTGGTGTACGACTTGACGAAATAACCGGTGGATGTTAGATCTGCGCACTTGGTCTCGTAGCCTGATGTTTTTAGCCATGTTTCTGTCAGGATGAAGACGTCCATATTCTGATCGTTGATAAAATTACTTTTTAATGTGCGCTTTTACAGTGGTCCTACTGATTGGGCGTTGATTAAATGCGATACGCCGTGGTATGTCTGGGATAGTTCTGGGGTTGACGATTTAATGGGGATTTGCACAATGTTATCTAAAATAAAGGCCGAATTTTTAAATTGCTTAACCCGAAAGGGTGAAAGTGAGATAATAGAACTTCTTGATCCACACCGGCCTGCTTTGAAACAATGTTTCTTTTTTTAGTGTTGATAATACATAGCATGAACACACGAGAGAGAGAGAGAGAGAGAGAGAGAGAGAGAGAGAGAGAGAGAGAGAGAGAGAGAGAGAGAGAGAAATGCAAGAGATCAGGGTCTGAAAATGATAGGTAAAACCCCGGAATAATTTTCCAGACCTCTAGAGGTTACAGATTTGGTGTCAGAAGTGGGATCAAAATGATCAAATTAGAAGACAAAAAACCCACAAAAAACACCATAATGCAGTTCTTACATTTTATTAATAAAATTTTATCTTCTTGAATATCTGCTAGATTTGATCTTCCTGTAAAAAGAAAACAAAATAAATTAAATAAAAATCTGACTCCAGCAATAGTAGATAAAATATATACAGTTTAAAAATGGAGGAAAATTATCACATTTGGAAGATATGAATATGAGATCTGAAGCAGGAAATGAAAATGAAAATGTGACAAATGAAATTGATGATAACAGTGATGGAATAAGATCAAGGGATTCAAGTCCCTATGGTAAACTGGAGAGTAATTTAGAAAAACAAATGACAAGTTTAGCTACAGAAATTAAAGATACAGTGCTCAACCTAGCAGATCACATGAGATCTACATTTGAACATTTTGAATCAAAATTGCTAAATATACAGAAAAAGTTACATTTGATTGAAAATAGAAATGAAAATTCCAGAACAAGAGAAATAATAGAAAACCCCTGCTTTCAAAGAAACAGTGAAATCAGAAGTAGTAGAGAACACACACATGCTCATGAGAAAATTGGAAACAATAAACAGTCTAGAATGAAACCTCAGCTATATGATGGTCAGACTGACATAGATGAATATTTAACTCAATTCAATATTATTGCAAAACTTAATGAATGGGATTATCATTCAAAGTCATTGTATTTAGCTAGCAGTCACACTGGAACTGCTCGCTCCTTGCTTAATGAAATTGAACCAGAGCAAAGGAAAGATTACTACAATCTGGTAAAAGTGTTAAAATCCAGATTTGGTACTCTAAATAAAGCTGAAATATAGAGAACTCAACTTAAATCTAGAGTTCAAGAAAAAGGAGAATCAATTTCTGAATTGGCACAAACCATCAAGAAACTGACCAGACAGGCATATCCTGATGCAACTGATGAAATTATTGAAATTTTACCCCTGGGTTATTTTATTGATGCCTTGCTAGACTCAGAAACAAGACTAAGAGAATGTGGTCCTAAAATACTAAATGAGGCTAAAACCATAGATGTTAAAATGGAAGCTCACAAACTAGCTGATAAACAGAGACAGATAAATGTGAACTCTCTGTCTGAAATAGAAACTGTACCTAATGAGGGCAAGCTAGATAAAATTGTACAAAGGCTTGAACAATTGTCTGATAAAGTAGAAAAATTGCAGTCAGAAACAGAAAAAATGAGTACAAAAACTGGAACAGGAAACAAGTAGATAGGAAGGACAATGTGAGAAGAAATGTTGGCCAAAGAGATTACAATGGAAAATGCTTTCAGAACTTTTCAAACAGTACTGACAGAAAACAAATTCTTGAACAGAGAGATAGAAATCAAAATCAAAAGTACAAGCCAAACTATAGTTTTAGAAACAAATGGGAAAATACTGACAGACAGACCAGAGGTCAGGGAAACATGAATGGTTAGGCTTGGGAACCGAAACGCGATTGTAAAGAAAGAATGGTCCAAATTGATCAATCAAAACAATCTAGGGACTGATACAAGATATTTTGTAAATGTTAAAATAAATGGAAATTGCATTTCTTTGTTGTGTGACACTGGAGCAAATGTTATAATTCTAAGTAATAAGGTAGTAAACTCTTGGTCAGAAAACTCACAACCAGATGTGACTCCCGTAATAAGTATGCTTTTAACTGTAACAGGCGAAAGCCAAGCATTAGATGGTAAAGCAGAGGTAGGAATTATGTTAGGGGCTCATAGTTTCACACATGAAGTATTTTTAGCAGACATACAACAATACGGCCTACTTGGTATTGATTTCTTAAAGAAACACCATTGTGACCCTATTATTAGTAAAGGTTATTTAAATGTAAAAGGAGATAAAGTACCAAGCTATATGAAATCAGATGAAAAGAAAACTGTGTGCTGTAGAATCGCTTTAACTGAAAATGTTGTGATTTTGCCTGAATCTGAAGTAATTGTAAATGGCAGACCAATTGACCTGTATGATAAGGACTTAACTGAACCATTCTCAAAATCTGTGGAGAAAACTGGTCTACTAGTAGCAAAAGTTTTAGTACATCCTAAAAATGGATACATTCCTCTCAGAATAGAAAATTTAGGAGAAAAACCAGTTGAATTGTATAAAAAAAACTGTTACTGTAGAATTGCAACCAGTACAATAAACCAAAACGGGGGTAGTGTTCAACAATTACCAGAACATTTAACAGAAATGTTTGTAAGATCTTCAAAAAAATCTGGATAAAGAACAAACAGAACAGTTAAAACAATTTTTGATAAAACATCAGAGTATCTTTTCTGCCTCATCAAGTGATATAGGTCATTCAACCTTGATAAAACATCAAATTGATACAAGAGATGCAAAACCTGTTAAAAAGTACCTGTACAGAATATCACTTGCTAAAAGACAAGTTGCAGAGAACAAAATTAAAAAGATAGCAGAAGATGGAATAATAGAAAAATGTCCACAAAACCATTGGAATGCTCCAATTGGAATTGTGACCAAATCTGATGGTTCTGTACGGTTCTGTTGTGATTTTCGAGGATTGAATGATGCTACTGTCAAAGACTCTCAACCATTGCCTAGAATAGATGATAGTTTAGATATTTTAGCAAGATCTTTCTCTAGGGTCGGTGGTTCTTTCCGGGGTTTGTCCCGTTTCTTCCTCAACCATTAATACTGGCCGCCATGTATAGCCTATATTGTGCTGAGAAATGGCGTTAAACCATAAAAAACAAACAAACTTTAGCAGGATGAAAATGGTGGTCTTGTCTGGATATGAAATCAGCTTATTGACAAGTAGAAATTTCTGAATAAGATCGACATAAAACTGCATTCTCCATACCAGGAGGGGAACAATGGCAATGGCGAAGATTAGCATTTGGTCTCTGCAATGCACCTGCGACTTTTACTCATCTTGTCCAGATGGCATTTTCAGGTCTCTTGTGGAAAATGGTCATTTTGTACCTTGATGATATCATCTGCTATTCAAAAACCTTTGACGAACACTTCACTAATTTGGAAACAGTTTTTCAAAGACTGAAAAATGACAATTTGAAATTGAATCCGAAGAAATGCAATTTGTTTGAAAAATAGGTCACATTTTTAGGTCATACTATACGTGAAACTGGTGTAGGCACAAGTACAGATAAAATCACAGCAGTAAGAGACTGGCCAACCCCTAAAAATATAAAAGAAGCTAGAAGCTTCATTTCTTTGGCAAGTTATTACAGATCATATGTCCATCAGTTTGCAACTTTGGCCAAACCAATACATGAATTGTCTGAAAAGGGTAGAAAATATGTATGGACTGAGAAATGTGAGCAGTCCTTCAAGGACATAACACATGCACTGATAAATGCACCAATCTTGGCATTCCCTACTGAAAATGATGTATTTATTTTAGATTGTGATGCCTCAAATGTTGGTCAAGGAGCAGTACTCTCCCAAATCCAAATGGAAAAGAAAAAGTAATTGCCTACTTTAGTAAATGTTTCTCAAAACCTGAAAGAAAATATTGTGTCACAAGACGTGAACTTCTTGCAGTGGTAAATGCAGTCAAATATTTTCATCACTATCTCTATGGAAAGAAGTTCACAGTGAGGACTGATCATGGCAGTCTGAAATGGCTGATAAATTTCAAAATGGTAGAAGGTCAGTTAGCTAGGTGGTTGACTTTTCTGGCTACCTTTGATTTTGAGATTATACACAGAGCTGGCAGATTGCACTCTAATGCAGATGCTTTATCAAGGCGTCCATGTGTAGAAATGAACTGTACCTATTGTGAAAAAGTTGCCAATCATGCTGAAAGTGAATCAGATAAAGAACTGGGAGCTTGTATATCTAAACTCCCAAATCAAATAGGTTCTGTGTCTATTCCATCCCATGTAAATTTAAAGAACAAAGATACCAATTTATCACCATGAGTTATATAAAAGTGATATTTTCATATCACTCATCACAATATTTTTACTATGCCTATTCCCCTTAGAACCAATATATATTATTTGCTTCATTCTGACTATGTGTTCTGTGGTATTTAGATACTCTTTAAATGACTATACTCTAGTGAGAAATCTGTCAGAGATTCCACATGGTGAAAAGCCAAGTGTATTGAAAGAAAACTGTAATCACATGGAGGGTGTAAGTGATAAACTCTGTTATGTTACAAAAGAGGTCAGGAAGAAACTCCCATCACCTGACAGTAGCATTAGTACAGAGACAAATAGTAATTATCAATAAAAAGATGACATAGACAACTTGGATATGTCCAAATTACCCCATTTACAAAATGATGATACACTTCTGAAAGTGGTGAAGGGGATGGTGACAAGTAAAAAGAAATATGAATGGTCAGATATTTCACATTACTGTCCTGAAATAAAATACTACTGGAAACAGGTTGATTCCTTTGTAGTAGAAAATGATATCCTGTATAGGAAATGGGAAAGTGATGATGGAATGACAGTCACCATGCAAACTGTTGTCCCAGAAAGCTTAAAATGCTGTATACTTACACAGTTACATAACAGTATCACAGCTGCACACTTAGGAGTTGCAAAGACTCTGCAGAAAGTGAGACAGAGATAATTTTGGTATGAGCTGAATAAAGATGTTGAAAATTGGTGCAAGAAACGTGATGTGTGTGCAAGTAGAAAATCTTCCATTAGAAAACCAAACGCACCCATGAAAACCTACAATGTAGGTGCTCCTATGGAAAGGGTGGCTATTGATTTTATTGGTCCACTTCTCAGGACCAAACAGGGAAATAAATACATAATGGTCATAGGTGACTATTTTACCAAATGGACAGAGGCATACCCTGTAGAAAAGATTGATGATAAAACCACAGCAAAAGAAATGATTGATAATTTTATCACAAGATTTGGAATTCCTCTTCTTATTCACACTGATCAAGGAAAAAACCTTTAATCAGAACTTTTCAAAGAGATCTGTATAATATTAGGAATTGAGAAAACACGAACTTCGATTGCCAGACCTCAAAGTGATGGCATGATAGAGACAGCTAACAGAACTATTTATAACATGCTTTCAGCATTTGTGTCCTTATTATCAAGATACATGTAATTGGGATGAAATCTTACCTTTGGTCATGATGGCATACAGATCATCTGTACATGGATCAACTGGAATAACTCCCAGCATGATGACATTTAGTAGAGAAATAGTTCTTCCCATTCACATGGTACTTGGAAAACTGGAAATAAAAGAGACTGATAATGAGCAAAGATACAGAATAGAGTATGCAGATAATCTGGAAGATAAGATTAAAAATGTACATGAGTTTGCAAGAAAAAGAATGAATTTGTCTAGCAAATGTATGAAAAGAAACTATGACACAAAAATAAATTTTAATAAATATATAAAGGGGATGCTGTTTGGTATTACAATCCAATCAGAACAATTGGGTTAAGTCAAAAATTACAACGACCATGGAAAGGTCCATATCAAATCCTGAATGAACTTAATGATGTATTGTATAGAATAAAAGGAGGGCCTAAACACAAACCGAAAGTGGTCCACCATGACAAATTAAGGCTATATGAAGGTGCAAATATACCTCAATGTTTACCAGTGGTTTTAGAGAATAATGACAACTCTGATCTGATGAGCCGAAATGTGTGGGGAACAATATTTTTAACAAGAACAGCTCTGAACAAAATAGAAAATACAAGATTAGCAGATATAGACACTAGGAAGGGAGGAAATCAGAATCCAATATTTTGTTGATAGAGATCCAACTGATTTTAGGGTAATATTAAACTAAATGAGAGATGCATCAGAATTTCCAATAGGTCTACTCCCAAAAGGGACTCAATAATTATTTGAGATACTATTAGAGGCAAGATTTTATAACATTAAGGGACTTGTCCTGTTGCTGGAGAAATGATTAGAAAACTTAAGAGAATAGACTCTTATTCTCTATAGGTACCATGAACACTTAAACATATATATATATATATATAAATATATATATATATATATATATATATATATATATATATATATATATATATATATATATATTTAAAATATTTTTTCTAGTTGGTATGACATTTGTTTAAAATGGGAACTTTGAACAGTTACATTCATCTTAATACAAATTTCCAATGAACGTTAGTAATATTTGAAATAGTTGGAAATATAGTACTTACATGAATAATATTTATTTTAAGTGTCTGGTTAGTCATATTACTTTCTGCATACTAATGTCCCAGTAAGAATCAAGCAGATTGGAATCTCATCAGATCTGTATGCAGTCATGGAGTGTATGGTTCTGAAAACATATATGGAGAAAAGTAGTTGATACTGATTGTGAATTAATGAGTGATGTATAATGTTCCAATGAAGTGAATATTGCTTTGAAAATGATGACATGAAAACAGATATTATAATGATAATGAATCAGATGCTTGAAACTGAAACTGTTTATAAAACTGATATTGAAAATATGAAAACTGGTTCCTGCTTTGGAGTGCTTTCTGAACTGTCTAGTGTGGATATTCATCAAGAAATTCTTCTTCCTGTGATCAATATTCTAAATGTGACATTCATAACTTTTCGGAAGGACAGCAATGGATTCAGGTATTATGCAACTTCAAGTTGATACAAGTGATTCAATAACTATGAACTTCTGATATAAGTGTTACTTTAAATAGAACTCTTATTTATTAAGTTTTATTATTGTCATTACAGATGACAATATTTATTGTGTATATGTGTATTTAAATTCTTTCATGTAGGTAAGCATGAAATATTGTATCAATAATATATGTTAAGAAAATATTGAATAATTTCAGTATAAACAAAAATGTATATAAATATATTTCATATTATTGTTATAAGTGATAATATGCTGTTATTTTAACTTATTGCATCTGAAATCATTGTTGCTGGATATGTCATGTAAAATTGTAGAGAGAGAGAGAGAGAGAGAGAGAGAGAGAGAGAGAGAGAGAGAGAGAGAGAGAGAGAGAGAGAGAGAGAGAGAGAGAGAGAGAGAGAGAGAGAAAGAGAGAGAGAGATTATTGTCATGCACAAGGCACGAACTGTTAATATTAAGCAGTTTAGCCTCGTGTAATGTAATATAAATATAAAACAATAGTAGAGTCAAAACCAGATTGAATTAATACTGAACGAAAATCTCGTATTTGTTTGCAAATTGAGCATGTTGGTAACGTGCATTTCGAGCTTAACTTACCGTATTTCCAAAAACTTTGCTTTCTTGTAATCGCTGAATTGGGGACCAATTCTTTGAAGGTGGGGGTAGTGCTATGCCGTTACTTCATGTATCTTTCGATCGGCTATTGGACAACTCGGACCAAAGACAATTTGGCCCAAGACAATTCGGCCCAACATTTACGGAAAATGTGACAATTCGGCCCAACATTAAAGACAAATCGGCCCAACTCGAAAGACAATTCGGCCCAACGAAAGACAATTCGGCCCAATTTTAAAATACAACTGACAAGTATTTATTTGTAACATATATTTTGTCAATTCTTTTATAATATGTTTTATAATAAAATTTGGAACATTTTGTGAACAAGATAAATGTTTTCCGAAGTTATAATTGTTAGGAAAAACCGGAGAAAGAAAGGAGTATAGTTGAGCTGTACGCTTGGTCTCCAAAACTTAATTATCAAGCAAAACATGAGATATTTTCGTATTTGAACGTATTTGTTACAAATAAATTTATACAGATTAATATACAGATTAAATGGTTGAAAACTGAATAATTAGTTATTTTGCGATAATTTGACAAATTTAATTCAGAACATTATTCTGTTTTCCTGTTATATGTTACGAAAAAGACAGATAAATGTGCACAATGAAAGATGCATCTTTACCAAAAATTATTGTATTTTAAATTTCATTTAATTTGATAATGAATGTTCAAAACACCACAAACATTTTAAGTTATCAAATTAATACCATTCTAATTATAACAGTTTCCGATTCAAACTATTAGCGCGAAAGTTTACAACGTGTACGCCTTTTTAGTCAATCCAAAAATATAACGTATGTATCAGAGACATACGACAAGAGACTGTTCATTAAATATGTAATCGCTTTCACTGTTTTCCCTTTTGATCATAAAAATATGACATGAAATTATTACATATCTGCATGTATGTACGTACGTTTATACATACGTACGTACGTACGTACGCATGCATGCATGCATGCATGCATGTATGTATGTATGTATGTATGTATGTATGTATGTATGTATGTATGTATGTATGTATGTATGTATGTATGTATGTATGTATGTGTGTGTGTGTGTGTGTGTGTGTGTGTGTGTATGTATGTATGTATGTATGTATGTATGTATGTATGTATGTGTTTGTGCGTGTGTGAGTGTGTGTAGATATATATGTGCCTTCAAGCTGGTGAGTCTTATGTATACGGGCTGATGTATTTTGCTTTGTTTCACTTTATCACTTTCAGGCAATTATTTTCTCTTTCATCTGAGAGAGAGAGAGAGAGAGAGAGAGAGAGAGAGAGAGAGAGAGAGAGAGAGAGAGAGAGAGAGAGAGAGAGAGAGAGAGAGAGAGAGTCGCACACGCGGACAATACGCATTCAGATGTAGCAACTTACAGGGGAACAAAGAGACAATGAGTACCATAATTAAGATTATTAATCAGTTTATTCATTTCTAATTTGTTTGGAGTAAAGGAGGAACTATGATTGACAATACTAAATAAAACATAACTTGACTGGTACGAGGTTGATGTTGCAGAGCAACTAAACTAGCAAAGTATGCTCGGCATATATATCTCTCTCTCTCTCTCTCTTTCTCTCTCTCTCTCTCTCTCTCTCTCTCTTCTCTCCTCTCTCTCTCTCTCTCTCTCTCTGACACACACACACACACACACACACACACACCACACACACATACACACACACACACACACAGACCTGATATGAAAATAACGCGACTCAGTTCTTCAACTTCGTGGTCCGTAGATCCTTCCGCACATTCGTAGAAGATTGTTGACGCTAATTTCCTTATTGGCGTACATCCTCCAAATCTTAAAAGGTTTTCCGTGCATGGTACGGATCTGTTTAGTTTGGTGTCTTGTTAGTTTGCCTTCCGATACCATCTTTACATGAGATGGTATCATCTCAGCTTCGTTATATAGTAAAGTAATCATGAGGTAAAACTGCAGATTGCTTTCGCGTGCTTTTTGATTTAAACGACTATGCCACCCATCCACGTCATTGTTTGTCCGTTCACTTTTGCTAAAAACACTCCACGTAGATACCGGCCAAATTGTGCTAGATATCCACCTGTCAAAAATGTAAGTCATCCATTCTTCTAATGCGTCGGTTCTTGCCTTTCTTTTCAATTTTGCAAAAACTGAAGGGATATGCTCGGCTGGAAGAAAGGCCAGAGCAAAAACCTTCATGAATAACTCGAATACAGCATCCTGCTGGTTGTATGCCGTCAACAAATAAATATTAGACTTCAGATTGATTCAGATAATGAAATCATTCAATTTATTCGCCGATTAATAAAATAACAGATCGCCTAACAAAATAAGTAAATATTCATTAAAAGATAAGAAACCATTTAAAGTATCCCTCTCAAAGTAGGATTAGTGTTTTCAAGAGGTATGCATGGCCTCTAATGTTGTCGCTAAATTGTAACAATACATCGTTTCTATTTTATAAAGATATGTGTAATCAAGTGTGTCATATATTAAGCAGTGTTACAATCTGAAGCCTAATAACAAATATATTAGTATAATATCTCATGTACGGTGTTATTACTGTTAGAAAAATGTAAACGTGTTCTGTAGAATATTATCTGTTAAGTATTATAAATCAAGATAGATAACTGGACCAGACGACTTAAATTGAGAATGTCGTTGTGCAAATTCACTAATGAGGCAAAAATCAATGTCGCTGACTGGGAAGCACCAAATTTTTCGTCAGTGAGATCCATTAATTAATTCTTAGTCTAGACAACAATTAACTGTTATCTGGTGGTAGAGTTTGCACAGAATGTTGTTCTAACTGGATCACACTGTTAGAATGTTTATAGTAAAAATGAACTAGCTGTATGGCGGCTAGAAAGAGCGAAATTCGAACGTAGAACTGTCAAAAAGTGATTGAGAGAAATGGTAGGATGTTATTTCAACAACAGGTGACATTTTTGGCACATTGAAAGGCAGTTTTCCAAATGTCTGTAGGATTAGCATTTATTCCGATTGGTCAAATGTGGAATCAAGGGTGGTTCGATCCCTGAAATTGGGGGAAATATATTCTCTGAGTTAATGAATTGTAATCAGTCTGGGAAGACCTCTGCAATAGACAATCAGTATTATTAATTCCGACATAGGAGAAGACTCCGGGCGGTACTTTAGGAAAAGACGTCCGTAGAATCGGGTTCCAGGAAAAACTGAATTTGGAACGATTGTAAGACGTCAAAAACACAAGGTATTTAACTCAAATTCACATTTATCATGATGTAATTTATATGATGTTTTCTTCGTTACAGATGCATGATTTGTTGACTTTTTTTAGGAATCGTTCACATTTTATCATAATGTAATTTATATGACGTTTCGTCGTTACAAATGCATGACGTGTTGATTTTGTATGGATAGTTCGATTTTTACAGTGATTTAGTAATGTACTTTTGAATTCTGAATTAGCATTTTCACCTTATATACTTAGGTAGGTTAATGGGTGGTGTAGAAAACCCCGCTGTGTACATTTATGATTGGAAAGTGTTACATTAATTTGAATTTATCATATTAGTGAATACTGATTATGGGCTATGATATATTGCCTAACTTTACGTAATGATTTACGGGAATATATGTGACTTCCCCAAATTCTGATGTCGATAATAAGCGGTATAGCTGTATTGATCTGAAGACTTGTGTAGTATTTGCTAGCCGTATAAACGTTAACACTGATAGTAAGATCTGATTGTTCGAACCAGAAAGACGGACGGACAATCTCAACTCTTAAAACCTAACGAGATACTTAGGGCGTTTTACCCTTTTCTTTTCAAAGGAAATTAGTTTGAGTAAAGAGCGAGAAATAACGAGGAAGTTGAAAATTCAAAAGGAGGGAAAGAAGTTAGAAGTCAGAGTTGTGGAATCCCACGTTCGAACAGAGGGCAAGGTAAAGTCGACGCAAGCAGAAGGAAAATCCAGTCGACGAACAGGTCATTGCGAATTTACCTAGCGATCCAATGTTAATGAACACTCGATTTCGTGATGCTATGGATTTAACAATTTATGTAGTTAACTATGAGTTATGAGTGGCGAATCCTACAACAATTTTACAGGCGATTTAGCAAACTGAGGCCTCCTCGAAATGCTTAATAGAAACCTCCATTGGGTAAAAAAAATGACGCCGAACCTCGTTGTAATTCGCCCCCTCTGCTGCTATGGATTTAACAATATATGTAGTTAACGATGAGATAACGATTAACATACCAACTCTTCTTGCGTCTGATTTTGGTAAACTGAGGCTTCCTCGAAATGTTAATAGAAGCCTCCATTGGGTAAGAAAAACGACACCATTATTTTAAACAGCTCTCTCAAAAAAGACAACACACAGGATACAATTTTCATATATCAAGGGAGATAAATCCATATGACAGAGTTATGTCGCGTGATTGAAATGTAGTCCTATTAATGTCTATTACGATTAATTAATTTTCCGTTACGATGAAAACTGTTAGCTACAGCTGTATTATATTTTTTAGTGTTTAATTAAAATATTAGGTCTCATTTAAATACTGTGAAACACCTTTGACAAGTATTCAAGGGAGCAGCAGAGGGGGTGAATCCTACAACTTTTTTCGAAACAATCGATAAACCCCTCAAAACGGCAAATAGAGCCTTCCTACGAAATCTCATGTTTTAACCAAAAAAAAATAAATAAAGTCTCTGTTTGGCAAATTGAGACTTAGCGATTTTTCAATCATCAGGGTCGCAGCGATGTTGTCATCACCCCCTCGGCTGCTATGGGTTAATAATGAAAATCACTACGATGAAAATCACTACGATTTCACAAACAGACTAATTTGTAAAACCTCGCCTTGTAAATCAATCAGATTATTAGACTGGTCAGTGAGTTTAAAACTGATTCTCGTTAATGAATCATTATGAAACCGCATATAGACTGGATTAACCGGAGACTCAATAATTATAAATCCTGGAGGAGCTGTTGGTGCAAATGAATACAAAATATATCCCTGCTGAGCTTGATTTGATCGTCCTAGATTTATTTGATAGCTTCGTTCGATAACATCACATACTAAATTGAGCGCAATCACCGATGAAATATTCACATTTTGAGGAGCAATATGCCTGCCGCCACCATCTGGGTCATTATTATGTGTCAGGATAGTTGTTTGCGGTTTTGTTGTTTTTTTTCCACGCATCATGAATTATTTTAAAACCAATATCGATGGCATCATTGAGAAGTTTTTTTAGTTCTGGTTCGTTATATCCTGGTAGATCGAATTCGCCAATATCTTCTTTGCGTATACTATACTTCGTTGCAAATTCTAATTTCGTACTAAGATTTCTGTCAATTAATACCTCTTGAATGATATACGCATTGAAATCATCCATGTCTCTGATGATTTTGTTACATGTTTCTACGACGCTGATAAATTCATCTCGGGTGAGAAAGCCGGATTTAAGGGATATTAACAACAACGAAATATCGTTATTCATTGCTGTGAAGTTTTCAGTGATTTTATCCTGTCGAGTTATGTAGTATTTCTCTCCACCTCCATCCATCTTTTCAGTGAAAAAATTCAATTTGTCATAATCGCTATTACTCTTTATTGGATTGTCAGATTTTCTCCTGTCGGTGATATAATCAGTTTTTTGTGGTTCAGGTGGTAAATTAACGGGTTCTCGTTGAGGTCGGATTTCAAGCCATCCTAGTATGGTTCTAATAGAACTCTGATAGATATCTACGACGTAACCAGGCGAGTTTATTTCAATGGCACATGATAGCGTCGGCTCATGAACCGTTATAGCTATTTTTGATTCTGCTCCAGTAATGGATTTTATTCTACGTTGCAATTCAGCATTGATTTGTTCAATTTGGTATGATCCGGTTGGTATCGAAACAACGTTCCAGTCTGGGGTACCGTCGTCTTTATTCTTATACGAGAACACCAGTGAATTATTCGGTTGTTGACCACCAAATGATTTTGATCTGATATTTGGCCAACTGTGATACACTCGTAATTTTGCTAACGCGATTTCCTTCACGGGGACTGTGGTAGGGAAATTCACACTGAATTTTTGACTCGTTGAGGTTATTGATATCATGTTTGTTTGTACTGGGTTTGTGTTCTCCACTATTCGGTGAAGTGGTTCCTGCGGTGTTGTCATTGTTATTATACTGTTGTTGTATTTCAAATTTTGACATCGCAGAATCATAAATACTGACCATCGCTGAGAACTCACTATCTGATATAATTGTATCATCGAGTGACGACGATATCATCGAGGATAATTGCGAGTATGCGGTTGATACAACATGAAATTGAATTAAGTAATCTTGCAGTTTACTCTGGCTGCATGATATTTTTTTTTATTATTCCGGTTGATATACCCGCGATTGTAGCCGCCGCAGAAATGCAAATTGGAACTACGACCGGGGCAATCATTGTAACTGATGCAAGATTATTCCGGCGCCAGCGAGAACGCCTGACACCGAGTACATGGTAACATCAACTGCGGTGATTCTTCGTCGGTATTTGTTTTATTTTTATTTGATACTCCTCGGCGAGGGTTTTGAGTCTAGTTTTAAATTCTCTGACCAGATCATAGCGATATTGCAATGATGAAATCATTTTATTTTTAAATCAATTTACGATTTCAATTGAAACCGTTATTTACTTAAATCCGCTACGAATTCCAAATACCATGTTGTTGAAACCCTAACCAAATTTTTATCAGTAGATGTTATCGTGAACCTTTCAGTTGTATCCTTGTCGATGATCGTTGAAATTGTATTGTTGACCCCAGATGAACTCGACGATGAAATATTAAATTGAGTCGTTGTCACTAGTGTTAATCGATAAATACCCTTGACGGTTGCAGTGATATCTAATTTGTCGTTTGTAGGTGTCCACGCAAATGATCCATGTTGGATCGTGTATACTACGTTGTTGGTTTTATCATGAGGAATTTTTGTATTTTCAATGATTGTTATCATCCTCGTTGCATCACCTTTGATTGCTTCGATGAAGTATTTTGTCTCATCGATGAATTTTTTAATATCAGGGAGTTTTATTTCAATTTTATCCAACGGGGTTCCAATAAATTTATCCACGATGTTTCTACGAAAATTTGAAAACTGTTTTCCGTGTTCTTCAGTTTTAGTTTGAAGTGCTGCTAGTTCCAACACAGAATTTTTTAACTCATCGTTGAGAGTTTTTAATCTATCTGTAATCGTCGAAATAAGTATACCCGGTTTGAGTTTACCCTGATCGGAAAATAACGCGATAGTATCCTCGATTGCGTTTCGTTGTTTAACCAAAATATCATCCAACGACACATTACTAGTTTTCAATTTACCCTGACGATCTTGAAATACAACTATTTCATTAGGATCAACACTTGCTAGGTTCAACGTCTCAGTTATTTCATCTTCGATTATTATTTTTGTATCACCGGTTGCAGATATTCCTGCAGTGCCATCTGCACCGGGTTTCTTCAGCGCTGATAAAGATCTCCCCCAAATATCAATCATGTTATTTTATACATCTCTCTCTAAAATCTTTGATTTCCAGCTATTACTAGTGTATTCTTTTACGACAACATGAGGTGGTTTTCCAGATTTTGAAATAGCGTCAAGGACATTTAATACTTCGCTGCCGCATATTGGTGGATCATTCATTTGTTGTGTTGGTAGCGTAGAATACCAGTGAGGAGTATTTAAGCGGTTTATGTAGCGCATAAATTCTTTAGGCGGTGTTAATCCATATGAATCGAAATAGACGATTGCATGTGGATCAATCGCGTATGCAACCCAGTGAGTTCCAGGTCCGGTGCTGTTATTAATAATACCGGTTTCAACGCTGTTGGGTTGTGCCGGTAACTGATCTTTCATAAAAACACCTCTGAAGTTTTTAATCGCGAGTTTTTTTAGCAGCATCGAGTAAATCAAAATTGGACAACGGAGTCAAAGATTCCACAATCGAAGGTTTGGAAATCGAAGATTTCTGAGTTTATAAACCGGTCCTAGTCTTAGAACCTTTCCGCTGTACAATGAATACGGGGTTCCTGGTAGTCTTAGACCCTTCCCCTTTTTTTATCCCTGTCCAGTTGCCTTCTTCAGTGCCATTCCTGCTGCAGTACCAACGGCTTCTAACGCCGCTGCTTTAGCCACCGCTGGGGCAGCCGCTGCAATCAATGCTGGTATTGCAGCTAACATTGGAAATATACCGCCGGTTTAATCATATTTTTGATAGCAGCCGCAGAGAGAGTGATCTGAACGCCTTTTAATCCTTGAAAGCATCATTGAAGTGTTTTACTTGTCGAGTTGTCAGCGACAATTTATTCGCCCCGCCAGTCATTTGATTGGGTTTCAGCGTGATAGTGGTTCCACATTTTTTAGCTGATTCCGATTGCAATTTTTTGACTTGACCAGGAGTTAACGCAACATTAATAACACTGTATGACATTATACAATAACAGATTGATTCTAATGGAAAAATCCGAAGGATTTCTATTACATGTTTTTGGAAAACACTACATATTTTCCACTGGTGCATCAACGATTCTCATTCGTCCGCCAGCCCCTTCTAACAACATTGATTTATCACTGAGAATGACAGCAACTGCTCTATAATCAACACCACCAGGAGCTATACGAGCCCTAAAATGTATGTCAACGACGGATTGCCTTGTTAAATCAAGATGTTCCAGCGAAAAGTAATAAATCGGATAGAGGCTTTAAAATCAAGTTGCGATATTTGTAAACCAGTATCAACATTTTGATCACGGCCCATATATGTCAGCATTCTATGATGCACACGTGCTATATGGTTAGTGTCGTAATCAAGCTGTATATCCTAAGATGGTTCTTGTTGTCCGTTTATTCTCAGTGAAACCTCCTTGACTCCTAATCGATCAAATATCATATGACTGTGTTCTTAGGAGCCTAATCGATTCCTATTATGCCGCGCTATAAATATATGACGTGGAGCTGAAACGCCTTGTTTTGATGCCAGGTGCCATGTAAATGTATCAGCAACATTATCCTTTTTGGCATCAGTTGTTGTTGTTAGCCAACTTATCAATGATTTGCCACCTGTGTCCATAAATGAAAGTAGCCGCTCTTCCGTGGTAATTGATGGGGTCATTACTGGCATCCACAATACTATTTTACTCAAAACAACTTTACCATCAGCGGCACCAGTACGCCAAATTGCATCATTGTCATTGCGTTTTCGCACTAACGCGATTGTGTGTTTGGCTCCATAGATGACTTTTCTGACATTTCTGCAGAATCCAAATATGTGATGGAGTGGAATCGCACATGAAAAATATCGCTGTTGTCCTTGCAATGCTCCTTTTCGTGCTGCAAATCCTAAATTGAAATTACCATCAACGCCTCCGAGAATATCAAACGCAGCTCCTGGTCTAGCTCGACGTTCTGGTTCTTGTTGATTGGCTTCTGCATTATCTCTTGCTGTTAACACTTTAATGTATTGAAGGTGGTCAGCGTTATCAGAGGTATCCTTTGCAAACATCATAGATGGACCAGCCGACCTTGTATAATCATCAGAATATCTTGCTAGCCCGATTATTGTTGTTGCAACATCAACTTCACGGTCTATTGATTCAATTTCTTTTCCATCAATGAGATATCTTGCACTTTCAAATAACGCCATTATGCCATTATTAACAAAACCAACTCGGACATTTGCGTTATCTGCATATGGTGTATCAGCTGCAACATTTGTTACGAGTTTTCCCTCGATTTCAATAAATGCTTCACATGGCAAAAAGTATTTACTGGTATCTTGAACTTGAAGTTCAATTCGCGATCGTAGGTCGGGTTGTATTGCATGATAGGAATAGTATTGATAATCGCGGACAGAATCATCTTTGCGTACTGGGGCATCTAAATCAAACGTCGGATCAGCTGTTTTTTTGAACATTATTATAATAAAACACTATTGTTTTAAATTGTGAAACTCTTTGTAATCATCATCGTCGTTGAAATTTTGTTGAATTTCTTTTTGGTTTCAAACCACTTCCTGTTATCGCGTTCATGATAGCGCTATTTTGTACATCAAGTGATGGAGTCACCAGTGTAGCCACTAATGATGCTAAGTTTTCTTCCACTGCGCTATTTATTGCTTTGCTGACACTTGCAGGCATCACTGTTGTAGATGGCAGTATACAACTGGTTGCTTTTTTCGTCGTCAAACGAATGATGTTATTTTATCCTTTGCTGCAGAAAACGCTTTTCCGGCAAGATCTCCAACAGCACTAATACCCTTATCACGAATAACATCAATTGCTTTCATTCCTAATTGTTTAGCCAACGGCATCACTTTTAAGGCCATTCTTGTAAATAACCCTGCAATGGTATCACCAAAACCATCTCCGTAATATGCTCTATAAACAGGCAATCGTGAGTTTACCACATAGACGCTGATTGGTTTATCATGGTTGTAGTGTATGATCATCTTATTGTAAAAACACTAGTGTTTTCTAATTACTAGTAATTCAAATGATATTTATCTACGGATTTTCATTGCAAGCAATTTCCAATCCAAAGAATTTTCGACTTAGCCGTTGTAATAATCAGTATGATTTTCCGCTAACTCGTTAATGAAATCTCGATATGTTTTGATATCCATGATACCGCCTTGAAATAACCGCCTGCAGATATCAGCTGCTTCATTAATTATTTCTGGAGAGTTATTTCCAGCTCGTTTTCCTCCGATGAGAACTTCTAATCGTGATATATCACTGAGAACATTACCATGACAACTAACCAAGCCACTGGAATCTGGCAATTTCTGGGAAAATCTTGGATTTGAATCTCTTCGAGATTCCGATTTAGAAAATCCCTTCTCGCTACTAGCATCCATTTTTTCTAAATTCGTTTCTTGTAAATAACTATCATCATCATCATCTCGATTCGAAGCTTCTTCTTGTTTTCTTTCTTTTTGTATATAATAATCAAAATTTATCTCGAATTCTTTATATTTTGTTATCCTTCTATCTATACTCCCGGTATTTATTTCATACAACATAGCCCATTCATTATGTGACAATGTATGATATTTATAATTGTCCGTGTAAATCTCCTTTTGTGAATTATAGCTGTTAGCAGCAAATTCACTTAAATTGTCCTCCTTCTCATTGAGAATTCGTTGTTTAGCCTTATTGGTAAACATATCCGCTAATTGTTTTGATTTAGGTGGTCTACTAACTGGTGGTTGTTGTTTTGAAGCGGTTGGTATATCCTGAGGAAGTGTTTTTAATGATTTTTTTTGTTTGTTTAGTTTTTTTTTGCTATTTTTTCTAACACAGGGAGAAAAGTCTCTTCTTGTTTTTTTCCTTGTTCAGAGATTGTTGACACTATCTGTTTCGTTGTTGTAGTTATTGGTTTAAACAACTCTTCAGATCCCGCTGCAAAGTCAGTCTGAAGACTGTCGTTCTTGCAGTTTATTCCTGACAGAGTCGCGAATTGGTATAAATCTCTTAATTGCATCTAACCGCTCATGAGCCAATCTAGTTGTTAATGCTTCATTGACCATTATTTGAAATTGTAAACAATTTTTCAATTTGAATTTCCGAAGAGATGTCATAACACGACCTAACAGACAAAAACATTTTTCAGTTAATTTGAAATAAAAAATATTGAAATTATAAATTGCAAATTGTTTTTGGTGGTTTTTGACATCTCAGTCGAAAATCTCTTTGAGATTTTACGGTCAATGGCCGATTTTGGGTAGCCCTTTCGATTGATAATTGTTCGATTGATTTTATTTTTTATAAACAGAAATTTTATTTTTTATTCACTATGAAATATTTTTTATAAACAGAAATTTTATTTTTTATTTACTGTTTTTGGTGGTTTTTCATTGGTTTTTGACTGTTTTTGATGCATTTTTGCCTGTTTTCATTGATTTTTGGTGTTTTTTTTTTCACTGTTTTTGATCCATTTCAATAGGGTCAAGTAGTCGATTTTGCATGGGATTTCTCGTAGACAATTTCGATTAGGATTCATTTTTGATGATTTTTGACCAAGAAATCGATAATTTCAATCCAAAAATGCTGAAAAATGACAAAAACAACTAAAAATCATCAATAATTTCAGTCGGGTGAAGTAGTCGATTTTGCATGAAAATTCTCGTAGACAATTTCGATTAGAATTCAATTTCGACTATTTGTCAAATAGTTTATTTTCTTGAATTAACGCCCGTATATTCCTGAGTTTAGAATTAACATCCTTTTTAAATTCATATTCCCTACCCAATTCTTTTCGTATTCCTTCCACGATAGTAAATAACGGGACAAGCAAACTTACTTCACTGGAAAATGCAAGAGAGTCCCGAATAGAATTCTGAATTTGTTTGATTAACGCATATTTCTTTGGTAGCATATACTTGTTAGTGCTAACACCATATTCTATATCTTGAAAATCTGACATGATTTGATCAGGATTTAACCCATCTGATAGTATAATATCCTGGCTTTTCAATTTTGCAATTTCAACTATAATGCTATTCATATTTTCAGAATTCATATATGATAATACATATTTCTAATTTATTTTTCAAACATAAACTCTGTCCGTGATAAGGTGTTTGTCATCTTAGCACGTTCAGAGATATTTTTATACAATTATATACAATTTTAGGAACCCTGTCTGTGATAAGGTGTTTGTCATCTTAGCATGTTCAGAGATATTTTTATACAATTATATACAATTCTGTGAACCCTGTCCGTGATAAGGTGTTTGTCATCTTAGCACGTTCAGAGATATTATTACATATAAGACAGCACACGAAATATATTCCCCTAAGAGTGAATCTAACTCGTCAAATAACGAGTTAGAAACACAAGAGGGTATGTTTAATAAATGTACATACATGAAAACCCCATTTGGAAACCCCTTCCGCGTCATATAACGTGAAAGAGACCCAGGGGTTACATATACGACAACACATCTTTGGAACTCCTTGGTTGCCTTCACATATAAGTAAGCCCAAGACGATCCGAAACATAATCTCCGGAAGGGAGGCATAACGTGGCAAACGCTATATTAGACCACCCAGAAGATATGCTTGGGGCGACGTCACAACATATACTTAATTAACTTAATTAAGGATGGATATATTCAATGAAACGATGATGTAATGATGTGGGGGACGTCACAATGCCGTATAATCTCCACTCGAGTGTTGTGGCAGATGTTAGGCATAACATGTACTTAATTAACTTAATTAACTTAATTAAGGATGGATATATTCAATTTAATGATGTGGAGACGGCACAAGACAGCACAAACATGAAAAGACGGGGCGGATTTTCTACGGCCATCCGACCAATCAAAAGCAACCCATGAAATTAAACCCGGTTGCATGATTGAGAAAAGACAACCACGCCCACGTGTCAATGGCGTGGGTTATTTTTGATCGGTCGGATTGGCTTTCGAAAGCCCCAGCTTTATACCTTTCATATAGTATATAAGGTGACTTAATACAGCAGCGTCAATCCACAGGTGTGTTATTTTATTTCCTTGAATTACTTATTAATGCTGCTTCATAACATTTAAATGAGACAAATATTTTAAAAAACACTAAACAAAAGAATGCAGTTGTTAGATAACAGCGTGTATTTCATTAGTTTCCATCGTGAAATGATTAATTAATCGTAATATTAATTGGACTTCGAGAGGCGTAACACTGTCATGCGATTTTATCATTGTACAATTTATCTCCCTTGATATATGAAAAAGTAGCGTGTATTAATCATAATAGTAATTGGACTTCAAGGAACGTAACTCTGTCATGCGACTTTATTATTGTACGATTTATCTCCCTTGAATCGTTTCAGATGTATATGAGTTTTATTTTATGGCCATTTTTATTTGACAGAGCTAATTGAGTTATATTTTCTGCAACAAATCGTATTGAAGGCCTACAAATATCGAAATATCTACTGGCTACATTTATTGACTGAAATATTTTTTCTTCGTTGTTTTCTCTATCAAATGATTTGACATGTTTTGCCCTTTTTGCGTGTTTGACGGTTCCACCCAATTTTGTATTCTCACCTTGAGTAACAACTCGTAAGTTATCCAATTTGTTATTTTGAGGGAATCCATCAACGTGATCAATCACAAATCCGTTTTTGATTAATCCGTAAAATGCTTCATAGATGGCTCTGTGACAGATATTTCTTCCCCCCGGCTGTAAACATCAAGTATCCCATATTATTTACCCATCCAACCGGTTTCTTTAGTCTGCAATTTCTAACAACACCATCACGGGATACTTCATAATTAACAAGCACTGGGTGAAGTCTGAAATCTTGGTTCATTTGCATAATAATACTATTTGTTTAATTTATTATTTGCTTTAATTATAAGTCTCTGTATATAATCTTGAGGGGTCTTTATGATTTTGTCATTGGTAGGATCAATGACTGTATTTTTTATTCGTCTGTCATAATAGCGTTTTAGTTCCCTGTATCGTTTGCCGCCACAACTGAGACATAATTGTGATTTTTCCCTTACCCCCACCCCACATCGGAGGCACGGGAGGGGGCCAAGGGAACCGTTGCGAACGCTCTGTAAATGATACCCACAGAATTCGCTTCTGCATGATTTGTTACACGGGGTTGTTGATCCAATCATAAGCCATTTGCAGTGATTCATTATATATAAATTTCTTATTTAAATACTTGTTTTAATTATACGACTGAGGAATTCGAGAGATTATCAGCAATTAGGCCCTACAAAAATATTAAATTCAATCTCGATAGAACCCTCAAAGATGTGCCAAAACGGGCAATAAATGATAACAGCTTGATAAAAAAAAATTCGTGACTGTGTTGTTGAATTTAAGCGTGATGGAGCATCTCATAGCTGGTCAACATTTCGAATTGATGGTGTTGTTGATGTCACCATGTACGATGAAAATGCAGCTACGATAATATCACAACTTGACAACAAAAAGTATTTTTTAGAGTGAAATTTATTATCCATGTAGAATCATCCGGCTGGATTATACGAGACAAATTTGAACCAATTCTCAAAGACAAGAAAACAGTCGTTGTTAGCCGTGATTCTAAGCCGGGTCTGTTAACTGGAGTTGACAAACCATACTATGAACGAACATACCCTGAAAAAGCAGTTGTTTATGGGATATTTCCGTTAAATGAAAAACCTGATATAGGAAAACTAAAACCAATGAAATACTCGTCGTCAATGGCTTTACCACTCAATTGTGTAGCAGAAGGAATAATAGAACACTTCACAAATGCGTTGCGTGGAAATAAATTGACCGATCTAAGACGCAAAAAAATAAATGACTGGGAATTAACAGTTAGGAAGAACGGAGCAAGTATTAGCGATATAGCGAAATTAGAAACATCACTGAGATTTCCAATAACCGTTATGACGATAACCGGATAAATATTATATGAATCAAAATATAATAAAAATGGAGCCCCAATTAAAATTATTGATCATAACGAACACGCATGGACGTCCGCGGTCACAATATTTCCACGGAACAGAACAATAAAGTATATACCCGAGGAATTCTTGGGAGAAGAATTTTCCATTGATGGTTTTCTTGTTGAAGAGAAACTATTCGATACTATTGCGCATTTGAGTAAAAACGACCCTGTGTCAGTGTGGTTACTTCGCAGCACTGAAAATCAAACGGATATTTTTGATCAGTTTGTAAGACCAAATGGTGAATTATACCGCACTGAAGATTTCACAACAAGATGAAAAAAACAGCTAGTGGGTTTTTAACAATAGGGGAAGCCACCGATGAACAATTATTGACAAACTGATTTACAATTCCATCGGTTGCAGCTCATTTTGCAAGAAAGAAAAACACATGGAAACCAACACGAACTGAATTCTTGCCAGATATTGAGGCTAGTTGCCTCGAATTTAATCATGGCGATTTATACAATAACAGATACGACCGTGAAAGTATAATTTCAATTGATATGGTTGCTTGTTATCCAGCGAGTTTTCTTGGTTATGGAGAGTGTACTGAGTATTTTAAACGATTTGGACACTCCACCCATGAAATGACTCGTGTTGCGATTAATGGACCACTGCCTGAGTTTGATTTAACCAGTTTCGCTCGTGTAGTATCATTTGAATTCGCAGCAGGACTTCATCGCTCTTGTTATATTTGGATTGTTAGACACATGTCTGAAAAGAAGTGGCTGCCAATAGCGTTATTACGGTTCATGATTGATACAAAAATGTTTATATCGTTGACAGTCAGTGAAGCAGTTATATCATATCGGAAACAAACTAATGTCTGGTTACCAGAACCAGAAAGTCTTGATAGTATAATTGACGAATCCAGAAAACATATTCAGGCAGATGAAAAATATATCATTGAATGGTCCAAACGTGTATTTAATCAACGTAACAGTGAAGCAAAGGATCTCGGCAGAATAATAATTGGAAAATTCACTCAGGGTGGCAAATGTGACTATAAAAGATATTCTTCACGAATGATTATAGATAAAACCGAATATGACTTTGTAATTGCAGATGCAGTATCTAAAAACATATATGTGGATCGCAAGGACGCTTTGTTGTCCAATGGAACAAAATTGGGTACAATTGTTACTTACAGTGACGGTTACAGTTCTCCGTATACACATTTGAGGTCGTCTATGATGGGTTATGCTTGTATCAATTTATTTTCAATGATAAATAGATTTCCTTACACTGCAGTTAGAGTTGCAGTTGATTCATTTTATATTGACAAAAAGTACATCAACGAGGTGACTAAATTTACTAGCGGTAGCAACGAACACTGGTTTACATGGAGAATTAAAAAGGAAACACTGCGTGATTATTCTGAATCAGCAAATGTTGAGATTAAAAGCAGTTACTTACAAGAAGATAATTTATCAGAACGTTCTAATGCACCACCGATATCAAATCCGATTTGTAGATATAAAACAGTTTATTTAAACGGCTGTGGCGGGTCGGGAACGACTCGGGCAATTGAATTATATCGAGGGGAAATCCTACGGATTTCACAAATATGATTGTGCTGACACCAACACATAGATTAGCGCGAGAAATAAAACGACGAAACGTCGACGCTTGCACTTATCACAGCTTTTTTCGATACAAGAGTGATGAATGGACCTCTGAAAGAATGGGTGAAATTTATCCCTAGGGTTATTATTTGGGATGAGATATGTACGGTTTCGGTAGATGTATTAAAAATGTTTCTTGATTGGTTACTGCGCGCAAATACGAAAGTAATAATGTGTGGCGATCATGGCATAACCACCACCATTTATCGGTTTATCCCCGCATGATTGGTTGAAAGGGTTTGTTGACTATTATGAAGAAATTGATACTGATTATAGAGCACTTGATGAACAATTGCGTCAGGTCAAGAAATTAATTAGATTACAACCTGATAGAATCCAATGTGAAATAATCAGAGAAATAATTCCTGAAATTCCCATGGAGGAATTTTGGGAAGTATGGAGACCAAATGATTTTGTAGTGGCAAGTAGAAAGATCGTCAGAGACACACTTCAGAGAAAGTTGTTTGAATTACACAAAGGAAAATTTCCAACGCGCCCAGTGCCGCTGTGTTATAGACCCTGTGATACACGAAAACAAAATATCGAAGTTGATATTCCAGGACAAAGTAAAAAGCAAATTCTTGTATTAAATGATATTATGCTGGTTGATATCAGTGTTGTCGAAGACGCATAGCGTGCTGATAAATCGCCATGGACACTGGGTTATGTAACAACAATACATTCCTCACAGGGCTTAACCATCGCTGATACAATTGTTTGGATAGTCGATAATCGTATTGAGTGGTCAAATTTAGTCTATCTTGCAGTGTCTAGAGTACGGCGAATAAATCAACTTCGAAGAATTGTTTTCGATGATAATGACACAACAATGGATGATATTGATGTTAAAATTATTGATAAAAAACTCTCCGGTTACAAACAACAAGACAAAAAAAAACAACGAGAATTTGACATTGATGCTGAATTAATAATCACTTTGAAGAAACAACAGACTCATCACTGCGCAAGTTGTAATTGTATAATGCGTTGGCAGTATTCGGATAAAGATCCTCGCCAATTTACCGTACAGAAAAAATAACAATCTCGGTCATGTCAGAAACAATGTGATGTTGACTTGTCTTGAGTGCAATAGACGCAACGGCGCTAGTTAAGACCATGCGGTGGCAATTGAGTATCGTCAGGAATCACTTGTAATTGTTCGCGTGTAAAAGCCCGCTGAGGGGCAGTTGAATCCAATTTATAGATTAGAGGTCTACCAATTGATCGTGTTATAGTAGATATTTTATGCGTAGTGACACTCCAAATAGGATCAGTAGCCCTTTTTTTTACCACCTTCAAGCTCTCCTGGTTCATATAAATATCTCACGGTGACATTGCCAAGAATTGGCTGAGAAACTCTATCCCGCTGTGGTTGTGGTATATACTTTTTTATTGCGTTGTTAGGTTTCATATTGATTGCTCTGGTAATCTCGTTATTTAGCGCTGCAACTACCCCTGGTAACCTTTTGACCCATTCACGGGATCGCTTTTTTTGGATGAATTATTTTGCTATTGATATCCAAATAACCGCTCAGCAAGAGTCCGATTGAATCGTTCAACAATTGCCTGATCGCGATGTAGTGCAGTATGCCCCCGTCTGATGGTGACATTGTGATCTTTCATTGTAGATAAAACAGCGCCTTGAAATTCCTTGCCAGGATCAACTTGTAATAGATTTGGCCAGTGTAGAGGGCCTCGTCGATAAATCTTTTCAAATGCAGAAGCAACTTCAGGTGATGATTTTGTTTTTAGCGGTTCTGCTTGTTTGTATCGACTCGCCGTATCAACTACAGTTAACGCATATTTGTAACTGTTGTCATGTGGTAAAAACAATAAATCAGCTTGATGAACTTCATTGGGTCCGGTAACATCAAAATGCGAGAAATTGATTTGTTTAGGACGCGGTAGATAAATTTGCCATATAGCCTGTTTGGATAACCAATTAGCCGCAGTGGCCTTTTTCACTTTTGCGGCATTGGCGAGTTTATTGATTGCAGCGTTACCCCTCCAGTATCCTTTCGGAGAATAATAAATAGATTCAATGTTGTTATTAATTACCGGCATCTAACATCAATTTGCCTTTCATCGCTGATTTTACCAACCATGAGCCAATTTTTCTTTGAAAGATTTATCAGGAATAGCATTTAATGCATGAATTAATTTCACATCCGCGAGATGCCTGTGTTGCAAATTGCTGCTTTTATATGCAACATCATGAGCATGACATGCCTTATCAATAGCATTTATCGGATACTCGCTGGGTCGGGGCTGATTTTGACCATCAAGTCTGATATCTAATCGTGTTCCGGGGCCACAGTAGCTATATCCTGGAAGGTGCTTTTCTCCGGGGTACTTTGCCCATGGGGTTCCAGGGAGTTTTGACAATTTGGCTGCGATATCACCTCCTCGTTTTTTTTAAAAACATCTCCGGATTTCATAGAAACAAATCTAAACTTTTTTATACCACATGTTGCACATGTACCAGTAAGTGCTGATCTGTTATTTTTAGTTGTAATCGTCGTCACATCATTTGGGCCTGTACGCGTTCTACACTTCACACAATATAGATCCATACTTTATGTATAGAGATATGAATATAATTGATTTTTCAGCGACTAAAACAAGAGAACCAGTTAAGCATCATGCAGCGCTACCAAACTCTATCCGCGCAATTATAATCGGGCCATCTGGATCCGGCAAGACTCAATTGTTGCTCAATTTAATAATGAGATGGATGAAGTGGGATAAGTTGTATTTAGTTCTCCTAGCGTAGATGATCAACGATGCTATGAAGTGCTAAAAGATTTTAATGAAATCGCTTCAGAGATTGCCGGCGAGTGTATTATCGAATTTATAACCGATATTGACGAGGCACCATCAGTAGAAGACCTCGATGGAAGTATCAAAAATTTAGTTGTATACGATGATGTAATGTTAGATAAACAAAAAAAAACAGCTAGGATCTTTTTCAGAGGTAGGCACAAAAACCACTGACGTGATATATGTAACTCAACGCTACACTCAGATTCCAAAAGTGATCAGAGATAACTGTAATATTCTTGCTGTGTTTAACGGCGTTGATACACATACGCTACGAAATATTTGGCAGACATGGTGCTCTGATATGGACTTCAATCATTTTCGAAATTTCTTTAGTCATGCTCAGTCGACCCCACACGGATTTATAACAATAAATTTACATGACCCTCGAACATGATATCGTATCGGACTTGATCAAATATTCGGTTGAAATCGTAAAAGAATTATTAACCCATAGCAGCAGAGGGGGAGATGACAACATCACTGCGACCCTGATGATTGAAAAATCGCTAAGTCTCCATTTGCCAAACAGAGACCTTTATTTTTTTTTTTGGTTAAAACATGAGATTTCGTAGGAAGGCTCTATTTGCCGTTTTGAGGGGTTTATCGATTTTTTCGAAGAAAGTTGTAGGATTCACCCCCTCTGCTGCTAAGGGAGTAAAATAACACACCGTGTGGATTAACGCTGCTGTATTAGTCACCTTATATACCATTTGAAAGATATAAAGCTTGTGGCTTTCAAAGGCCAATCCGACCGATCAAATCTAACCAAAACGCCATTGACACGACGGCGTGGTTGTATTTAGTCAATCATGCAACCGGGTTAATTTCGTGGGTTGCTTTTGATTGGTTGGATTGCCTTTGAAAATCAGCCCGACGTTTCATGTGATATAAAATGGACATCAAAATAAATAACAACCATGGATGTAATAAGCTCTCTGTCACATTTGGGTAGAATGAATTACCGGCCAAAAGAAACGGTCATAGGGTCAAATCGAGATTGAAGAAATCTCAGCAAAAAATGGAAATTTGAGAAAAATACTCTGAATATAACCAACAGAAAAAAAATACTCAAAGAAAGAACCCTATGAAAGACACAGCATCCTAATAAGGAGGGCCAAATGAATGATAAACGCTCATCATAGGTTGTTACTTATTTTTGAAAAATTTTATTTTTGTAATTTAAAGGCACATAATAATTATATTCTGAAAAAATTAACCGTAAATGAAATATCAAATTTGAACAATGTGGCAAAGATTAACATTGTTGGAAATAGAGACTTGGATTTATAGTGAAATTCAAAAAAGGATATATTCTTGGAATGGGTTTCCAAATGGGTTTTTTATTTTTTTTTCAAATTAGAGATAAAATATATTATAATAATAATGGATATCCAAGATGTAAATAATATAATTGCTGAAATTTCAAATTTGAAAAATAGCGGGAATAATATTATCTGAAAATCTAGACTATGAACGCATTATATCAGAATATGAGCATATCGATGATCAGTCAAAACAAGGTCGTTACGTTTTACCTAAGATGAATTCTGTAATATAAAAAATTACAAAAATCAATTAATGCCTCGTTGTATCGTAACGACGTTAATGTATTCATACAGTTATTCAGTATCGTTGAATCAATTAGACAGAAATTAGGGCAACAGTACCAGATTAGATCCGAGATAGCCTCTAAAGTTCATAACTTAAAAAATTGATAAATGAAGAATCCCATTGGTTCCAGCTTTAACAAGTCCTTTGTTTTCTAATCATTTAATTCATGACAAACTGCCAGTTCCGACCTATACTTGTTCAACAATTAGTTGATCTTGCGCCAGGCTTTTGATGTCGCGGTCGGATACGCATACATGAATGAAATTCTTATATAGGTGGGGGCGATTCTTTTTTTTTCGTTGTAAAGTCATGCAATACAACAAGGATTTTGAGGATCTCATATTTGAAAATTTAGTGGGGTTTTACAATAATGATCGAAGAAGCATTAAGGACTAAATTAGCACGAGAGAGATTAAATGCAATTAAAAAGTTTATACCGGTCCGAAATAACGTACGTAATAAACTTCAACGTAGACAGGAAATGCAAACTGACTTTTCTATTGGAAGTGAACATCTATTCGCCCCAATAACGAGTGCTACCAAAGATGTGAAAACTGCTACAGAACGTGCTATATACGGAGATATTCCTGAGGAGGGGAAACGAGTAGAGAGACCTCTTCTTGGTGAACTTGAAAAAATAGCAATGGAAACTGGACAAACAAAACAAGCTGTACAAAAACTTCACGGTGAGATGAAATACAACGACAAGGTGGTATTGATGTTAGTGAACCACCTAAATTTAAAAAATAACGGATATGTTTACCGATAGCGCTAAAAAAACAAATTCTCAATGAGAAGGAGGACAATTTGAGTGAATTTGCTGCTAACAGCTATAATTCACAAAGGGAGTTTTATACGGACAATTATAAAAATCATACAATGTCACATAATGAATGGACTGATATGTTGTATTAAATAAACACCGGGAGTATAGATAGAAGGATGAAGAAATATAGAGACTTCAAAAGAAAATTTGATGACTATATACAACAAGAAAGAAAACGCCAAACACCAAGACAAAAAAAACAAGACCCATACGATGATGATACACAGGAGGAATTTTCTGGGAGTGGGATATCAGGTAGTGGTCAAAACGTCTTGACGTTTCGTAGTTGTCCTGGCAATATTCTCAGTGATATAGCACGATTAGAAGTTCTCATATTAGGGAAACGAGCTGGAAATGACTCACCGAAGTAATTAATGAAACAGCTGATATCTGCAGGAGGCTATTTCAGGGTGGTATCATGGATATTGCAACATATCGAAATTTCATTGACGAATTAGCGGAAAATCATCATGGTTATTATAGTGATTGAAAATCGTACAACAATTCAACACCAGTATTTTTTTATAAGAATGATCATACACTACAAGCATGATAAACCAACAAGCGTGTATGTGGTAAACTCATGATTGCCAGAATACCGAGCATACTATGGAGATCGTCTCGGTGATACTATAATGGGATTATTTGCAAGAATGGCTCCAAAAGTAGCTCCGATAGCAAAACAACTATCAATGAAAGCCATTGATGTTATTAAAGATAAGGTTATTAGCGCTATTGGTGATCTTGCCGGTAAGGCGTTTTCAGCCACGAAAAATAAATTAACAGTGTTAGTTCGAAAGCGAAAGAAACCACAAATGACTTCACAGTCATCACCGTTACCATCTACGGCAGTGATGCTTGCAAGTGTTAGTAAAATAATAAATAACGCAGTAGATGAAAAACTAGCATCATTGGCGACTTCGTTGTTGAAATCCGAAGGATGTTCCAATCAAAGAGTTTTCGATCAGGATAATATAACGGAAAATATGATAGCGGGAAGTGGTTTAAAAAAACCACGACGACTACAATTTAGACCGGCAGATATATAATAAAAAATGTTCAAACGGGTACCTGATAGCGCATTTGATATGGATGCCCCAGTACTTAAATATGATTCTGTACGTGATTATCAATTTTATTCTTATCACGCAGTGCAACCTGAACTTAGATCACGAATTGAACTTCATGTTCATGATACCAGTAAATACTTTTTACCATGTGAAGCCTTTATCGAAATCGAAGGTGAACTTCTACAAGCAGATGATACACCATACGCAGATAACCCAACTATCCTAGTTGGTTTTATTAACAACGGGATTATGGCATTAATTGAAAGTGCAAGATATCTCATTGATGGAAAAGAAATCGAATCTATTGAGCGTGAAGTTGATATTGCTACGGGAATAATCGGGTTAGCAAGATATTCCGATGACTATACAAGATCGGCAGGTCCGTCTATGATGTTCGCGAAGGATATTACTGATAACGCCGAACACGTCCAGTATTCTAGAGTAAAAGCAACACAAGCTACTGCAGTTAATCCAGCACCAGCCGGGTATGTAAGACCAGCGGCTGATTTTGATGTCATAAATAATATTCCTAATTACAACCTAGGATTTGCAACACGAGTAGCAACGTTGCAGGGACAACATTGACGGTTTTCATGTTCGATTCCGTTGCATCACATATTTGGATTTTGTAGAAACGTCAGAAAAGTTATCTATGGAGCAAAGCATACGGTAGCATTAGTGAGAAAGGGTATTGATGATAATGCAATCTGGCGCGGTGCTGGAGTTGCCGCCGGTAAAGTCATTATATCAAAACTATCACTATGGATGCCAGTGTTGACTCCGTCGCTGTCAACAGAAGGACGATTACTATCATTTATGGATCAAGGAGGAATGTCATTGTTGAGTTGGTTATCAGTGTCCACAGATACGATGGATTCTAATATTGATGGTACATTTACATGGCATCTAGCATCAAAACAGGATATTTCAGCTCCACGTCACATATTTGTTGCGCTACAGAATACAGCGCGATTAAATAATCAAGAACGTTCCCGTACGATATTTGATCAAATTGGATGTAATGAAGTCTCGTTGAGAATAAACGGACAGCAAGAGCCATCTGAGGATATACAACTTAATTATGAAAACAATCACGTTGCGCAAGTTTATCATAACCTGTTGTCGTATATGGGACGCGATCAAAATGTTGATACTGGTCTACAAATATATCAGTTGGATTTTAAAAATCTGTATCCGATTTATTACTTTTCGCTGGAACATCTCGATTTAACAAGACAATCCGTCGTTGATATACACTTTCGAGCTCGTGTAACCTGTCCTGGTGGTATTGCTAATTATAGAGCAGTTGCTGTCATTCTCAGTGATAAATCAATGCTACTCGAAGGTGTTGGTGGACGAATGAGAATCATTGATGCACTAGTGGAAAATGTGTAATTGAAACTTTATAGCAATTAGATCAATCTGTGTTTGTATGTCGTATAGTAATATCAATGTCACGTTGACACCTGGTCAGTTAAAAAAATTGCAATCAAAATCCGCTAAACAATGTGGAACCACAATAACGCTGAAACCTAATAAAATGCATGGCGGGGCAAATAAATTGTCACGGACAACTTGTCAAGTGAAACATTTCAGTGATGCACTTGTAGCAAACAAAGGCGTCCAGGTTACTCTATCTGCAACTGCGATTAAAAACATGATAAAAAACGGTGGTATATTCCCGCTATTAGCTGATATTACAGCGCTGATTGCTGCGGCCGCCCCAGCGGTAGCTAAAGCGGCAGAGTTAGGGGCCGTTGGTACAGCGGCAGGAATGGCACTAAAGAAAGCAACCGGAAAGGGGTATAAAAAAGGGAAAGGGTCTAAGACTACCAAGAACTCCACACACGTGGTACAAAGGATCGGGTTTAAGAATCCCAGGAACGGTTTACTAGTCCAGAAATATTCGATTTCCAAATCTATGGTTCCCATGTCTAATTTTGATTTAATTGATACCGCTAAAAACTCGCGATTAAAAACTTCAGAGGTGTTTCTATGGAAGATCAGTTACCGGCACAACCCAATGATGTTGAAACCGGTATTATTAATCTAGATAACAGCTCCGGACCTGGAACCCACTGGGCTGCATACGCGATTGATCCACGTGGGATTATTTATTTTGACTCATATGGATTAGCGTGGATATGAATTTATGCGTTATATTGGAAATAAAAATCCAAAAAGATTTTCAGTTTGGTATTCTACGTTACCAACACAAACGATGATTGACCCACCAATATGTGGCAATGAAGTATTAAATGTCCTTGATGCCATTTCACGGAAATCAAAGATTCCTCAATCAAAACCACCTCGTATAGTTTTGAATGAGTATACTAGCAGTCGCTGGATTTAGACAGAGAAAAGATTTCTACAATAACAATGATTGATATTTGGGGACGACCTTTATCATTGGGAAAACCCGAACCTGATGGTGTTGAAATCAAGGGTGTAAAAAAAACTAATAGAAGATGAAATAGCTGAAACGTTGAACTTAGCAAGTGTTGATCCAGGTGAAATAATTATATTTCAGGATCGTCAGGGTAAATTGAAAACTAGTAATGTTTCTCTTGACAATATTTTACTTAAACGACAAGACACAACAGAGAATACTATCGCGTTGTTTTCCGATCAGGGTAAACTCAAACCGGGTGTAATTATTTCAACAATTATAGATAAAATAGTATCACTCGATAACAATCACATATCTGTTACGAATTCATTAAAAACATATGATGATAAATTTAATCAAGTCATTGACGGAATCGATAACTTCTTTAGTGTTCCACGTGTGACCACACCAAAACTCAGAGAGATAAAGAAAATTCTATGTTGGAACTAGCAACACTTCAATCAGAATATGAAAAACACGTGAAACAGTTTTCAATGTTTCGTAAAAACATCATAGATAAATTTATTGGAACCACATTCGATAAAATTGAAATAACCCTTCCCGATATTAAGAAATCCATCGATGAGATGAAAAATTTCATCCAAGCAATGAAAGTTGATGCAGCGAGGATGATAAGCGTCATTGCAAAAACAAAAATTCCTCATGAGAAAACCAACAATATCGTATACACAATTCAACACGGATCATTTGTGTGGAATCCTACAGACAATATACTAAGTATCACTGCAACCGTCAAGGGTATTTATCGATTAACACTAGTAACACCGACTCAATTTAATATATCATCGTCGAGTTCATTTGAGGTCAATAATACGATATCAACAATCATCGACAAGGATACAACTGAAAAAATCACGATAGCATCCACTGACAAGAATTTGATTATGGTTTCATGATCATGGTACGTGGAATTCGTAGCGGATTTAAGTAAATAATTAAACCGCTACCGGTTTCAATTGAAATGGTAAACTGATTTGGAAATAAAATGTCGTCATCACGATACCTTCAGTATCTCAATATCGCTATGATCACGTCAGAGAATTTCAAACTAAACTCAACTCACTCACTGAGGAGTATCAAACAAAAATAAAAAAATACCGACGAAGAATCGCCGCGGTTGATGTTATCGTGTACTCGGTATCTGGAGTAATCACTACTGCTGGAATAATTCTATCTTCGGTTACAATGATTGCTCCGGTCGTTAATCCTATCTGTATATCCGCGGTAGCTTCAATCGCTGGTATATTGACCGGGGTCACAAAAAAAATTATCATCGCGTAGCCAGAGTAAACTTCACGATTATGTAATTAAATTTCATATTGCATCCGCCATGTACTCGCAATTATCCTCGATGATATCATCGTCGTTAGATGATACAACAATATCAGATACCGAGTTTTCAGCGATGGCTCTATTGTACAAGTCAACGATGTTGAAATTAGAGTGGAATAATAATAATAATAACAATGTCATCGCAACAACTGCTTCAATAAATAGTAGAAAATACCACTCCGGTGAAAACAAGCATGCTATCAATAACATCAACGCTTCCTGAATTCAGCGTAAATTTCCCGACTCCGATCCCCGTGAAAGAGATAGCGCTGGCAAAACTACGAGTGTATCATAGTTGGCCTAATATCAGATCGACAACGTTTGGTGGTCAACAACCGAATAATTCTTTGGTATTCGCGTGGAAAAATCGTGAAGACGGAACTCCAGATTGGAACGTTGTCTCGTTACCAACAGGTTCATATCAAATTGAACAAATCAATAAGGAATTACAACGAAGAATTAAATCTATTCCTGGAAAAGAATCGAAAATCGCTATAACGGTTCACGAGCCGACGTTATCATCTGCGATCCAGATAAATTCTCCCGGGTATGTTGTAGATATTTATAACAGTTCGATCAAATCAGTGTTATGTTGGCTTGAACTACTACTTAGACGAGAAATTGTTATACCACCTGAACCACAAAATCCAATTATATTACAACCAATAGATCATGTCATGACTTTAAACTTTAAATATTGGAAGGGATTCCTATAAATAATTTTTAACAGATAGAATTACATACAAAAAAGGCAATTGGCATTTTCAAATGGAGGGGGGAGGGGGTACGGATATTTCCTCCGTTATTTCTCGACACATTTTGATATTTTTAACCAAGAATATAAGAATCATTTAGAAAAATTACGGCAGAGTTTTCAAGATTTGTCCCAAGCGGTGAAATACATTGAAATATTAAATCAAATTATACACGATATAAAATTACATCACACACGGCTTATTCAAGCAGTATTAAATGCCGAAGATGGTGAAGATAGAATAGACTTTGCAAAATACTATACGATACGCGTAGGAGATATTCCAACACATAAAATTCCTGGGTATGACATCAATGAATTAAAAAAAATCTCTCAGTGATGCCATCGATATTGAACTCAAAAGAATCCACGATGATTGGAAGGAATTATCACGACAACAAATAACAATCCTCAAACATGATAATCACCCAAACGGCGGTGGTAGGCATATCGCTTCGAACAACGTTAATATATCCTCGGTGATTGCACTAAATTTAGAATGTGATGTTATCGAAGGAAGCTATCAAATAAATCTCGAGCGATCAAATCAAGCTCAGCAGGGATATATTCTATATTCATTTGCACCAACGGCTCCTCTAGGATTTCTAATTATTGAGGATACAACTAATCCAGTCTTTTTGCGATGTCATAATAATTCTTTAACGAGAACTAATTTCAAACTTACAGACCAATCTAATAATTTAATTGATCTGCGAGGTGAAGTTTTGCAAATCAGTCTGTTTGTAATGTCCTAGGACTTTCAAACATAGCGATTTTCATCGTAAAAGAATTGTTAACCCGAAGCAGCAACGACAAATATCGAAATATTTTTTCAGCCGCATTCATTTATTGAAATATTTTTTCTTCGTTAGTTTCTGTATCAAATGATTTCACACTCTTTTCTTGTTTTGCATGTTTATCTCCCTTAATACCATAGTTAGACATAAACAAATCGAATCATATTATTAAAACATTTGAAAAAGAAGACATAAGTTCCCTCTGCTACTCTTTGTACTGAGGGTATACAAATATCGAAATATTTTCCAGCCGCATTTATTGATTGAAATATTTTTTCTTCGTTAGTTTCTGTATCAAGTGATTTTACTGATCTCACATTTTTTGCGTGTTTGCCGGTTCCGCCCATTTTTGTAATCTGACTTTGAGTAATAACTCGTAAGTTATCCAATTTGTTATTTTGAGGAAATCCATCAACGTGATCAATCACAAATCCGTCTTTGATGAATCCATTAAATGATTCACAGACGATTCTGTGACAGAGATATGTTTTATTTTCAATACTGAACCGCAAATACCCTTGATTATTCAGAAATCCAACCGGTTTCTTCAATCTGCAGTGTCTAAGAACACCATCGCGAGAAGCTTCGTAATTAACAAGCACGGAGTGAGGTCTGAAGTCTTGGCTCATTTGTATAATAATACTATTTGTTTAATTTATTATTTACTTTAATTATAAACCTCTCAATATAGTCTTGAGGGGTCTTTATGACGTTGACAACGTCAGGGCCAATGACGGTATTTTTTTATTCCTTTGTCATATTAGCGTTTTAGTTCTCTGTATCGTTTTCCGCCACAATTGAGACATAATTGTGATTTTCCCCTAACACCCATCCCACATTGGAGGCATGGGAGAGGGCCAAAAGAACCCTTGCGAACGCTCTGTAAATGATACCCACATAATTCGCTTCTGCATGATTTGTTACACCAGGTTGTTGATCCCATCATAAGCCATTTGCAGTGATTCATTATATATAAATTTCTTATTTAAATACTTGTTTTAATTATATGAATAAAGAATTCGAGAGATTATCATCAATTAAGCCTTACAAAAATATTAAATTCAATCTCGATAGAACCCTCAAAGATGTGCCAAAACGGCAAAAAATGATCACAGCTTATTAAAAAATATTCGTGACTGTGCTGTTGAATTCAATCGTGATGAAGCATCTCATAGCTGGTCAACATTTCGAATTGATGGCGTTGTTGATTCCACCATGAACGACGAAAACTCAGCTGCGATAATATCACAACTTCACAGTAAAAAGTATTTTTTAGAGTGAAATTCATTGTCAATTTAGAATCAGGTGATTGGATTATACGAGACAAATTTGAACCAATTCTCAAAGACAAGAAAACAGTCGTTGTTAGCCGTGATTCTAAGCCGGGTCTGTTAACTGGAATTGACAAACCATACTATGAACGAGCATACCCTGAAGCAGCAGTTGTTTATGGGATATATCCGTTAAATGAAAAACCTGATATAGGAAAACTAGCGCCGATGAAATACTCGTCGCCGGCGACCTCGTTGCTGAATTGTGTAGCAGAACGAATAACAGAGCATTTTACAAATGCATCCCAAGGGAAAAAACTAACTGATTTACGGTGTAGCAAAATAGCTCAATGGGATTTAACAGTCAAAGAGTACGGAGCAACTATTAGCGATATAGCGAAATTAGAAACATCACTAAAATTTCCAATAACCGTAATGACGATAACCGTAAAAGTATTATATGAATCAAAATAAAACAAAAATGGAGCTCCAATTAAAATTATTGATCATAACGAACACGCATGGACATCCGCGGTCACAATATTTCCACGGAACAGATCAATAAAGTATATACCTGACGAATTCTTGGGAGAAGATGAAGAGAAACTATTCGATGATATTGCGCATTTGAGTAAAAACGACCCCGTGTCAGTGTGGTTTCTTCGCAGCACAGATACTTTTGATCAGTTTGTAAGACCAAATGGTGAATTATACCGGACTGAAGAGTTGCACAACAAAATGAAATAAACAGCTAGTGGTTTTTTAACAATGGGCGACGAAGCCACCAATGATAAAATCATCAACATGAACAATTACTGACAAACTGCTTTATGATTCCATCGGTTGCAGCTCATTTTGCGAGAAAGAAAAACGCATGGAAACCAACACGAACTGAATTCTTGCCAGATATTGAGTCTAGTTGTCTCGAATTTAATCATGGCAGTTTATGGAACCAAAAATATGACCCTGGTACCACAGGTTCCTCGAGTATCGTTTCAGTTGATATGGATGCTTGTTATTCAGCTAGTTTTCTTGGTTATGGATCCGCCTCTGAGTATTTTAAACGATTTGGGCACCCCGTACATGAAATGACTCGTGTTGCAATTAATGGACCATTACCAGACTTTGATTTAACCGGTTTTGCTTGTGTAGTATCATTTGAATTCGCTGCAGGACTTCATCGCTGTTGTTATATTTGGATTGGTAGACACATGTCTGAAAAGAAGTGGCTGCCACTAGCGTCATTACGGTTCATGATTGATACAAAAATGTTGATATTGTTGACAGTCAGTGAAGCAATTATATCATATCGGAAACAAACTAATGTCTGGTTACCAGAACCGGAACGTCTTGATAGTATAATTGACGAATCCAGAAAACATATTGATGCCGACGAAGAATACATCATTGAGTGGTCCAAACGGGTATTTAATCAACGAAACAGTGAAGCAAAAGATCATGGCAGAAAAATAATTGGAAAATTCACTCTGGGAGGGAAAAAATGTGACTATAAAAGATATTCTTCACGGTTGATTATAGATAACACCGAATATGACTTTGTAATCGCGGATGCAGTCTCTAAAAACATATATGTGGATCGCAAGGACGCTTTTTTGTCCTATGGAACAAAGTTGGGTACAGTTGTTACAGCAACGGTTATAGTTCTCCGTATACACATTTGCGGTCGTCTATGCTGGGTTATGCTTGTATCAATTTATTTTCAATGATAGATTTCCTGACACTGCGGTTGGAGTTGCAGTTGCTTCATTTTACATTGACAAAAAGTACATCAACGAGGTGGCTAAATTCACTAGCAGTAGCGATGCTACTGATGAAGAGCGCTGGGGTACATGGAGAATTAAAAAGGAAACACTGCGTGATTATTCTGAATCAGCAGACGTTAAGATTAAAAACAGTTACTTGCAAGGAGATAATTTATCAGAACATTCTAATGCATCACCGATATCTGATCCAATTAGTAGATATAAAACAGTTTATTTAAATGGCTGTGGCGGGTCAGGAAAGACGACTCGGGCAATTGAATTATATCGAGGGCGAGCCAATATGATTGTGCTGACACCAACCCATAGATTAGCACGAGAGATAAAACAACGAAACGTTGAAGCTTGTACTTATCACAGCTTTTTTCGATACAAGGGCGATGAATGGACCCCTAAAAGAATGGGTGAGAAATTTATCCCCGGGGTTATTATTTGGGATGTGATATGTACTGTTTTGGTGGATGTATTAAAAATGTTTCTTGATTGGTTGCTGCGAGCGAATATAGCAGTGATAATGTGTGGAGATCATGGCCAACCACCACCATTTTTCGGTGGGAGTCCACATAATTGGTTGAAAGGGTTTGTTGACTATTATGAAGAAATCGATACAGACTATAGAGCACTTGATGAACAATTACATGAAGTCAAGAAATTAATTAGATTACAACCGGATAAAATCCAATGTGAAATAATCAGAGAAATAATTCCTGAAACTCCCATAGAGGAATTTTGGGAAGCATGGAGACCAAATGATTTTGTAGTGGCAAGTAGAAAGATAGTCAGAGACAAACTTCAGAGAAAGTTGTTTGAATTACACAAAGAAAAATTTCCAACACTTCCAACGCTGCTGTGTTATACACCCTCGGATAGACGAAAGCAGAATATTGAAATTGAAATTCCAGGCCGGTTCACAGAGTCAGGACAAGAAAAATAAATTTTAGTGTTAAATGATATTGTGCTGGTTGATATCAGTGTTGTCGAAGATGCATTGCGTGCTGATAAATCGCCAAGGACGCTGGGTTATGTAACAACAATAGATTCCTCGCAGGGATGAACCATCACGGATACAATTGCTTGGATAGTTGATAAGTGCATTGAGTGGTCAAATTTAGTCTATCTTGCAGTATCCAGAGTACGGCGAATAAATCAGCTTCGAAGAATTGTTTTCGACGACGACACAACAATGGATGATATTGATGTTAAAATCATTAATAAAAAAACTCTCCGGATATAAATGAAACCCCCCCAAAAAAACAACGAAAATTTGATAGATTGACGGTCTAACAGTTGATCGTGTTATAGTAGATATTTTATGCGTAGTGACACTCCAAATAGGATCAGTAGCCCTTTTTTTACCACCTTCAAGCTCTCTTGGTTCATATAAATATCTCACGGTGACATTGCCGAGAATTGGCTGAGAAACGTTATCTTTTCGTGGTTGTGATATATACATTTTTTTATTGCGTTGTTAGGTTTCATATTTGATTGCTCTGGTAATCTCGTTATTTAGCGCTGCAACTACTCTTGGTAACCTTTTGACCCATTCACAAGATCTTTTTACTTGGATGAATTCTTTTGCGGATTGATATCCAAATAACCGCTCAGCAAGAGTCCGATTAAATCGTTCAACAATTGCCGGATCGCGATGTAGCGCAGTATGCCCTCGTCTGATGGTGACATTGTGATGTTTCATTGTGGATGCAACCATACCTTGAAATTCCTTGCCAGGATCAACTTGTAATAGATTTGGCTAGCGTAGTGGGCCTCATCGATAACTCCTTTCAAATGCAGAAGCTACTTCAGTGGCCGACTTTGTTTTAAGCGGTTCTGCTTGTTTGTATCGACTCGCAACATCAACTACGGTTAGGGCGTATTTATAACCATCATGTGGTAAAAATAATAAATCAGTTTGATGAACTTCATTGGGTACGATAACATCAAAATGTGAAAAGTTGATTTGTTTAGGACGCGGTAAATAGATTTGCCATATAGCCTGTTTGGATAAATAATTAGCCGCAGTGGCCCTTTTCACTTTTGCGGCATTGGCGAGTTTACTGATTGCAGCGCTACCCCTCAAGTATCCTCTTGGAGAATAATAAATAGATTCCATATTATTAATTACCAGCGCCCATCATCAATTTGCCTTTCATAGCTAATTTTACCAACCATGAAGCCAATTTTTCCCTGAAAGATTTATCAGGAATAGCATTTAACGCATGAATTAATTTCACATCCGCGAGATGTCTGTGCTGCAAATTACTACTTTTATATGCAACATCATGAGCATGACACGCCTTATCAATAGCGTTTATTGGTTCTTCACCACGTCGAGGTTGATTTTGATCATCAAGTCTGATATCTAATCGTGTTCCGGGCCATAGTAGCTATATCCTGGAAGGTGATTTTCTCCTGGATACTTTGCCCACGGTGTTCCAGGGAGTTTTGCTAACTTGGCTGCAATATCACCTACTCATTTTTTTTTAAATCCTTGATTTTATCATCCTTGGTTTCACCAAGGGAAACAAATCTAAATTTTTTTATACCACATCACCTACCAGTAAGTGCTGATCTGTTATTTTTAGTTGTAATCGTCGTCACATCATTTGTGCTAGTACGTGTTCTACACTTCACACAATATAGATCCATAATTTATTTATAGTAATATGAATGTAATTGATTTTTCAGTGACTAAAACAAGAGAACCAGTTAAGCATTATGCAGCGCTACCAAACTCTATCCGCGCAATTATAATCGGGCCATCTGGATCCGGCAAGATGCAATTGTTACTCAATTTAATAATGAGATGGATGAAGTGGGATAAGTTGTATTTAGTTGCTCCTAGTGTAGATGATCAGCGATGCTACGAAGTATTAAAAGACTTTAATGAAAACGCTTTAGATATTAAAGGTGAGAACATCATTGAGTTTATAACCGATATAAATGATGCACCATCCGTGGATGACCTTGATGGGAGCATTAACAATTTAGTTGTATACGATGATGTAATGTTATACAATAATAAAAACAGCTAGGATATTTTCCCGTGGGCATCACAAAAACACTGACGTGATATATGTCACTCAACGCTACACTCAGATTCCAAAAGTGATCAGAGATAACTGTAATATTCTTGCTGTATTCAACGGCGTTGATACACATACGCTATGAAATATTTGGCAGACATGGTGCTGCGGCGATATGGATCATAATTGATTTAGAAATTTCTTTAGTCACGCTCAGTCGGTCCCGCATGGATTTATAACAATAAATTTACATGACCCTCGAACACGATATCGCATCGGACTCGATCAAATATTCGGTTGAAATAGTTTATTAACCCGATGCGACAATATCAGTGGTGTCGGTCTTTTTTACCCAATGGAGGCTTCTATTAAGCATTTCGAGGAAGCCTCAGTTTACGAAAATCAGACGCAAAAAGAGTTGGTCTGTTAATCGTCATCTCATCGTTAACTACATAAATTGTTAAATCCATAGCAGCAGAAGGGGCGAATTACAACGAGGTTTGGCTTCATTTTTTTTTACCCAATGGAGGTTTCTATTAAGCATTTCGAGGAGGCCTCAGTTTGCTAAATCACCTGTAAAATTATTCTAGGATTTGCCACTCATAACTCATCGTTAACTACATAAATTGTTAAATCATAGCAGCAGAGGGGGGTGGGGGTGGCGTCGTTTTTTTTAAATTTTGTTTTGCTGAATGGAAGCTTCTATTAAGCATTTCGAGGAAGCCTCAGTTTGCTAAATCAACGCTTCTAAAGTTGTAGGATTCGCCTCCTCTGCTCCTCTGCTGCTGGGCAAGTTAAAGTCGATGCAAGCAGAAGGAAAAACCAGTCGACAAACAGGTCATTGTGAATTTACCTAGCGGTCCAATGTTAATGAACACTCGATTTCGTGATGAAATTTGCTATCAGCTATTAACGGCTAAATTCGTCTATTTTATTAGTGTTTGAATTTTAATTAATGTATCCATTATTTTAAACTTCGGTTTCAGAGTGCATCTGAACAAAGAATATTCAGAAGGAAAGAAAATTGAAATTTACTGTGTCGTTCTTCTTGTGATTTTATTTTGATTAAATCCTTATTTATCTTTAGATATCGAGTATTAGCGGGAGGTGGTTTCGAGTGTTGTTTTTCCAAGTTGCGCAATACCTCTAACCTGGGACTTGTGCAATATTGTACCAATAACACTTGATACAAAAACGCCCTACTTACACTGACACGTTATCATATCACTAAAAGTAACAAAAGGAAAACGTTTTCAGATGATAAGGCGTAGGGCTCTTGCGCATGCCCCAAAAAATATAGTATTCTGAAATTTGACGTTTTACACTTGAGACGTAAGTGAAAGACAAAAAATACAAAATTTGAACGACTAAGTAACAAACTATGACTGTTGCTATTACTTTGACAACTTAAAATGTTTGTGGTGTTTTGAATATTCATTATCAAATTAAATGAAATTTAAGATACAGCAAATTTTGGTAAAGATGCATCTTTCATTGTGCACATCTATCAATCTTTTTCGTAACATATAACAGCAAATCGGAATGATGTTCTGAATTAAATTTGTCAAATTATCGCAAAATAACTAATTATGCAGTTTTCAACCATTTTATCTGTATAAATTTATTTGTAACATATACGTTCAAATACAAGAATATCTCGTATTTTGCTTGAGAATTAAGTTTTGGAGACCAAGTGTACTATACTACTACTAAACTCCTTTCTTTCTTCGGTTTATCCTAACCTTTATAACTTCGGAAAACATTTATCTTGTTTGTTCACAAAATGTTCCAAATTTTGTTATAAAACATATTATATAAGAATTGTCAAAATATGTTACAAATAAATACTTGTCAGTTGTATTTAAAAATTGGGCCGAATTGTCTTTGGTTGGGTCTAATTGTCTTTAAAGTTGGGCCGAATTCTCATTTGCTTCATTAAATTGCCATGATGAGGAAACATTTTCTCACAGACTTCACATCTGAATAGTTTTTCTTCTATATGTATTCTCATGTGGATCTTTAAACAATCATTACTGATAAACATTTTCTCACAAACTTCACATTGGAATGTTTTTTCTCTAGTATGTATTTTCACGTGCTTGTTTAAATCTCAATTCTGATTAAATATTTCCTCACCAACTTCACATTTGAATGTTTTTTCCCCACTATGTATTCTCTTGTGTTGCCTTAAATGACCATTCTGAGTAAACATTTTGTCACAAACTTCACATTTGAATGGTTTTTCTCCATTATGTATTATTCTTTTGTGTTGCTTTAAATGACCATTCTGACTAAATATTTTCTCACAAACTTCACATTTGAATGTTTTTTCTCCAGTATGAATTCTCATGTGCATCTTTAAAGCACTTTTCACAGTAAACACGATCTCACAAACTTCACATTTGAATGATTTTTCTCCAGTATGTATTCTCATGTGTCGCTTTAAAGTACCATGCGCAGTATACATTTTCCCACAAACTTCACATTTAATTTTTTTTTCTCAAGTGTGAATTCTCATGTGTTGCTTTAATTTACCATTCTGAGTAAACATTTTGTAACAAACTTCACATTTGAATGGGTTTTCTCCAGTATGAATTCTCATGTGTAGCTTTAAATTACCATTCTGAGTAAACATTTTCTCACAAACTTCACATTCGAATGGTTTTTCTCCAGTATGTATTCTCATGTGTCGCTTTAAAGTACCATGCGCAGTATACATTTTCCCACAAACTTCACATTTGAATGGTGTTTCTCCAGTATGAATTCTCATGTGTGTCTTTAAATTACCATTCTGACTAAACATTTTCTCACAAACTTCACATTTGAATGGTGTTTCTCCAGTATGTATTCTGATGTGTTGCTTTAAATTGCCATGATGAGGAAACATTTTCTCACAAGCTTCACACTTGAATGTTTTTTTCTCCATTATGTATGCTGATGTGCATCTGTAAATCCCAATTCTGAGTAAACAGTTTCTCATGTGCTTCTTTAAATGACCATTCTCCCTCCCTCATCGAGGTATATTACTCGACAAAAAATGTCTCAGAATGGAACGCACAAAATAATAACGTCAAAACTGCGAGGCACCGGACTGGACACCGGATTCTTATTGGCTCGTTCGCAGGAAGTAGACTGGCAAAGCCGCTTACTAACAAGTAGTTGAGGAAAAGAGATATAAAGAAGCGAGTAGGAGAGAAAATAACGACGTTAATTGTTTTTACTAAAGTCTTTCCAGTCCATATTATTTACTGATTCGCATCTTAACTTATCTATCGCTGTTGGCTGTTCTAATTGTGACCGAGAAAGGCCACACAAAAAAGAGCGGGTCTCTTTTAATCATAACAAAATACGGTAGGATGCATTTGTTTCACATGCACAGATTGTGACATTACAGCAGACAACATTCAATCGGATTGTATTGTAACACCTTTAGGTCGATATCGTCAAAAAATATACTTTAACATAGATTTTGACCTGTGTATTTGGCGCATGTAAATATTGACATTTGAAAAGAATATAGATGTATTTAGGTTATATTGAAGTGAATAACTTCCTTTTAAAAGTATGTAGAACCAAATTCGAAAAAAATTACGTTACCGAAATAATCAGTGTTGAACACATACATGCCCATTATAAATTTGGCTATTAAAAAAAAAGTTTTACAAATGTGATGCTAATCCACGTAAAATCATAGGCGTAGCGAGGATTAGTTCGAGTTTCCTCTGACCCTTGCCATCCCATTTTTGATATTTGTTTTTTTATGTTGGGTTGTAGGCCCCTAACGCCCGGGGCGAATGCCCCCCCCCCCCCTGCTAAGCCACTACATAAAATATAATACAACACACAGCTTCAGGTTTTTGCTCCATTTTATCATAATTGATATAAACTTTATGACACAGAATGCCTTTCAGATTGTACGATGTGGTCTGTGTGTTCTTATACAGACCACTTTTTTCTCAAAAAGATAGAACAGCTGAATAAACTGACTTTTTGAGAGCATGTTTTAAATTTCTTTGCTAACTTCACATTCATTTTGTGTTAAAATTTATATTAGGTATGCAAACTCAACTGAAGTGACAAAATTAAGTAGAAGTGGACAACTATTATCTGAATATTTCATATTTTTGCCTTGTCAGATTCCTGAAAATGTCTATTAGTACTAGTGCAGACAAGCGTTCCAAGGTAAGTTTGTTTTAATACTTGATGTTCAATTTTAATTATTATATAGCCTATAGGCCAAGTCTGTCTAGTGTCTCTTTATAAAATCATGCCATTAAAACTCTTCCGTTGAGAAAAAGTAATGATTTTTACTGCATTTTTACAACCCTAATGACTTTTGTCATTTGCATGAACATTCTATTCATAACACCTTGTAACATATTTTACATATATACAGGTATTGTGTTCTTAACATACTGGAATATAGGAGTGCAGTAGAGTTTTATTTGTTTTGAAAGAGAAACTTTCAGTAAAGAATTCATTAAAGAATGAATGGTAAGGTAGGCTGGGTAAAATCCTTCACTAAAAGAGCTGTGGGGTGCTGAAAACAATTTGTAAATTAGTTGTAGATGATACATTCTTATATTTATAACATGGTTTTTCTAATATAATTTTTTTAAAAAGACAAAATATAATGCCATGATCAGCAATTCTCTTTTCCAAAACTTTGCTGTTGTTATGGTTACATTTTTTGATCATTAAGTAATTACTGTACAATACGTCTTTAGCAAATGTCAACATTGGGGAAATTTGTTGTAACTGGATAAGGCAGGTGCTGTGTCAGTGAAGTTCCAATTTAACTGTTAAGAAAGGCAAATCAGACACTAGCTCAAGATGAAATGATTATCGTTAAGGTGGGTGATCATTATGCAGGTGTGGACTGTATATTTTAATTTCTGGTCTTCAGCCATACATTATTCTTTTAGTGAAAAATGGTCTGAGATTGCAGCATAGGATTAAATTTTTAATGGCACATAATGTATACAACTTAATGAACAAATACAAATGTCACTTACAGTTAATAATACCTGAGTATGTCTATGAAGGTTCTGTTTTGACAGATGATATGCATCATAAATTTGTTTCATATTTATCCTGTACAGTACAAATTTAGAAGAGTTGTACAGAGATCCTATCGCTCTTGATGGCACCGTACAATATGACCTTGACAAAATTCCAATGAGGAGGAGACGTCATGTTAAGAGGGAGGCAATATCTCCACATAGAACTAAATTAAACCATTCAGAATTATCAACCATATCGGATACATAGAACTAAATTAAACCATTCAGAATTATCAACCATATCGGATACATAGAACTAAATTAAACCATTCAGAATTATCATCAATATCGGATACATAGAACTAAATTAAACCATTCAGAATTATCAACCATATCGGATACATGGAACTAAATTAAACCATTCAGAATTATCAACCATATCGGATCCATCACAGGTATGTATATCTCTTATATTGCTCAGAAATGTTGCAGTGAGTCATTAACTGTCAGGTTCATTTTAACTAGTTACATGCTGTTTTCTTCTCTCACTTGATTTTCTTTTCTTCATAATTATTCAAAACAGGTGAGTGTAAAGCAACCCTGTCCAATTGACACACATAATTGATTTTTAAAGTATTTCCTTTCATTCACCATTTAATCGTTTGCATGCTTGAGCCATATGCTTTGTTTAATTAAATTTATATGCAACACTTTGCAAAATCATTTTCAGACCTTTATCTTAGGAGACATCTCTATTGCACCAGATGGTGAAGATGGAGGATGGATTTACCAGCACACGTTAAAACATGAGCATGCCTATCAACAACTGGATGACAGAATGAATGTTTTTGCAGTGGCTGGATGGGATGATAGTAAAAAGACTCTACAAGTAGGTTTTACTCCATGAATATCGGTTGCATTTCATTGTTCTAGAAATAATTATTTTGTAATACTATTATCAGTGTTGTCTCTGTTAATAAATTATGTCTCTTTTACTAATGAATTAGAGGGACCTTCTTATAGTGTTCCCAGCTCAACTAATAATGAAATCGTTTATGTACTTGGCAAAATACAAAATGTTTTTAATTAAATTTGTCTTACGTAATTAATTTATGGAATGTAAAAATTAGGGCAACATGTAGGTAGGTATTAAATGGGGGTTGATTTCAACATAAATTTTGCTGTGATTGACATATAGCAGTGATCTTCGCTCTTTTAAAACAAACATTATGCCATTAAACTTTACAGGAGTGCATGGATTTGTGCTAAAGAAGGTAATCAATAATGCAGTGGATTGCGTTGTTTTATCTAACCACAGAAGCATTTGGCCCTTCTATCATGCTCAAACTGTCACTTTATGTGTTTCCTGCATACAATTATTTCAAAGGATAGCACTGAGGATCTGTGTTCAAGTTGTTTTAAGTATATTTGTAGACATATTTAATAACTTGTTCATTTTCTGCAGCAAGTGATGATTACCCAAAGTTCTTATAATGCTTGTAATTGCCACCATGATTATGGAATGCAACAGTTGATTTTTACACTGTGACAATTTATGTACATATACTTGAAGGTACATGGTAATATTTGGCAGAAAAGTTACTTAGGTTATTTCTACCCTGTTTACTGTTTACAAAATGAGTTATCAAGGTTTATTGTATGATGTAGATTGTTCATTATTGATGGATAAAAAGCTTCTTTATTTTTAATTTTGAAATATTATTATTTGATTTGAACTATATTTTTGTAATAATGATTAAAATTTAGTGATATTTGATACTGCATTTATGATAGGGTCCCTAGGTGTCCAAGTGGTCTTAAGTGCTCACTTTTACAGACCACTCTTTTCTCACCTCTCTGCATGGTTTTGAGTATTGTGCTCAATCTTTGTGATTATTTGAGAAAGATGAGACTACTTTCTCTGGGCTAGTGGTTCTTACTGAGGTTTTCCTGGATTCTTCCTCCAACAGTTGTACTGGCAGCCATGTGTGACTTAGCTTGCACTGAGAAATGGCGTTGAACACACAACAGCAACACAGAGTGACAACTGTCAACAAGCATGGGTTCAATGACTCCATAGTTTATAATGCAAAAAAAAATTACAAATCTGATATATTTAATTACAAATGACATTTTTCTTGAAAACTTGTGTAGATTACATGTTATATACATATAAAGTCCATAAAAGCACTTTTCTCAAAAATAGTTATTATTCTGTTATGAGCTTCCATTATTACTATTAAATCTGTATCCATAGAGGTCTCTGCCAGTATTGTTCAACATCTGTCAAGGTACATGTAATGAAGAAATTTTGTTAACCTGCAGCTGTGACTTGGGACGGGTTGCTTTTTGCAACTTTTTTTACATCGTGGTCATTCAGGACAAGGTACAAACTTCCCTCATATCTCAGAATATTTTTATAAGTATATTTTTCTTTTATCCAGTACTGATAAAATGATTTTTACTAGTCAAGTAAACAAATATGTTGAATTAAATATCACAAAATACTTTATTTTAAATACTACAATATAAATGATGAAATTTAAGATACTTGTAAACATATTTAGCTATTGTTGCATTTTATGAAGATGATGTAATACAGGCCTACCCGTTTATATCGACATCGCTTATCTCGACAAGCCGCCTATGTCGACAAAAAAGCAAAGTCCCGGTCCCGTGATCTACTATTACTATCAAATTGTCATGCCTATGTCGACGTCGAGATAAAAGAAAAACGTATATGTCGATAAAAGCCCTTGGTCCCAGCTTGAACAAATCCTTTGTTTTCAAAACGTTTATGTCGACAAGCTGCCAGTTAAGACCAATACTTTGTTCAACAATTACTTGATCTTGCCGCCAGGTTTAAATTTCACCGCCTAATCGTTCATGTCGACCAGCTGCGAGTTCCGACCCATACATTGTTTAACAATTAGTTGATCTTGCTGCCAGACTTTAATGTCGTGGTGGGTTAAAAGTTATTAAGTTGGCCTCTCACGGCAACTAACATAACAGTAATGATCTCTGATAGATTATTGCATTTTACAAAGTGATCAGTGATTAAAACAAGAGTATTATCTCTGAGACGTATTTTAAATGTATACCACTTGTTATAATATTGTATTGTACGAATAATTTTTTTAATACTTTGTTTTGGCCAATTATTACAATATTATACCTTCATTAATCATATCAGCCACATATCTCTTGTTTTCTTTGATGTACTTTTCACGATGACTGATATATAAATAAATACATGTACTGTTTAAACAAACATTTTGACAGGTTTTCATTTTTCATTTGTTCTACCTACAAAGAAACTATCTGTAGTAGTAGATACATAAATTCAGTTTCTTAAAGTTTTATTAATGAACATAGCATTAATTAATTAATTAATAAATATAATAATTCTTGGGTAATACTGAGTCTTTAGGGACTTAGTCATTGTACAATATTTTTGCTTTGTTTATTATGTGAATCTTATATAAGGATAATGACTTAAAAAAAACACTTGAAGAATTTTAATTTGTTATCATGAGCTGTAACATGTTAAGATATTGAATTAAGTCCAATTCTTTTAAATCAATTGCAGTGATTGTATTAGACTTGTTTCCAAATTTTAAATTTATTACTTTCAGATATAGATTCTTTGCATCCTCCCTGCATCCACATCGATGCATTTAGAGCTGTGTTTAACAAACTACCGGTTTATACAAGTTTAAGCACAGAAGGTAATTAATAGTAAACTTTTTTCTGAAACTGTTAAGAAGGTTCTGGAACCCTTGGTGGCAAAGTGGTCTAAAGCGCTCACTGTTACAGGTCACTGTCATCTCCCCTCTTTCTGTGTGGTTTTGAGTCTCAGGCTTGGTCAACACAGGCACATAAGAAAGCTTCTAAGTAGCTTCTCGGTGGTTTGTTGAATGTTCCATGTGTTCTCCAGGTTCTTCCTACAGCAGTTATACTGGCCGCCATAGTCTATCATATACTGAAAAATGCTTTAAACCATGCAATGGGTGGCTTTTGTTTATTATATCAGTCATTTTACAAAACTGATTTCTCATCATGTTTCAGATGTGTTGAAGAAATTAAGATTGAAATTTTTTAATAATAATTTTGACTTACATTTTTCACTCCGGAGATGAAATATAAATGTTATTCACTCATATCAAGCAAACTTTCTTTTCCTTTTTTAATCAAACATATTGGCTAGCAAGGTTTATTATATAACAACGGCGTTTTACTAGATATTACTTGATGACCATGGTTTTATTGTTTATGTTCTGCTGTGTTTTGTGATTATTGGCACAGAAAATATAAAGATATATAATGCTCCTTCCCAATTGAAAGAAATATGTGACATTAATAACAACAAATAATTCACTTTGTTGGAATTTAAGTTTGCTTTGGACAGAAGGTGTCCATAAATGCCACTTGGCCATGTAAGTATCTAAGAATAACTGGCTCCTGTGAATTGTCACAATTATTTTACATGGAAAATTCAGTACTCTACAGACTATTATAAAATAAACCCTTATGTTTTTGTTTCAGTTGAAATTATGAATATTATTGAACAGCTTCAATGACTAGTTTACCAATACGCACAAACGACTTAAACTATTCAACTCATTTGATAACATTTATTTGACACTGATACTTTTGTAACATTCTCTGTATATGCTTTCAGATGATCATGCTTACTTTGAACAGTCCTTCAGGGAATCTGATGCAAATATTCTACATTCTATTAAATTGCTGATTATAATTTGTGTCATTATTTCCTATGTGTCTGCAGACATTTTAATTTAATGTTTTTTATACTAGTTTTGGTACATGTTTATTTTTCCTGTCATATCATTTGTTTTCTTCATTTCCAGTTTTTGTTTGTGTAGGTTTTAAATCATTATGTTTGTGTAGGTTTTAAATCATTATGTTTGTGTAGGTTTTAAATCATTATGTTTGTGTAGGTTTTAAATCATTATGTTTGTGTTCCTTTCTCATAAGGTACTTACATGCTGCAGCCTTAAATGAAAATCCACCATTTCTTATTTTCATGACATCGTGCATCATTTGAGCTGATACATTTTACAAACCAATTAAGAGAGTTTCATGCTTCATTTACTATAACATTGGTAACAGTTATTCATATTCCAAAGAGCATTATGAAGAACAAATAATCTATTCTGACTTAAATCTTTACATATTAATAATGATGTAATCTGACCGGAGTACAAAATAGTTTGGTGACAATTCATTTTATGCCATGAGATTATTACACGTTACATATTTTCAGTTTATTATGTTGTATTAGCATGAATAACAATAGGCATGTAATGAATAAATGTATGGAAACTAACTGATTGTCAATGTTAAGAAAGAATTATGTAGAATGGTTTCTTTGACATTATAATCATACTACTTGACAAATTTGCAGAGTTGATGGGCATTCTGTTGGAATTGAATTATTAGCTAAGCAACTGAAATTACAAAAATACTGTCTCTTCAAAGATTAACTGAAGGATCAATAAAATCATGAATTGTGAATCATTTATCTTTTTCTTCAAAACTACAGGTTTTAATCCATGTGAATTTGTTTTACATTTACAATCATTATAACAGTGTAATCTCATTTATATAAACATTTTGCATTCAGAAACCATTCTTTGAAAAAATTGTAAATGGCATGTTTATCAAGCATGTCCTTGATGCCAGTTTTTGTCAACAACTCACCTCAAAATATTCTATGTAATTATGCCTATGGATTGTGTTGTTTGCATGGAAGGATATAATTGTCTTAGATCACCTTTCAAAATAGAGTTAAAAATTAATCTGCTTTCATTGAATCACCATTTGAATTCTAGTGATTTAAAAAAAATCATCTTGCAATAAAGTTAATGATGGCACCTTTTGATAATAACAGTACCACGATAATTGAATAGTATTAATATCATTTCAATAGTTCCACTTCTGTGGACAATATCCAGATATTCCAAATATATTAAACTCCTTAGCATGATATTTACAATAGAATAACCTATGTTTCAGTATTCCGTTCATGGTGAAAATATCTTGTCAGTAAGCTTGTGTGACAAGTTTTGAAAAATAAATCTTACAAAATACTCACATTGAATATGAAATGAAATGTAGTGTTCTAATTCCATATTCTTACTTGACAGTACTTGTTTGAAAATGTGAAAGATATGTAAGATATATGTTCTAAGGCTGTTCTATAATAGCACCAATTAGAACCATAGTAATTAGAAATAATTTGGTTGTTGTAACAAAAACTCGGTGTATATGCTTTCATATGCAGTGTATATGCTTTTATATGCAGTGAAATTATTAATGCTGAATTACATTGTCAATTACAGATATTGGACTAACTGTAGCTTTGTTTTGTGTGATCATTTGTTATCAGATGATATTATTAATGTTAAATTACAATTGAGCAATATAGACAGTTTCAGTGGTGAAACTATATCACAATGGGCCCCACTGGTATCTTTTTTGTACTGGCCCCCACCCCCTTGACTGTCAATTTTTTTTCTTCCTGGTTGGGCTGGACCCCAGGTTGATTGGGTCCCACATCAAGAATGTTCCGACTTCCACTGTAGTTATGCCACTTGACTGTTATTATTATCTTATAACACACTGACCTTGGCTTCATTCAGTCTTTCGGTTTTTGGTTTTCAGGCTATTTCAAATTGTGCTCAATTCCAGTTTGTGATAGAAAGCTTCAGTATGATGGGCAAACAGAATGTGTACTCAATATGGGACGTTTTCTTGTACATTATGATGTATTGAGAGATTTCATGTTCCAGTTTCTTTATTCTAGGTACATAATGCTGGGTCAAAATTATCTGTTTGATATTTGAGGCATTCTTTTCTATTTTATTGGCAAATTAGGTACATCTGTACTTTGACACTAAGGTGCTGGCATGGTCATAAGGAATAAATATTTTCTCTCATTAAACGCTACTATATCAGACCAAAATAGATTTTTACTCAAGGGCATTGAGTCATAATATTGATTTACTGCTCATCTTTCAAGACAGCATATAAAATATGTCTTTATGCCTTCACCTTTATATACATTATATGGAAATAATTTTATATTTGGATTTTCTCATTTTTATTTAGTCTTGCATTCTGGGCATTATAATGTAACCCAGTGGTAATATATTTCCAAGCATGATGAAAATATATTCACATTTTAAATTGTTGATCTCGATTTATAAATATTGATTATTAATTTTTCTAATTGCTACCTAAGTATTTGTATGATTTCATACATGTTTGTTGCACACTTAATTAAGACTTTTGTTTCCTGAATTTGTAATATTTACTTAATCAAACATTTTTTCTACAGGTGCACTATGTATGCATTTAACAGTGTGTGGGCTTTGCATCAGCAGGATGCTGGAAATGTTGACTTTTGTAAAATGTTTCCATACACATACTTTAGATTGAGCTGGTTTTCATTTCTTGGTCTATTAGACGTCAACTATGAAGATGGATTCATATGCATGAATGACATGTGTAGGTGAGTACCAAAGGTTTTAATATGGGATGGCACCTCACTGGCTTACAGAAAAGTTCATGCTGCAGCCAATGATAATTACCTAGATAATAATGGGCCCATTTTATCTGGCAGATAAGTATCACATAGTTGGGGAAAACTTAAGTATCATTCTATTTCTTGTATAATGTTGATCATTTTAAAACAAAACACCTAACAAATATCACAGACTCTTATTTATCTTATTTATAGTAGGTTGTTACAATAGTATTGAAAAGAAATAAAATATTGAAGAGGTATATTTATCATCATTCCTGTTATGCATTAGTCTGTATACCCTACTTAGATCTCATTAGCTGCAGACATATGCTATTTATTAGCACTGTATAAATTGAGAACCATAGGTCAGTTTTTAGAATTTGGTTCTTGTAATACAAGGGTTATATGCTTCATTACCTGCCCTGACCACCCCCTGGGTTTGAAGCATCTGTATGTCCTTACTAAAATGTATTTTGCTACTACATATCTGCACAATATAGCTATTAATATGAAAGTGTCATAAAAAAATACAACAGAATTATTTCCCCTCAGAATGTTATATATTGGAATGAGAAGTGTCTCAGACAAATCATATTCCAGATCTACAGAAAGTGCACAATTAATTTTTATTTGTTATTTTTAATTGTCTGTGCACAAGTATTCAATTTTTATGACATTTTTTTAGCTTCCAGTTATGTTTATACATAAATGATTTAAATGTATGAAAGTTACAAATTATAAATAGATATGTCCTTTTCTTTCCTGCAACATTTCTGAACTTAGTTATATGAGCTGCATAATATTTTGGGATCATTTTAACCCTTCATTTATTTAAAAGGATCTTTATTCATAAATTGGGTATAGGAATGTTTACATCTGGCTTGCATTACGTGGATCAATTATCTCCTGTCCAGCAAGCTTGCATGCTGACCAGATGTTATGTATTCTATTAGTGGACTAGGCCCTAATGCATATGCAAATTAAATGTCACAATGACAGGTATTTAAGCCATCTAGATATTTGAAGAAGTGGCATACATGTTTTTGTACAGATTTTACAGTTTAAACATACTAAATTTTTCATTGACTCCATTTTTATCATCCTACTAGTCACAAGGATAGGGTATTCATTAACAGTAAACCAGCCCGGGAAATGCTTTTCAGCTATGTGAAAGGAAAGTTTGAGGATTTTGATGCCATGAACTCCTTGCTTGTGAAACACCAGCCCTCATTGCTTCCAGTCATGGAGTACTTTAGGCAGATAGGTTTGTTTAGGTAACTATGTAGCACAAACAGGTTTGTAACATTTGCAACAATTCATTAAAAAAAAAACACAATTTGTTACATGTTCACTGCACCGATTTGTATTCAAGGCATGGCACAAAATCATTCTTTCTGACTTTCTACTTTTATTTCTCATTTATATTGTGTCCAGAATTCTAAGTTATTGGATTCAATTTGAATTGATTGTGCCCTTATTCATAGAAAGTTTATCATATATGCCAGTTTTGGCATTTTATTTTATGTTTAGCATATATTCAGCAATTCACAGAAAATGAGGCTATGTACCCAGCTCTTCATACATATTAGGTCTTTAGAAGCTAACATAAATTTATTTGTAATGCCACCACTGCATTGATCCATATCAATGAAAACAATTAGTATGACACTAGAAGTGATATATAATTTTCACTGGTTAGTGGTAAATGGATGCCATTTTGTTGACTCTGTCTAATTAAGAAGTGTGCTTTAATGACAAAATTTAAGTATGTATTAATATGTTTTGTGTATCAGTCAAATCTAAAACAAAATGTCATCTTTCCATTTTTCCACAGGAAGCACTGATAAATGCCCTGAAGAATATTCAAAACTGATAAAGGTTCTGGCTAGCCCATCCCCTGTATGTGGCACTTTTCATTATACCTTCATTGATTTGTTAGAGAAAATATTGGAACAAGAAAAGATAACTTTGCCACAGATGAAGGTGCTCCAAGAACATTGTCCCGTGCTCTTTGATATGCTGCAGCAAACTATAAATGATGTTCCTTCAATCCTGAAAACAGCACTGAGGGAGGTAATCTGCAAGGTCAAGATAACTTTTGAAGGTCACAAGGGTCAAGATACAGGGCTACCAATTGGACCTGCATCCAACGATGCCTTTTACCCAGATCTGCCAGAAGTGTCATGAAATTGACGGAGTCACAAACATTCAATTCACATTCCTTAAAACAAGATTTGAAGGTTTTTAGCATTTCTGATTATTTATTTTGATTTCAGTCTTTGATGTTTAAGAGGAAAATACTTTTCTTAATAATGTTGGACTTCGTAGTGCATGTGTTGTATCTGCAAAATGTAATTTAAATTACATTGGTCATAATTCAAATTTATTACAATTGGACAAACGTATAAATGAACAGGCTTTAATTATGTTGAACTTTCAATGTGCTTTAGTTTGCTTAAAAATATAATTCATTTATATGTGTGCTTACTTATGATAAGAAATTATGTCATCACAGTCACAAAGCTAAATTAAACAGTGAGAAATCACGATCATTGTGTTCTAGTTATATTATTATTTTATGTTTTCCTTTTGTTTCAGTTGCTCCAGAGGCAGTAATTTATGATAATGCATGCAACTTGCATGCTTACTGTCTCAATAGAGATCCTGTTTTCTTTGCAAGGACACAGTTTGCAGTTGATGCTTTACAGTTGATGCTTTACATATGATCACACTGGTAATGCATTTCTACCTGTATGTTATTGCAATTGTATGTTTTTCATTCTGTTTTTGCTAATGTTTGATGATTTTAAGGTTGGAAACTATAAACTGAATCACTATAAGTAAATGCATTTAGTGCTATTTTTAACAAAAATTGTTATTATTATGATATGGTTTATGTTTGTACATATTCAGTTACATAACCTATTAAGGGCAATGTATGTTTTTCAGTTGTTTTGAATGAAGTTATTCACGAGATGATGCATATAAGAACTAGTTTCATACTTGCACACAGTTGACACCAGAGTTTTTCAAAAGTTGGTAAGATTGCCATCATCTTCAAAATAAGTTGTATAACATTATATCTGCATGTCTCATTATTTTGTGTGTTAAAATCTTTTAAGTTTGCAACTACTGGTAACATATGAACTTTATTTATTTTTATTTTTTCACATCATGCTAGCAATATTGCAGTTATTTGCATGTTGTTGGGATATCCAGGTGAGCACTATCCACATTATTCATTTTGTTACATATTCCAGTTAAAAAGTAATGTCCCCTGATTGATGGAAAATTCTGTCTTACCATTGAAAAAAACTTGTCGACTTTAAATTTTTGTATTTCTAAGGTAATTATTTCCTGTTTGCTACTTTCATTACATTTATATTTACTACCATATTTTAGTTTTATTGATCAATTATTGTTTTATATGAACATTTTTGTTTCTTATATTTCAAAAAGGCTAGAGATTTATTTGTACATTTCAGGCTGCTCCATGGGATATGAATCAAAACTTTATCCCATGTTCAAAGGTGTCAACACCCAGATTGTGGAACAAAATAATTCCAAGTTGAAAAAGTTGAAGTCCTCGCTGTCATACATGACTCCACACAATTTTCATGCGAGCTTGCGTTTCTTTCTATGGAATCGCAACAGGGAAATGAAAGCTCACAATTAATGTTTTTTAAATGTTTGATGCTAGAATCACATGATTATACTGAATGTGTTTGTTTGTTTGTTTGATTAGGATTTTTAACGTAGCTTTAACAATTTTTCAGTCATATCGCTGCGATGTCTGCAGTGAGGCAGTTTATAGTGATGTCTAGCACTGAGGCATCATGCCGCAGACATGTAGCATGATGTCCCACCCAGTCACATTATCCTGACACCAGGCAGACCAGTCCTAGCGAGGCAGCTGTTAGTACCATTTTTGTAAGTCTTTGGTATGACTCGGCCGGGGATCGAACCCACGACCTTCCGTTTCCGCGGCGAACGCTCTAACCACTAGGCCACCGGAGCGGTTATACTGAATGTGAATTAAATTATAACGTAAACACAAACTTCAGTACACAAAACTTAATTTTATCTTTTTCATATTTTGTAAGTTGTTCAAACAGTACGCAACAGTGACATTTTCATTGATCATAATCTTTCAAAAGATTATTATTTAATGTGAACGGAGAAATGTTTAGCTCAGGAACATGTACTGATTTGTATTTCAATATGCTTCCTATTTCACAAATTAGGGTAAATTCTTTTGGCATTATATAGAATAAAAAAAAGATGTGATTCATATGAAAGCCATCATTGCTGGAGAGATGTGTATAATGGCAGTCTTTTCCTATGGTTACTCTGCAATGTGCATGTGGTCAGTTTCATCTGTTCTAACATTATTATTTTCTTAGACTTTTATGGTTTTATAGTCCTTAGCATGAAATTGAATGCAATAGAATTCCAATAATAAACATATAAGTGTTCTATATTTCCTTTGCCTTTCATAGTTGTCAGGGTAATTATGTCAAATCTAGTCATTGTACATGGCACATGCTGTCCCTTCCTTGTGATTTTCCAGATTAATTTATCTACATTTAGTAAATGTGACAAATGGTTTTAATGATATCAGTATTTCAGTAGACTACAAGTTTGTTTATTATCGTGATTGCCTTTTGAACTCTTGTGTTCTTCCCTTTCAAGCTGTATTGATGTTTTGTATTTAATAAATACTATATTACGCCTTCTGCAGTTATTCTTCAATAACAAATAATATTACATGGTGGCAACAGTAAAAACGCAGGATTGAAATTATCAAAGTTGAAAATGGCTTCATTTCAATTTACAAATCCGGAAAAATTTGACTTTTCGAGACCTGAATCTTGGGAACAGGGGTTTCAGCGCTTTGAACGCTTTCGTCAAGCATCTGGACTTAGTAAAAAAAAAGAGGAAGAAATGTAAGTGAATACCTTGATTTATTCCCTGGGAAGTGAAGCTGATGACATTTTGGCTTCGTTCAACCTGACAGAGGAACATCGAAAGAAGTGGAAGCCCGTGACAGATAGATTCATGCAATCTTTCATTCCAGTGAGTAATGTAATTATTGGAAGAGCAAAATTTAATCAAAGAAAACAGGAAGAGAGAAACAGTGAACAGTTTTGTTACAGCTATCTGTGTTTTATCAAATAATTGTAATTTCGGGCCACTAGATGATGAAATGATCAGAGATCGACTTATAGTTGGACTGCGAGATTCAGAACTGTCGGAACAATTGCAGTTAGAAGCGAATCTAACCCTAGAATCTGCTCTTAGTCAAGCTCGAAAAACATGAGGCTGTGAAAAGCAACAAACAACGATACGAGCAAGTGGAGATCGTATGACGGAAATGGATGCAGTAAAATCGTCTTCACTGAAATATTGGAAACAAAAACATAAAACGCCAAATGTTCAACGAAATAATGTCAACAGACAAGGATGCATGAAATGTGGAAAGAATGAAAATGATTCTCGAGATCAATGTCCAGCCAAAAAAGTGAAGACAACAATATTTGAAAAATTTAACAAATAATTTAACAAGGTAAAAATGATAAAAATAACTTATGTTTTAAGAATAAAAAAAACCGTCCGAGAATAATTTAAGAATAAAATATAGAAGTCCTAGCAATAAAATGTTCTAATGAAGTTGAGTTCGACTCCCGACGAAAATCCCAAATAGAAGGCGATGACGTATGCTATTGTCAGTGTAATTGTCCAAGAATAAATTCCGATCACAAGTATTTCCAGGGATACAAAATACAGTACGTGGCGGTGCAGCGGCCAGGTAGGCGATTTATTTATCCATGTATTGTGTTGCTGAACCATTGAAATCATGAACATAGTCTTTTATATAACTGATATAACACTGTCTCTTATTCCGCTGTGCAAGTGTTTAGATGGTCTTCAGATTCCTATGTGTAGTTAAAGATGAATGAACTACCGATCCGGTCTGCAGTGTCTCGAACACTACCTAATAATTGAACAAAAATAAGATAATATAAGTTGCTTCCTCTTCCAGATTATCTTTCAAATCAAAGGTACTATTCAGACAAATGCTTAGGAAGGAACGTCACTGCCATCGTTCGTTAGTAGTTCCAGCATATAATTATTCATGCCTTCAGTTGGTAAATAAGACATTTTTCAAAGTATAACACAAGTCCAAAACCTCCAAGAGACAAATTAAATGCACATAAATAATAGCATCTCTCTCGGTAATATACATCTTGTGACATTTATACATTTGTATCAAAACAGGAAATATATTAATAAAATAAAATTTATGGTCCGCATGACATAAGGACTGATTCAAGGCATTCGAGGCATTGTTTGGTAAGAATCGACCGATTTTATTTATATAACCCACATATGCTCTAAATCATCAAACCTTGCATGACAGCCACATAACTATATATACTCTTAGATACTCTAAATCATCCAGCATTAAAGCACGTCCACATAATTGTGTACTCATACTCATATATATGTAGTCATACTCTAAATCTTGCAGTACGGGTACAATACTGTATGTAGTCATATATACTCTAAATATTCCAGCCTTGCAAAACACACATATTACTGAATGTAATCATATATACTATAAATCATCCACAGTTGTAAGAGAGCCATGCTACTGTATGTAATCATAGATACTCTAATTGATTAATTGATTGATTTTAGGCTATTTAGCGCCATACAATAGGTTATATGTTTAAAAATACCAAATATTTAATATTGACCAGCGATATGAAAAACCATAATAGTTAAATATAAAATGGTAAGATATTGGTAACAGGAAAATATGAAGCTTCCCAATCAACGGGAGATGTAAATTTTGTATGTTGATGAAAAGATGTTGCAAATAAGGGGCGGTATTTGCATTAGATAAAAATGCTATTAGGGGAAGGCATACTAGTTATAGTTTAAAATAAAGATTTACTTCCTTCAAGAAATCTAAAATGCAAGTGATTTGTATAGTATCAAAAAGTTCCTTCATGTCATGTACATTATAGTATTTAACACGCGTAAGTTACAGGTCGGAACACTCGGTCATAAAGTACTTAACAGTGAATGGTTCATTGCAAGAAACGCACTCTGGTGGATCTTCACCTATCAGTATGTGAGAGTGGGTAATGTATGTATGACCGATTCTGATTCTTGCATTGACAACCTCCTCCCTGCGGATAGTTCTGTAAGAAGGAGTCAATTTTTCCAGGGATGGTTTGATATCATGAAGTTTGTTATTGACTGCATCACGCCTGCCACTTCTGACGTAGGTACTTTTTGATACAAGGTTTAAAATCAGCAAACGGTAATTCAAAATCCGATGGTTTTTGGGATAGAGCCATCTTAGCAACCCGGTCAGCTCTTCATTACCTCTAATGCCAATATGGTTCGGTAACCAACAGTATACTATATTGTAGGCAGTACTAAGCTCCGAGTTTTTGACGAGAATATCGACTAAGAACGGATTATCCAGTTTTCTTTTGTGAAGCGACTGAAGCACTGATAGTGAGCCACAGAAGATAATGCTATTTAAAATGCGTTTTTTCTCGAAAAATTTCAGAGCAAGGTCTATTGCTCTGATTTTCACCTAAAATATGTACGTATCGTTTAGCAAGCGCGCTTTGGTTATGTGTTTGCCACTAACGAAGGTTTCAGCAGCCTTTTCATCAACTTTTGATCCATCAGTAAAACTTTTAGTGTAGTTTTTAAAATCGTTGAGGAGTTCATGATAAGAGTTCTGGAATATGGCAGGGTTTGTCTCAGATTTTTTCCCATCGTGTAACGTAAAAATCACTTTGAGCTGCTTAAGGAGCCAGGGTGGTGTTTTTGAGACAAACGTCTTCTGAACTATAGGGAGATAAATTTTGATAGTGTCAAAGCTGGATGATATTCTGATGCCAAAGGAAGGTATGGCATTTGGTTTGTTTTCATATAAAGTTTTGTATTTTGGTTGATGCGATGCGATACAGATGGTTCATTCACTTCCGCGAGAAGGCTTTCACATATATACTCTATATCATCCATTCAAAACAAAATTATTCGAATATATGTGGGACGGAGTATGTAAATAACGTCACAAGATAACAAGATGTTGTGCTTTTATGGATGTTTATTTATCCGTTTAAATATTAGTTATGACATATGGGAGTTTGCTTAATTATGAGAACAAATGGACACCTTGCATTGTTCATGCAATTTATTGTTCAAAGCTTTAAACAAATTTGTTTGTTTTTGTTCAGAAATACTCTACAAGAATGATAGAAGATTTATGAATGTTTTATATCTAACATGACATGTATGTTAACAATTAAATGTAAAAATCAATATAGATCTGATAACTGAGTGTAATGGGCAATCTGTTTATGGTCTAAATTGTTTCAAAACAACTAGGAGTTCAAAGAAATGAGAAACATTTATTTTAACTAGGTACTTAAGAAAAGAATGGAAGACAATATGCTTGTGTTGTTTCATGTTTATAAAAATAATTGTCGGGCCATACATTATTATTACGGTTTACATGCAATTCCTTGATGTCACTAATGTAATTGTTAAACATGCTGTTAGCGTAAAGCCATACACATAAATCGTTACGAACAGACAAAAAGAAACACTCTAGATTTCCTTTGGTTCATTGGAAGTGAAACCTGAATAAGTTTACCTTATTTCCCAATTTTACTTGCCAGTAGATCTTTCGACCCATATGTACAACATTGTAGAAACAGCGGAGTAATGTTACCATTATGTAGTTAGTGTCATAATCATCGTCTTTTGAGATGATTTCATTATAGCTGTAGCATCAGCGGGAATAAAATCGTAGTTGTTGTTGTTATGGTGGTGTTATTTTTTGGTGTAGTGGGAACTGGAAAAAGAGACATAAACTCAATTAGTTGTATCGGTTGGACTGGCAAATATAGGAAAAGAAAACAAATTGATGTAGGTACTGGGGTTTCAAGGTCAATTTATTAACTTAAAGACGTGTATGCAAGTTCAGGAGTTTTGAGGTAATAAATGATCGCTTATAAATTATTCTAACTCGTTCGGCTATTGTATGTAGGTTACATGCTTGAATTTGCTTGAACAAACCAAATGAAATAGGTATACATACTGCAAGAGAAAAACACATTTACTCAGGTAAGGTAACCTATTCACAACATTCAAGACCAAGCTCGCGGCTCAATAATTATGACATTCTCTGAGGTGTTTGGTTGGTTTGTTTATAGCAGCGTGATTTTCACGGGGGATCATAGAAGAAATATGTGATGTACAGTCATACAGTTAAGAGTTCGAGCGATTTATGTAAATTATGTAAGTATCAGTCTTCTCACTGTGATTATAAATCGCACAAAACATATTTATTTTACCTGTTTTCACAAAGAGAGAATAATATCTAGTCAATGTATTTTGCAGGATCAGTTTGTCTTAAGACATACATATGTTTACAATAACTCAAACAATTATCTAGACAGTGTATGAATTGCTGTTGGAATTCAGACATAATACAGATACATTAGGTGCTTATGTACATTGATTTTGTCTGAAAGCTTGATCTCTGTCTGTTCCAGTACTGGTATAATATCATCACTGTATTAAGCTGACAGCCCAAGTCCTAACAGCGAAGCTGCATTAAGCTGACAACTCAATTCACAAAGGGTCAACACGTTTACTTCACCGCGTATTGACAAGACACGATGACCACTGCAAGATCACACACAGCAAGCTAACTACTTGTAATCTGGTTTATTATGGGACACTTGAACTAAGTGGTCTAGAAACAGAAGGTATGTGATAGATAACTCGTTTGATGCTTGTTAGTAATTAGTAATACCCTTATATTGTATTCCTAAATGTAATAATCTCAGTATGTTGAAATTATATATCATTTTCAACTTTTTTTAAAGAATAAATCTAGATAACATACATTTATTACTTAAGGTCTGATCTATGTAATGAAATGCTTCGGCGAATTTCCAATTAGCCCAATTGGATAACGTTAAGACAGAATACTTTCAAGCTAACCCCATTGGATAACGTAAATACATAATAATCTCCAGCTAGCCCCATTTGATAACGTTAAGATATAATAATTTCGAGCTAGCCCAATTGGATCACATTCTGACATAATTTCCAGCTAGCCCCATTGGAAAACGTTAAGACATAATCAAAAGTACTGTTTTTGCCTCTAATAAGTCGGACTGACATCATCAGTATTACACTGTTGTTTTTCTAATCATGAAAAATTTACGGTATTAGTATGCTTATTAATATACTGCATCTGTTTTGAAAAACAGGTTACATTTTCAGTTCTGGTACGCTTTAGAAGGGAAAACTTAGGACATGTCTCTACATTGTCGATCAAGTCCAAGGTGGAGTTTCATTCGCACCAGTAAAATCTGCAGGATAATGATTATATTTGTAAGGGAATTTAGCTTTCTTTTTGTTTAATATCACAAGAAATACAGGGTCCAACCGAAACTAAAATACATTGTATTTCAACTCTCAAAATACCTTAAATGTCTAGTATTGACCAGTGATTCAACCGCGCACAATGCCGTAGTTCTGTCCTGATATTTCCATTAAATCATGCAACGCGCCACATGTATATTGACTGCTGTGTAATGTTTCCATGGGGAATGTGTGCACAATTTTATGTTTTCACCTATTATGCATATATTCTCTAGGATAACACGATATACTCTAAAGGTTAGATTCAGGTAACATGATACGCCAGTGGTTAGACATGATCCATCCTACTGTTTAGACATAGCTAATATGATCCACCTTTATTGGTAGACAGAGATAACATGATCCACTCATATAGTTCGGCACACTGAAGTATCATTTAGAAGTAACGTTTTAAAATTGTATGTTTTATTTCACCTAGATAACATCACAAGCGGAAATTAAACAGTTTAAATAAGAATGAAACAAACAATGTCGGCAGTGTGTTAGTTTATAGTGATGTAAGTTTTAATGCCATTTTCAGCACATGATAGGTTATACATGACTGCCAGTATAAATGATTGATTAATAACCCAGGAAGACCCTTGAAAGAACCGTTAACCCACGATAACCTACTGACAAGCTTTCTCACATACACCTTATGGCCGAGTCCGAGACTCGAACCCACGCAGACAGTGTCCGTGACATGGGCAATATAACTGTGTTTACAGTGTCTGCGACAGGGGATTTAGAACTGCGTATCCATTGTCCGTCATATCGGCATTATAACTTTCCATACAGTGACCATGACATGGAATTTAGAACTGCGTATCCAGTGTCCGTCATATCGGCATTAGAACTGTACATACAGTGTCCATGACATGGGATTTGGAACTGTGTATTCAGTGTCCGTCATATCGGCATTAGAACTGTACATACAGTGTCCATGACATGGGATTTGGAACTGTGTATTCAGTGTCAGTCATATCGGCATTAGAACTTTCCATACAGTGACCATGACATGGAATTTAGAACTCCGTATTCAGTGTCAGTCATATCGGCATTAGAACTGTACATACAGTATCCATGACATGGGATTTGGAACTGCGTATTCAGTGTTCATGACATGTTTATTAGTAAAATGCTTTCATAGTCCTTGACATGGGATGTAATACTGCACATGTCTTGTGCATAACATTTATCGAACAGTGCAAAAATGTGTCTGTATCATGTGCATTGGAAATTTGCATACAGTGTCCGTGACATGTGCATTGGAACTGTGCATAGTGTCCGTGACATGTGCATTGGATCTGTGCATACAGTGTCCTTGACATGGGACTTAGAACTATGTATTTAGTATTTATTTGGGCATCAAAACAGTGAATAAAGTGTCTTTGACGTGGACATTGGAACTGCGCATACACTGTATGTGATTTGGGCTTTATAACCGTGTATATAGTGTCCGTGTCATGGGTATTGGAACTGTCCATCCAGTGTCTGTGGCATTGGGTTTAGAACTGTGAATACAGTGTAAGTGATATGTGCATTATAACCGTGCATACATTGTCCATGACATCGGCATTAACACTGAAATAGCTTGCCATCCATTTACCTTAATTTGTCACACACACACACACACACACACACACACACACACACACACACACACACACACCTGAATCTATCATGCAACCCTCATCCTTTTGCTTTATATCACTCAATCCATTGCATGCAGATAAAATGCTTAAATTCATGCCTGGTAAAATATTCATGGATATTTTTATTTTATTGTTTTTGCATCATTAGTACTTCCCCATCCCATAATACACACGTTATGATATTATCTGTACAACATTGTTTTACCGGATAGTCCTAACAGCTATGTATGTATGTATGTATGTATGTATGTATGTATGTATGTATGTATGTATGTATGTATGTATGTATGTATGTATGTATGTGTGTGTGTGTGTGTGTGTGTGTGTGTGTGTGTGTGTGTGTGTGTGTGTGTGTGTGTGCATGCATGCATGCATGTATGTATTTATATATGTATCCATGCATGCATGAATAGGTGGATATATTGGGGGGAAATGTTTGATAAGCTACGTTGATAAACTCATACACTTTCTCAGGTTTCAGTATAAATAATGAATGTAAAATATATTTATTTCACATTACAGGTATTAGAGTCAACAATACCTATCGGAATAAAATAAATCTTGCTGTAAACATTTTATTGCTATTTATACAAGGTCAAAAAGTATAATTTAGAGTAACGTATGTACTCGCTGAAAAGTTGATTCCAACTTAAGACTCCACAGACCTGATCTACCATCACATGTATCTAATCAGTTTGTTATGAGTAATCAGTAGAAAAAAACAACATAGACACCGATCTACGATTACATGGATCTGATTAGTTTGTTGGGAGTAATCAGTAGAAAAAACAACATAGACACCGATCTACGAACACATGGATCTAATTAGTTTGTTTGCCAGGAATAATTAGTAGAACAAACAACATAGACACCGATCTACGATCACACGGATCTAATTAGTTTGTTTGCTAGTAATAATGAGTAGAAGAAAACAACATATACCCAGATCAGTCATCTTTTTATGCAACAACACTATTGGTTTTATTTTGCCTTGTAGGAGGTATATATGGTAATAAAAAGTTTCGATTTAACCGTAAATATGGTAGGGGCAAAGAGTGTTATATCTGTCTATCCATATGTTTGTCCACTTTTGAATTTATTTTAAAATCAAATATCATATGCTGTGGTCATATATTATATGAACACATATTTAGCAGTTATTCCTCATTGAAAGAGATGAGAACGAAGTAGTTGTAATGTCATTTCCTACCCATAGCAACCCAGATGAGCTTAAATAATGCATTACTAATGACTTCATGGTTTCATGACTTCCATACCACCGATTGCAGTGTCCAATCCAATCCTAAATATCTTGGATTATTTGCATGTGTCACTTATGGGCTATGTGAATTGAAATATCTGTGAAGGGCATTATTTGTATTTTAATATCAAAGGCATTTCTCAATTTTTACTTAATGGTCATCACTCTGTTATTAATTGCATTATTATCTTCAACATTATCAATAGAGTATTCACTCAATCTATCCCCACCAGGTGACCAACCGAGCATCATGAACGTTATCTTTTTCCTTTACTATATGGTAAATTATCGTTTCTTTCTTGTTAAATGCTTCATCGAGTTGGAGATAATTTCATTAATTTATTAGCATGATCTGAATACGTAAAAACAATCATACAACATCTTTTGAGCCCTTTTGTTAAATAAATCTGTATGATGCATATATATATATATATATATATATATATATATATATATATATATATATATATATATATATATATATATATATATATATATATATATATATATATTATACAGACGTTTTTAATCTGTATCTTGAAATTATGAGTTCGCTATTGATTCTAAACTGTTACAAGAGATGTAATTACTGCCAGTCGATGTATGTCGTCCAGGTGAATGATGGCAGTTAGTATGACATACTAAAAATCTCTTTCCCAGATCATAAAGTATGTTCTGAAAGCATTATACATTCCACCTTCCTTTTGAAGTTGACATTTACCTTACGCAAGACTGAATTTCACTTTTCAAGTACAATAATCCCATCCTTCGAAACTTTCTCAGTTATTAAAAATTTAATATTTCTACGCTCGCGTAACTCTGATACATTATCTGATCAATATTATCACACTGTAATGAATTAGGCTACTAAATAATCTAGGAAGCAAATAGATGAACACGCTTGTAAAGATTAGAAGTTGACGAAAAACGTGCGTGCTCTTAAATTCATGTATCAAGTCAACGAGAAAAGCTACTCTATCTTGAATTATACTAACCTATTTTCGAACAATAATCCGAGCCAAACTTAAACGTTTTTTGTACAAGTACAAGAGATGGTAAATTTTGCACTGGATTGATTTAGCACGTCAAAATTATACATGCGTTCAATACGTTCTATTTTCTTTCGAAAAAATGGAAGGAACGGAAAAAAACAACTGGATACATCCTTATGCAACAGGATGCGTGTGCTAATATTGTGAGGACATGGTCATGCAGAGTAGAAGGATAACGGATGAAATCTAAAAGTCCCATTATTTGTCGATAGTTTAAAAGACTCCTCCGATTATTATTTTCAATTAAGCAACTGATGTAGCATCATCTGCAACTTTGACAAACTTTGTTAGGAGTCTTTAACACTAATATAATTGTTGGACGCATTGCTTCCGTCACCAACAGTGAGACATATTTCTCGCCACTCAGGATTGAGACAGAAACTATTTAGACGGGAATTACTTACTAATAATTATAAAGTGTAACCTGATTTAGTCTGACAGATATTGTACCGTTGAAGTTATTGTTTGACCTTTAGTAGCATTAATTATTATTATCCCTTTATATAGAGTTGCTAAGGATACCAGTGGAGAAAAGAATATCGGTCAAATAGATGGTGTATACATTATCACTTTTCAAGGTCAGCACATATACAGTTAAACTACAACACTTAATTTAATTTGCAATGCAATATAGAATTGTCTCAAAACGCAAATACCTGTCTCGCACGTTGACCATCAATTTATCAGCAACTTACACTTTACATTTAGTCACAATAAGTTGGGTACATTGGTATCTGGTTTCAGCTTACTACACGCCATCGGTACTTTCTACTAAATTTAGTGCATTACACAATTAGATATACTATTGGGACCCTGATTTAATGCCTCAAGTCAAAATAAATCGAAAGTCACCCAACACCGAACATAGCAAGATCACAACAGATGATGCCTGATACTTTATTTAGTGACAATATAAACTAACTCAGCATAAGGTGAATACGTCATAAAACGACATTATATTATACAGACAAAAGTAGTCAATTGATTCTATTTTGTATCATAATCACAGTATGTATTGTATATTATTCGCAACGACAATTAGCCACCGAGACGTTCTCAGTTCTTTGGAAATAGTCTGTTGGGAAAGCTTGAAAATATTCTATTGCGTTAATCCAATATTTTTCACTGGTCTGTGTTGTCAAAATTTGACCTGATTTCTACTACGGCAGACTCTAAAAAGAGGCCATCTTAAGTATTTAATTATTTTTTGGGGGCGGGGCGGGGGAGAATCCCGATGTGAGGAGTATTTCTATTTCTTAATCTCTGTGTTAACATTCTTCAGTCTGAACAATATTTTGGCTTTTGTTTTAAAATTGCATTTAACTGATATCATTGAAACGAGTTCCTTCCTTATTAACCACTGTATATAGACTAAAAATCCTGAATATTACATCTGTCATAACTGCATCTAGCAATAGAATTATTTTTGAATTTGCAAAACACCGAGTTGTAACCATCTATTATTCATTATGGATAGATGCGCAAGAAATGATTTATATGAAGAATGTATAAACTATAAATGACATTATTTTGGAATGAAAGTATTATATGGCATTGACTGAACTGCATAACATCTTCTGGTTTAGACTTGGTATTTCTGACTTGATACAGGCGAAACCCATGCTTGACTTTAGACTTTAAACATGTGCATATATTGGTTGAGTTTCGACTTAACATACATCAATACATATTCAATCGTTTAGGTAATGACTTGAGTGTAGGACGGTAGTGACTCTACTAATCACTGTGGTGTTCATATATATATATATATATATATATATATATATATATATATATATATATATATATATATATAACTATATATACGTGTTAAAGGTTTTAATAATTGCCATGTTCCTTGGTTTGATGCAGTAATGATTAACAATGCTGAATAAGCTCGTTTTTTACTTAGTTCTTCTAAATATAGTGAAGAGAGAGAGAAGAGAGAGAGAGAGAGAGAGAGAGAGAGAGAGAGAGAGAGAGAGAGAGAGAGAGAGAGAGAGACTTTAAATTGGCACTGCATTTTATGCACATTTAATTCAGTATTTTAAATCTGACATCTTTATTTGTTTATAAATAATTTAAGAAATTTATTCATGCTTGGATCCTACAAGTAATAAAACGTTTATATTGCAGCAAACATGATTTCCTCAGAATATAATGGTAACATTATAATCAAATGAGCAAATGAGAATGTAATACAAGAATCTAGCACAATAATGGTTTCTTGAACAAAAGTACTAACAACATTATTTCAAATCGTATAATCTATAGGTTTTTTTTTAAATACACGATTAACACACATACTGGCTTAGAAAAAAAGGAGGCTACGCTATGTAGGAAAATATTAATTAGAATTACTATGTTGTTATGTTCTTAAATTTTAAAAAATAAAGAGCAGTAATTATTAGAGTATTAAGAAATTAATAATAGTGAAATAATGCAAATTGCCTCGTCAGGCAATTCTTCAGTTGTATGTGCCGCTGACATTTATATGTCATTTTGAGGAGTGCAAGACACCATTCTGGTATTTATGCACACCAATAATATTATTGCATGCATTGTTTATATTTTTGTCTCTGGCATCTATCTGTTTTGGTGGTTGTTTTTTGATTCCAGTTGAATCCGTGTAACAGTTGCATTGGTTTCTTTCTATAAGAGGCCAACTGGCACATAGGAAGTTAGATTGACATGGTCCGTTTTTGCAAAAATGATCCATCTTTTAATCGATGTCATATTTTGTCTCAGTATATACAAATGTTGCAAAACGCCATGTCTTTTCATGTAAGGGCAATCAGTACGATAGTATATGCTAGCGCGTGTTTTCGGATAATGATTCAAAATCAATCACGGTCACCAAGGCAATACCAGAAATCAAATACTTTGATATATAACAGTTTGAAATATGTAGGAAATATCATTTTATATGATCTTGCTGGTTATAGTTCTACTTCGATATGTGCAATAAACGACCACATCATTTGGCACGAATATAGCATAGCAATGGGTACAAAACGACAATATCATTTGGCACGAATCTAGCATAGCAATGGGTACGAAACTACCATATCATTTGGCTTGAATCTAGCATAGCACTGGGTACGAAACGACCATATCATTTGGCACGAATCTAGCATAGCACTGGGAACGAAACGACTCGTTTTTATTTGAAAAGAATTGGGTACAAAACAACTTGGACTCGGAATGTTCTGTTTCGTTTTATTATGTAAGTATGTGAGAAAAAGTTTTAGTAGGCTCCTGCATGGTGTTGGTACTTATCAGAGTTTTCCCAGATTTTTCCTCCACCAATTAAACTGATCACCATACACCATTTTCACTTCATTATTTTTATCAGGGTATGGGTTTATCTTTTTCGGTTATGCTTAATTGGAGGCATCTAGAATAATATATATCCAGAATTGAAGATGCCGATGATGTTATTATAATAACTTAAGATGTCTCAGATTTTTTTCAGAAAATTAAGTTAAGTAAATAAATAAATACATAAATTCAGTTCCACCATATACATGAATTATAAAAGAAAGCATGGTTCTGATGTATGGCATATAACGGTTAATAATTCGATACGAATTAGATGTCTATTGAATACGATTGTTAGTGACTTGAAATCTGAACGTGTGAAATGCTTCATGAAAAAAAAACATGCCTAATTAAGTTTTCAATTTTATTGTATCATTTGGTATTATCTTTATTCATAAATTGATCATATTCCTGAGGAATTGTCAGATATTGTTTACATTAAGTCTCTCACTATGATATCTAATATCAGCATGGACAGGGATTACTTTCTGTGCTGACATTTTAATTATATGCCCACATTTTATATTAGTCTATTATGTATATTCTTTTTCTTCACTATACTTAAGATTTTCCTCTAGTTGTAGGATGGACGTATTTACACTGTATTTTACATCTGCCAATATTCAATGCTATGGGCTTTTTTTTTACTAACGTATTAAAATACTGCAATTTTCTTTCCTTCGTTTCTGTATGAGTAGCCCTATGTTTAAATTACAAACGTTGTCATTCCTAGTTGTATCTATCTAACTCTTTACGTTTTTCTTAAGAAATGACATATTTGATTAATATAACATTCTGGTAAAAGCGTACACATACTAATATATACAATATGGCCAATGACCGTTGCAAGTTGGTTGTTATAATGACGCTAGATGCAATAGATTACAGTAACTGTCTAATTATGGCAACAGAAGGCGTCGTCATATGCGCGGTAATAAAGGTTATCGTGGTATACATGGATCAGTTATATTATGTGTTAAATAATCAAGGGAACTGAACTACCTTTCCATCATGTCGTATGTAAGTATGATCTAATCTCTAATCTCCCTTTCATATCAAAAATCTTAGAAAAGGTTGTTCTAACTCAACTTGTATCTCATTTAAATTCAAACAGTCTTTTTAGCAATGTACAGTCTGCATATCGCCCTTGCCACAGTACGGAAACTACTTTTCTGAAAGTATTTAGTGACATTCTCTCCGCTTTGGATAGTGGAAAGATTACAGTCTTCACTCTCCTGGATTTATCTGCAGCATTTAACACAATAGACCATGAAATATTACTTCACCGTCTCCAGCATGTATTTGGCATTCAGAATATAGCATTACAGTGGTTCAAGTCCTACTTAATCAACAGGACACAAATTATATCTGCAAATGGAATACACTCCAGCCCAGTTGACGTATGTTATGGTGTTCCACAGGGATCTGTTCTTGGACCTGTTCTCTTCATCCTGTACTCTCAGTCACTCTCAAGTGTCACAGATCATCACCCAGTGTTGCACCAATTGTACGCTGATGACACCCAAATATACAAGTCTAGCCACCCAACTGAAGTTGATGCTACCATCCATGGAGTAGAGAAGTGCATTTCGGATGTGAAATCATGGATGACATGTAAGCTGCAGATGAATTATGATAAAACTGAGGCTATTCTGATCACAACACAAAGACTTTCTCATCCACATCCTTTACCTCAGACAATAAATATCAGCAACATCAACATTAAATTCTCACAGTCAGTACGGAATCTAGGTGTTACTCTAGACAGTACTCTCACATTGCACCAATATGTCATGAACATCTGCTGGGCTGCATATATTGAATTGAGACGCATCAGTTCCATTCGTAAATATCATTCTGTTGATGCCACAAAAGCACTTGTGTGTTCATTATTACATTCAAGACTGAACTATTGTAACTCAATTCTGTATGGTTCGTCACAATATTTACTCCAGAAACTTCAAAAAGTTCAAGACAGAGCTGCACGGATCATCTTTAGAGTACCTCGATCAGAGCACACCTCACCACTACTCTGTACCCTACACTGGCTATCAATTCGATACAGAATCAAACACAAAATTTGTTCTCTGTGCTATATTTCAATGACAGACTCCAGACCAACGTACCTATGCAGCCTCACCCATGTGTATACACCAGCTAGATCCTTACGCTCTTCTTCTGATAATCGTATACTCATTTTTCCCAAGGTGAAAACAAAGTCATATGGACAAAGTTCGTTTGCATACCAGGGCCCGGCGACGTGGAACGAATTGCCCATTGAAATTAGACACAAAGATACAGTGGCACCTTTTAAGAGTGCTCTGAAGACTCACCTGTTTCGACTTCATGGACAAACTTAGCGACCTAATCATGTTTTGTATCTTATATATTTTCAGCATGTTTTTATGTTTTCCAATTTCATTGTTTTTGTCATTTGTTGTTCTGTAGTGTAGTCATATCATTATTGATGGTGTAAAGTGCTTAGAGCTTTTAAAGATTAGACGCTATACAAAGTCCTGATTATTATTATTATTATTATTATTATTATTATTATTATTATTATTATTATTATTATTATGACGTGTCTCGAGAGCAACTTAGTATATACGGGTTTACGCTTGTGATAACGTTACTATCACGTTGCAAATTAGATATCAGGTGAATTGAACAACTAAGCACTCTTAAAGGTTGAAAACAAGTCGCACTAGTTCAAGTGCTAAACGTACTTAGCTATTAACATCTCAAGTCATGCAAGACAGCCATATAGCTTGAGGCACTCATACTTACTCTATGTTATTTACAGGTTTCTCGAAAAGGACATCCCTCTTGTCAGGCTGAGCGCTTTTTTTTACAAGCTACTTACACTTTCGAGTTACAGTGAGTTAGGGATATTAAAATCTAGTTTGTGTGTAGCACATGTATCGGTGCATGTTATTACCGTCATGCTGGCCTATTACGCGCGTCATTTATTTAAAATTTTGGATCACGTGGAGGGTGATTGGTACAAAAACCAATTTTTACCACGCAAAGTGAGAGAAACATCCCACATTTCCACTCTAAATGCATATGAAAATGTGATTTCAAATGTCAACATGAAGAACCGCTCCATAAACTCCTTGAACTTGTAACACAGAAAATCCTACTTAATATTTATCTTTAGAATGAGAAATAAAAATAATATCTAAAAGTAAGAAACTTTTCCCTTAGGATAATATTGCATCTTAGTCAAAGTTTATAATTATGCAAGTTCTCCTACACCTAATTTATCGTCTGCTATTTAACTTATCAACGTGCCGTCGAACAGATTCTCAAGTATGTCTCTAGTATTCTTTTCCCCATAAACTGTGAAATTCACCGATTCCCCCCCCCCCCCCCCCCGACAGGACCGAAATAGATGATACGTGACACATTAACTATCTCGTTAGTAGAAGGAGACAATACAACCCAAGATTAAATATTTTACTGGTATAACACGATAATCTATTTAATGAACAGGCTGAATCAAGGTTTATTTTCATATTTCAAAAGCTAAGTGAAGTCCTACGTCACCATGTTTCTATTCCGGTCGACGCGTTTTGTAGGCCCGTGTAGGATCTTTGATTTATTGTTAATTATCAAGTGAACAGCAGTTGTATTTCTTCAATAAAGGCCATGAGGTGTCAGAGTGGTCTGGTACACTCCCTTTTACAGATCACCAACATAACACCTCTGTCCGCGAGAGTTCGAGTCTCAGGTTCGGGTAGCATGGTATGTGAGAATACTTATCAGTAGTTTCCCGTGGTCTGTGTGGTTCTGTCTGGGATTTTTACGAGTTCCTTCACCATATGTACTAGCCATCATGTATAGCATGTAATGTGCTCAAATATGACGTTAAATCCTAAACGGCAAAACATTTTCCAAGTATGTGTTTACAAACGTTACTGCAACTCAATTTGAATAATATTATTCATGTAGACTTTGTCAAAATATTACTTTTAATCGATCCCTTGCAGCTAAGCCCCGTCCTAATCAATAGCTGTATATGATTATACTGACATTGTACAAAGCAAACTATTCATTACTTCTAAAGAACGTAACTAAGTAGTCCGCATACTATTTATTTTGCGATAAATAATGTTTCTTACACAAAACATATAAAATGTTATTATATTTGTAAAGCACATAGTGACAAACATCTAATGTACATTTTTGGAACGGTGCAGAATTAATAATTTATGCGGACAGTATGATGCAAGTTCATGAAGACCAATGCTATATTTGCTACGGACACAATCCGTCATTAATGAGAATTGGTGATGCTTACTGATGAATAAAGTTTATAGTGGACAGGACTTGAATGTTTCATGCAAATTTAAAAATTGTTATATGCTAGTAGATTTTACAACCCAATATACAAAGTTGTAGAAACAACGTAGTAGTAATAACTTTATTGATATAGTTCTTGTTATAATTGTCGTCATTTGAGGTGATTCCATTCTTACTGTAGCATCATCGAGAGTAGTAATAACTTTATTAATGTAGTGGTTATAATCGTCGTCATTTGAGGTGATTTTATTCTTACTGTAGCATCATCGAGAGTAGTAATAACTTTATTCATGTAGTTGTTATAATCGTCGTCATTTCAGGTGATTTCATTATAGATGTAGCATCATCGAGAGTAGTTCAGTATGAGTTAGTTTTGTTATAACCATGTAAGTTTTGGTAAGAGAAGGAAAGAAGAAAAAGGGGAGAAAATAATTTGAACCCAATCTAGATGCATTGGATGGATAGACGGACAAATAGATAGGTACAGATACTGGGGTTACTGAAGTAAAAAAAAATAACTGAAAGACATGTATGTTAAATTTGGACTTTTGTGGTGACAACTGGGCCACTGTTCATTCTTTCACGTTATCCTTTTTTTCTGTACATCTTCTACCTGAATTTGCTTGAACAGTCCACATGAAAGAGGTATATATATATTGCAAGAGAAACATGATTTTGTCGTGTCATGTAACCTATTCACGACCTAGCCCGTTGCTGTATGCTAATGACATTATCTGCTGTGTTTGGCTGGTTTGTTTATAGCAACGTGATTTTGCGCACACAGGGAGCAAAGAAGGAATGAATGGTGTTAATTAAAGAAGGTTGAATTTTGAGGGATTTATATACACGTTTAAAGAAATCAGTCGCCTTGAAATAATTATTACATTGCACAAATACACATTTATATTGCCCTTGTTCAGGGCTATTAACTAGTCAACGTTTGTGCAGGTATCGACCTAACTAAACTCATATTCTTGTTTACAATTATGGGAATATCTATATAGTCATTGTATAAAGTGATATTGGAATTACAGTACTGTCGAAGTAATTTGTTTTATGGTAATGACACATATGCATAGCATGTTGGAGTTCAGAAAAAAACATACTGTAGGACGGTGTCTGATAAGCACTCTGGTGCATACATTTGCTGAGATGAAAATAATATTTTAAGGATTTTATGTTTTTGGGGAGGGGAAACAAAAAGAAGAAGAGTAAGTGACCCCTTCATACATACAGTCTGATAATGAAGCCTCTGAGCGTTGATACATTCAGCAATATCCACGTTAGAATGCTCTTTTCATCGTCCATAAACAACTACTTCAAGTTTTTCAATGAACTAAGTTATGCACCAAGATTGATCTGAATCCTGCTCATAACTGAAACCCTCTAGATTTATTGACAATCCGCACTAAGGACGACAGACGACAGATGCAGGATCGAACCATGAACTTAATTGAGTTCCAATAGGTAAACTAAAACCAGTGCGTGAATATTCTTTCCCGCGTTGTTTAAAAAGCATTAGTATACTGTGTTGTTAAGTATACATGCACCTTGCATATACTCTAGACTTAATTGGGATGATGTTGGTTTGAAGTTTATTACTGCTATATAGATAAGTTATGCATGGGGATGCACTAGTTATTTACTTTGTTTAAAAAGTGTAACCCATTTGTAAATCACTGCTATATGTTCTAAATTGAAGTTTGATTGACATTAAATTATCCTCAGACTTGCAGTAACATATATTTGATTTTCATTGCCTTTTAAATTCTTCACAATCTGGTCAACCTGTTGGTAGTATCTGACATTGTATTTGTTTATCAGCATCTTTTGCAATGGAGTTAGAATCAACATATTATTTTTAAATGTTTTGTCAGTTACTTTTCATGTCACTTATTACCTTACAAGGACCTTGACGACATTTTATGAGCCTTATCATGTGTTACAATATGTGTGATTTTGCTTTGTGCTTGTGACGTCATGTATTACCATACTATAACATTACGTACATTGTGGTAACCTTATCACGTGATTTCATGTGTACCATTTTTCTGTTTCACATTCTATGTGCTATCATTTTCTCAAATTTGATGTTGATAAGTTTACCTTGTTTTTCCTATCTAGCCATGTGATCAATACAAATGTCATGACGTGCATCTTTGACATCAATTTGTTTTACATATTTACTCTTTAGGAAAGCGTCATCTTTCAAAATATAAGTCCTTATTTCTGCTACCCAAATATTGTCTTTTGGCAACTTATGTTAAAGGAATATCGTTTACATCTCGGTGGCGAGTTGGTTCTAACTGGATCTTGTAAAATGCATTATTTCCAACTCGGTTACATTGTCCTGTCACCAGGCTGACCAGTCCTAGCACTAACCTCCTAATGCTGAATGCCAAGCTAGCTAGATATTGGTTCACATCAAACCAATCTTGATGTTTACGTGCACTAGGACCGGGGATTATAGATGCAGTTGAGTATAGAGAGTCATTGAAGGATTCACTTTTCCTCGACATTCTCAAGGATTGTATCCAGTTGGCTGCATAGTTCTTTCAGTCTGGTGCAATTATGATCTGGATACTTCTTTGACTTGTGTAAATCTGCTAGACTTAATACATGATATTGAGTTTGGAGATTAAGAACCCATGGTTGGTCATGCATTCAGCACTTCTCAAAGATTTAGTCACTGACATCCAGCATGTTTCTTCTACTGATGGTGATGTAATCAATACGTTGTCAATGCCTGGAGCGTGGATACATCCATGACGTCTTGTTGAGGCTTGGCAAAAGTATTTATTTTTTTGGTAATTAGAAAGTCATATTCAGCAGATTTTCTATGTAGGATGAGTGCGTTGCTGTGGCACTTCAAACTTGCCTAGTCCATCTTTCCTAATGACACCTGGCTATTACTAGAGATCTGTGCCAACTCTCGCACTGAAGATACCATTGAGCATGAGCTTTTCTGCCCTTGGCACTTCTGCAATAAGGACTCCAGGTTTTCATAAACTTTATCTTATCTGGGTTGATAATTATTATGATTTAGTCTGTAAAATATTGTACCGTTAAAGTTATTGTTCGACCCTTAGTAGCAGAAAATCTTATTATTTAAGGCTCTGTATATTGTTGCTCAGGTAAAACTGGAGAAAAGCGTATCGGTCAGCGAGATGGCAACGACATTTTAATGTTTCGAATTCAGCTCATGTGTATACAATTAAATTATGACACCATATTTTGTTTGGAATAGAAATGGGGTATCTCGAAAAGATAATACAGTTGAAAAAGTTGACGGTCTATTTTGCTAGCTACTTACATTTTACAGTTGCAGTAGGTTATATCGGTATATAATTTCTGTTTTTACATCAAATGGTATATATAAGAAAACAAAATTTTCTTGATATACAATTCGATATATTTATGGGACCCAGCTTTGCACGGTGTAAGGAATAATATCCAGCTTGCAAGATGTATGTGCTAAACCCAGACACTAATAATTCCACCTCATAAGTGTACGAAGGTCAGTCTGGCAAAGAATGAGGTGTCAAGCCAGGTATGTAACATGGCCATAAAACTCACGACTGGCGCCTTATTTTGGCAAAGCCAGTTATATAACATGTCCATAACATGGTTCACAGGTAAGTAATGAATTTCCTGTGTTGGATCAAAGGCACATCAAGTAGCGGTTATAAATCCACCCTTGACAGATTGACGGGGAGGGGGCAATCGCTGCTAATAATGTAAGCCATGGGTGAATCGACATCCACTCGGAGTTAAGCAAAGTGTTGCCACCATTGAAGTCGCAAACTGAAATATAGTATCTTGAGAATTAAACGTCAGTAGTCGCTTAACAATCTTGCAGGAATTATGTTGGAAGATAAGCTACTCCGACGTCATTCGAAATTGACGGAACACGTTGTTTTTCTGGCAATTACAAAGGAGCTTCAGACAGAAAGCTATTAGGGACCAGAGGAACTGTAGGAGGCAGAGGGAAATACCCTAGTGCAGTTGGTCTCGAGTCTCTGGGAGACAAACAAAATAGAGAACGGAGGCAGAAGTTAGACGGACTGGAGGGAAACTGGAATACCAGTCCAGAGAAGCATACAGATGAGTAGGAATACAGGACAAAAAGAAATCTATCACACTAAGTCAGCTGATGAAATCGGCCGTCACTTGATCGAGTGAAACACGAGTGAGAGGGCTTTAAATTTGAATTCTGTTTGAGAAATAACTATCTGTTATTGAATGATATTGAATTGGATAGAAACGCACAAGAGGATTCGTACAGTTGATAATGTGATAAATGGAGAAAATGAATGACTACTTTGCAGCAGACAAACACTCTTACTTGGAAATTGCTGATGTTAAGTTGGAAATAAAGTACATGTATTAAAGAAACAAGTCTTGATTATCTGTTTATAACTTCATGTACATCCATTATAACTACCCCACCATTATAATCGACACATATCAGCACCAATATACTGTCCGTAAAGATATCAGTCGCCCACGCTATTAGTTCCTCGTAAACAAAGGCACACTGACTATTAGCAATTGTGACTACGTTTTGATACTACGCCAAAAAGGTGACTTGAATTTAATAATAGAAACGATGGATGCAAACCTTGTGAGATTTGAATTACTAAAGTCCAATAAATAAACTTCAAGATATTTATGCAAACATGGGAGCTTTGGAATACTAAAGTCAAATAAATAAACTGAAGAACAAAATTGCAAACATGGGTGTTTTTAAGTATTAAAATCAAATAAGCAAACTAAAAGACATACGTGCAAAATTTAGGTTTTTTGATGACATTTGGATTCTTATTCAATTTTCCCTCTAGCTATGAATAATGCGGATAAACCAACTGCATTTGCTTGAACTAACCACATGAACGAGTACATACATTGCAATTTGATACACATGAAAACCAATGAAGTAATGTTTGCACCAAAACAGGGAGACATATAAGGTAAGGTATTTGTGACCTAGCTCAAATCAGACAGATAATGGGACCTGTATGTAACCTAGCTCGTTCAGATTCTGGTAGGATGTATTCTGATGAATATTTATAAATTATGCAAGTGTCGGTCTTTATATTATTATGCAAGTACGCACGCTGCATATTCTCATTACCTGTGTTCAAATTGAGGGTGTGGGATTATAACCTGGTCAATACATTAAGCATGCATCAATCTAGCTAAAGAGATACGTATTAATATTGCCTGTTTTTACAATGTGGAAATAGTATTAAGTCGATTTATTTTGCAGGTAACATTCTAACTACATATATAACCATTTATATTGCCAATATTCATGAAAAAAGGGGATTAATTTCTAGTTAGTATTTTGTTCAATTTTCTGTCCAATTAGATGAATACATAATCATATTCACCATGTTAAAAGTAGGTATTCATATCTAATTAATATATAAACTGCTAATGAAATGGCATTATTTTGGAAGGTATTTATTATCCGATATTGACCCAGCTAATGACATAGTTCAGTGAAGACTATATTGACACGTGGCATGTTTGACTTCTGACGATTTAAAGTGAAACGAATAGTTGACTTAAGATGTGATACAGATAAATATTAAAGTTTTAATTCAATTCTGAAACCCATGTACATCATGATTGATTTTAAATTTGAAACAGGCGCGTATCTTAGTTGACAAAGATCAATAAACTTCCAGTTGTTTAGGTAATGACTTGAGTATAGGGCCGTAGTGAATCTACTAAGTATTCTATTGCTCATGTTTGTAGAAATACCAATAGTTTTTAAGGTTTAAATATTTTGGGACAAAATGGAGTCAAAAGAGTAAAGGGTTGAATTTTGCATGTTTCTACTAGTATCATATCGCTTTACTCCAATTTGAAATAAAGTAGATGCCGAGTATTACCTATAGAAAAATATAGGGCTGAACAATAAAGATCTTTAAAGCCATTAATCGTTCAACAAGCTCTGTTTTAACTTCTGGGAATAATGAATGTCATCCGTTGTAAAATTTCGGTTGCTTCAAGTCTGTATAACTTGTAAACTAAATTCATTAAAACCCCCATGACGTTAAAACTCATTAAATAATTGCAAGTATATCGTACATCATAATTACAACTGTATTACTCGTGAAATGTGAAGTATATCAATTATACAACTGAATTACTCATGAAACGTGTCGTGCTACAGTCTTCGGACTTTATTACTTATGAAACGTGTCGTGCATCAGACCTAGAACTTTATTTCTCATGATACGTGTAATACACCAAAATTACAAGCACAGTGTTCATGAACTGCCATACATCAGAAATACAACTTTATTAATCATAAAATGTGTTTGTACGTCAGACGTAGAAACGTTTTACTCGTGAAACGTGTCGTACGTCAGTATTACTACTGTACTACTCATGTAACGTGTCATGCATCAGACCTAGAACTAGAGAATTACAACTTTATTCGTGTAGTCATGTAGTGGAAAATGATAACCTATATAAGGTAAACAACTACTTAATAAGTTAGATACATAGATCTGGGTGATCTATACAGCGCTGGTTTTTACCGATCACTGCCATCTCACTTCTGGCGTCGTGGGTTCGAGTCGGTTTGTGGTCGTTTCAAACCCAGTAGAAATTGGTCGTTTCGTATTCAACGTGATGGTAGTTTCCTAACCACGGTGATGGTAAATTTGTACATATTGCACACTGTCAAAATTATCGTATTGTTACATATACTGCTTTCTAATTATTACCCTCCCGTACTCTGTCTAACAAATTGTCCCTACCTCGCCATGTATAGCCTATCTGGTCTGAAAAGAAGCGTCAAACCCAAAATATTCATTTTCACATGATTTTTCTATATTGGAAAGAGGTCTATCGTTATTCTGTAAATGCCCAATTAGAGCCATCGAGAATAATAAATATTGAGAATGTAGATGCCGATGATGGAAGCATTAAACTTAAAATATCCCAAATTTGTTTTTTTCCGCAAAACTAAGATAACTAAATACGTCCATTCAGTTAAACCATTTCATTGCATTATTAAAGAATGCATGGTTCTGATGGATTATGGATGTTTCGCCCCATGGACGTTTCGGCCCAGGACATTTCACCCCACGTCAATGGAAATATCGGACATCTATAGAAATTCATCAGCATTACACCATTATCTTCATTTTAATTTAGGGGCCTACCGTTAAGATTTCATACACCATAATCCTCTCTCTCTCTCTCTCTCTCTCTCTCTCTCTCTCTCTCTCTCTCTCTCTCTCTCTCTCTCTCTCTCTCTCTCTCTCTCAGATTTCAATTACATTCAGCGTGCCGTTATATCGGACAATATTTTCCACTTTTTCTTCATTTATGTAATAAGACTGAACAGAAAATTAATATATCGTTTACAGTGATAATTTTCTATACTGCAGTACTTTTATTTTTGCTGTTACACAAACTGATGAAGACCGATTCGATGGCCTAGTGGTTAGAGCGTTCACCGCGGGAGCGGGAGGTCGTGGGTTTGATCCCCGGCCGAGTCGTACCAAAGTGTGCAGTGTGGGAGTTTATAGTGATTCTAGCGTTGGGGCATCATGCCGCAGACATGTAGCATGATGCCCCACCCAGTCACATTATTCTGACACCAGACCGACCAGTCCTAACACTAATGCTGAGCGCCAAACGAGGCAGCTGTTAGTACCATTTTTATAGGTCTTTGGTTATGGCTCGGCCGTGGATAGAACCAACGACCTCCCGCATCATAAGTGGACGCCCTAACCACTAGGCCACAGGAGCGATCCACCATAAATATGACGTTTTAAACACATGATATCCTATTTGTTGTTGTTTCTTTTCCACATAATAGCTTATGTATTTTAAAATGTTAAACTTTACTAATTGTTATTTTTCATGATCTTGATTTGTAACGTGGCTTTAACAATTTTTCAGTCATATCGCTCCGATGTACGTCTAAGAAGACCATACATGTAGCTTGTTATACCTGTAAATAGAAACATTGTCTTCAGATTATTCAGTTCATTCCATCAAAGTTTTGTGATCCAGCCTGTAATTATAAATATGTCAGAACCTGTCAGAAAATGCTGGAAACATATAAGCAATAACTAGAAAACCAACTAGAAAACACATTCACCTTGCCGAAATATCCTCTTTATGGATATAAATCGATGTTTAATTCCTTGTGCTCTCCATCTGCCCCCGTGCTATATCAGTATTCAGTTCAAATCTGGAAGACGTATTTGATATGGCGTTTAGGTCCATTTCGACATTGTGGCCATCTGTCTGTAAACAGTATTAATATTAGCACATTATAAAAGTGCATATAAGAACATTAATGCGTTACATCTAAAATCAAAAGGAGTTTGTCGACCAGAATGGAATGTCGTGTGGCCCAAGAAAAACGACATATCTAATACGAGAAACATTATTTTCTTCCTTTTTTAAATCATTGAATGTATTAAGACTTAATTCTTTTGTATGCCACGCTTTGTTCGCAATTTTTATTCAACCGTAGCTTAAGTACATCGAACGCAAATGGGAAGCAGCTACATTAGAATGTCTCCATTCTTAAAATATTTTGATTGTAATGAAATCTTACCTCAGGTTTAGAATTGCACATGTAACACACAAACTGAAAAGATATCTTTTTTACGTCTACGAAGACCATACATATAGCTTGTTAGACCTGTAAATAGAAACCTTTTCTTCAGACCATTCAGTTCATTCCATCGAAGTTTTGTGATAAAATTTATTTTAAAAAACGTTTGATATACTGAGACACGAACAATATCATGAGAGAAATCGATACTAGATACACAAAATTATTAGTAAAAAAATTCATTTATTTTGTTATGCCCGTTCAAATGCGGAATGATTGTAATATGAAGTAGAAATAAATAAATAAACCTACTAGTATTTCCACAGGCTATGTGTTGCCATTGGCGGCAAATATCGCAATCTATGTCGAGTAACTGGTTTTCTGCAGTAAATGCACAAAGACATCGTTTTTTTAGGGGCACCAGACAAATCCCCCCCATTAGAAATGTACAAGTTTTTATGTGTGTTTGTACTCCCCTCGATATGTAGATTTTGTATTGTTTTTTTCTTTCTTTAAATTAGTTTTTCCCATTGGGATTATACAAAATTTTCGGAAGGGGTATTTTTATTCTCTTTTTTCCCTAGTGTTACTATAGAAGGGTTTTCCGAGGTGGGATTTTTCTATCCTACTTCGGATCCACTTTCTTAATAATTTTGGTTTGACCATGGCTAGTGGTCTCCTATATCCTGTGTTTGCTAATAATGTTCGTGTTATTTGTCTGTGTGCTATATATGTATATATACAATGTTATCTTGTTAGGATAGCCTTTTCGTTGGAATTTGACCAGTTGTCTTATTTCAGTATTTCTACCTCTAATTGGGTTATCACGTTGATTATTTTCTAAAGCTTGTGCACATGTTTATTTTTTAATTTAATTTTGAATTTCGATAAAGTGAGGTGTTTTATTTAGATATTTTTTTTTATTACTGTGTCTCACTTTACTTTCTATATTATCTTCATATAGTCCGACTGATCTTGAGCTGGGGTCTGTACATTTTTCATTTTTGGCTGTAATTCTACCGTCTCAAGTTTGGTCATTTTTTAGTTTAGTTATTTAATCTTGAAAATCATTCAAAATGATCATTTGAATTTTGTTTCATCAAAATGGTTTATTTTCCCATGAATTTCGGTTCTCTGTGCATTACGGGAGTTGCACCGAGAAAGAGTATTTAGGATGTTAGCATCCAAAAGTTAAATTATTTAACTATTCCTATTCTAAAAAATGTATATTTCTTAATGGGGCGTTTCTCCAAACTCTTCCACAGGCCTGTACACTTCGCATAGCGCCATGTGATATAGCCCTATGACGTCCTTATAATGTACTTTCCCCGTTTTAAGTTTCCTTTTCTATACAATCAATTTAACAATAAATGCAGCTATAATTTTTTTATAAATGTAATGGCCATCATCTTTATTAATTTTTTTTAAATATATATTTTTTTTAATTTTATTTTTGTTAATTTTAAAAATCTTAACAATAAATAAAAGAAGTAAGAAAAGTTTTTTGCCTATTTCTTAATCGTAATTATTTGTCCACATCTAAACATCGTCTTTGTAATGTAGTCTTTCATCTGTTTAATTAGGTCTTTATTGAAATTTCCGTCTAAGAAGAGTATATGTTGTCTGTTATATTTGTCGATCTTAAAGATTTACATAATGAGAGAGAGAGAGAGAGAGAGAGAGAGAGAGAGAGAGAGAGAGAGAGAGAGAGAGAGAGAGACCGTGGAGTATGAAATGACATGTCCATTGATGTGGGGCGAAATGTCCATGGGCAGAAACGTCCATGGGGCGAAACGTCCATGAAGTAGGTGAGGCGAAATGTCCATTGAAGTGGAGCGAAATTTCCACTAAAGTGGGGCGAAATGTCTTGGACCGAAACATCCATGGGGCGAAACGTCCAGGTACAGTTCTGATGTACGACATACAACGGGTATTAATTATATGCAAGTTTGATGTCTTAATTCTTGTATACAATTGTTAGTGACTCGAAATCTGAAAGTGTAAAATGCTTGGCTTTCATTATTGAAATAAAAAATGTGCCCAACTAAGCTTGCAATTGTATTATTGCAATTGATTTACTTTTGCTAATAAATATATCATATTTATAATGAATTGTCCTATCTATTTTCATCAAATTTCTCACTGTGGTAGTTATCAGTATGGAGAGGGACTCCTGTCATAATTTTAATTGTTGACACTTTAATTCGTTGCTTACATTTTATATTAGTTTATGCTGTTTATTCTGCTTTTGTGGGATGCAAGTGGTTAGATTGTGTCTTTACATCTGCCAATATGTATTGCTAAGTTTGTTATGTAACTTATTATAATGCTGCAATTTCCTTTCCTCCCTATGATTAGTCATGTGCATAATGTTTATATAACACATGTTTTAATTCCTGCTTGTGTCTCTCTAACTCTTAATTTTCTCTTAGCAAATGTCAGATTTAATTGTATATAACATTCTGGTAAAAAGGCATACATACTAACAGATTCAATATGGCGCAATGATCGGTTCAAGTTGGCTGTTATATATGAGAATTGGGGATGTTTACTGGTGCATAAATTATACAGCGGACAGGTCTTGAGTGCTTCATGCAGATTTCAAAATATTGTGTGGTAGTAGATTTTACAACCCAAATATACAAACTTGTAGAAACAACGGAGTAGTAATATCTTTATTGATGTAATTCTTGTTATAATCGTTGTCTTTTGAGGTGCTTTCAATATATTATAGCTGTTGCATCATAGGGAGTAATTCTTGCTGTAATAACGGTGGAGCTTTTGGGAGGAAAATGAAGGAAGAAAAAGGAGAGAAAGATGTGTTCGACCCATAGTTGTATCTCATGGAGAGACGGAGCGAAAGAAAGATTGGCACCATTACTGGGGTTACTGGGGTCAAATAAATAAATAACTGAAAACATGAATATTAACTTTGAAGTTCTGCGGTGATATCTGGCCGTTTATTCTTTATTTCCCTTATCCTATTCTCTATAACATTATCTGCCTGGAGTTTCTTGAACAAGCCACATAAAAGAGGTATACATATTGCAAGAGAAACATATTTTCAATGTCGGGTCATGTAACCTATACACTACCTAGCACGTTGCTGTATGTTTATGGCATTCTCTGCTGTGTGTGGTTGGTTTGTTTATAGCAACACTATTTTGCACAGAGAGCGAAGATGACATACATGGTATAAACTAAGAAAGGATGGATTTTGAGGGATTTATATCAACTTTTTAAGTATCAGTCGCCTTGAAATAATTATAAAATTGCAAAAATGCACAGTTATATTGTCTTTGTTTAGGGCTATTATCTAGTCAACGTATTGTGCAGGTATCGATCTTTCTAAATTCATACACGTGTTAACAATTATGGGAATTCCTATCTAGTCACTGTATCAAGGATTAATTGAATCACAGTACTATCGAAGCATTTAGTTTATGGTAATCACGCACATGCAAAACATGTTTGAGTTCAGAAAAACGTGAGTGAAGCACGGTGTCTGATAAGCACTCTGGTGCATACATTGGTTGCAATAAAAATATTTTTTTAAGGAATTTAATTTTTTGGGGAGGGGAGAACAAGGAGAAACATGTAAGGGACCCATCCATAAATACCAGTCTGACAATAAAGGATATAGGTGTTTGTACATTCAGCCACGTAAACGCAAGTATGCTCTTTTCATCGTCCATAATTAATTACATCCCAATTTCAATAGAATAAATTATGCTGCAAGATCGATCATGTCCTGTTCATAAAAGAACCTTCTAAATGTATTTACAAACCGCACTAGGATGACGGACGGCAGACGCACGGCCATACCATGAACTAAGTCAAATGCGTGAATACTCTTTCCCGTTTTGTTTGTGTTTTTTAAGTGTACATGCGACTTGTATATATTCTTGACTTATTTGGATGATGTTGGTTCGAAGTTCATTGCCACCTTATAGGAAAGATAGGTTATACATGGCGCCTCAGTAAAGAGTGGTAGAAACATCTCGGTAACATCTACCGAACCACGGAAAGTTACTGGCGGTTTACTCGCATTTCCATCTTAGCCAGACCGACACCCACACAGACAGATATGAGATGGTGGGGATCTATAAAGACGAGCGCTATTGGCCTTTCATTAACTTTGGAACCCCTATAGTTTTGACTTTCTATAATAGTAAATTAATGTATGCGTAAGAAGTTGGTCTTTTATAGACAAGCTGATTTCCTTTTGATACATTCTAAATGTAACAGTAGCTATTCCTTGATTTCGACTGGACCTTTGCTATCTATCTTTTGCAGACCGGGCCTAACTAACATCGTCACTGCAGTTTGGTTAACAAGTCACTTCACCTAGAGACAATACGTTTGTATCGACATTCAAGACACGATGGCCACTGTAAGATCACATGAAGCTACTTGCAGAATAGTCCAAGATAAGATTCTGGAACTAGAACCGGAAGGTATGTAATAGATAAGTCATAGATAACAACCTAGATGATTTTTATTAATGATGTGTATACATGGTGTTTGAAAATATACTAAACACTGATGGTGGAAATGACATCAACGTTTCAATAAGCCTAAATTTAGATAACATAGTTCAATCTGATTTGTTACTTTATGTCTAATATAGGCAGTTAAATCTTTTAGCAAATGTCCATTTTCGGTGCTTTGAAGAATTATGTTGACAACAGTGGTCCGACTGTGCGGATAAATGGAAAATGATCATTATATTCAGCATAATGATTGCTTGATTGATTGATTAATTTTAACGGCGCGCACCAGCACTTTTAGCGCCATACAATAGGTTGTATTTATACATGGTTAAAAATGCTAAAGGTTTAATATCAACCAGCGACATAAGAAAATCCAATAGTTCAATATAAAATGATAAGTTGGTGGTAACAGTAAAATATAAAGCTTCCCAATCAACGGGAGATGTAAATGGTGTATGTTGATGAAAAGATGTTGAAAAGTAATGGGCGGTATTTGTATTAGGTAAAAATGCACTAGTTGATGACATACAAGTTAAAGTTTAAAATAAAGATTTACTTCCTTCAGAAAATCTAAATTACAAGTGATAGATATAGTATCAAAAGGTTCCTTCATGTCATGTACATTATAGTACTTCAGCATAATGACATTTAATATCTGACTACTGTTTTAACTGTCTGATATTATGATTCCTAAAGTGTGCCACACGTAGTTTAATAGAGTTTGCTGCATTAGTTATACAAGAATAAGATACATTTTCAATGATGATAATTTAAGAAGGGAAAAGTTAAAACAATTTATACATTGTCGTCTAAGGCAGATTTCCATTAGCACAAGAACAATCGGCAGATAAACGATTATATTTGTGTCTAAATCTTGTTTTCATTTGTTTAGCATCACCATAAAAATTAAAACCGAATTAGGCAGGTATTCACCTTATTCAGCTTTCGAAAACAGAATACAGGTCGTAGACCCATATTGTCATTTATCCATTCCATCCAACAACGTCCCAATAGGGTTTGTTGCTGTGACGTGATATACAATAGGTTCATTGGCTGCTGGAACAAGGTTTCATGATGAATGTATGTACCCTTGTATAAATCCATTTAGTATGCATATAATAACATAAATGAAATGGATAGACATACATAACATGATCTACCTTAGACGCGGATGACATCATCCATCCTAATGGTTGGACATTATATATATATATATATATATATATATATATATATATATATATATATATATATATATATATATATATATATATATAACATGATCTACCTTAATCATTAGACACGGATAATATCATCCATCCTAATGGTTAGATTCAGTTAACATTGTACCATAAATGTGGTTAGCCTCAATGAAGTGGCATTTAGAAGCAACCTTTAATTTTGCCACAAGATCCTTTATAAAGACACACATTGTAATTAAACAGTTTATACAAAATAAAGAAACAAACAAAAGGGTTTACTTAATAATAAAAACCAATATACTCATATGTGACTTCCCAATACAACTAGAGATGATACAATAGGCAGAAAACTACATTTTAAAATTAAGTACAATTATAAAATTAGCTAAGAAAAAAATAACAAGTCGGGCATATATTGATACCCATAGTGTCAAAACATGACATGTTAAAAATATAAACATATTGCGTATACTGTAATAAAGTAATTATAGTCAACAACAACGCAAGTATACGTTTGTTCATGAAGAACATAATACAATACACGTCTCTTAGCTTTATTTGCATGTATGTACAGCTTTTAAAAGTTTGGAATGAGATATTCTCTGATATATTTTATGTTTGACAACGTATCATTTAATTCCTGTTTAACTGCATCACGACCAAGCTCGCGGCTCAATAATTATGACATTCTCTGAGGTGTTTGGTTGGTTTGTTAATAGCAACGTGATTTTGTACGGGGGATAATAGAAGAAATGTGTGATGTATAGTCATATAGTTTAGAATTCGAGCGATTTATGTAAATTATGTAAGTATCAGTCTTCTCACTCTGATTATAAATCACACAAAACATATTTATTGTACCTGTGTTCACAAAGGGAGAATAATATCTAGTCAATGTATTTTGCAGGATCAGTTTGTCTTAAGACATACATATGTTTACAATAACTCAACCAATTATCTAGACAGTGTATGAATTGCTGTTGGAATTCAGATTTAATGCAGATACATTAGGTGCTTATGTACATTGATTTTGTCTGAAAGTTTGATCTCTGTCTGTTCCAGTACTGGTATAATATCATCACTGTATTAAGCTGACAGCCCAAGTCCTAACAGTGACACTGTATTAAGCTGACAGCCCAAGTCCTAACAGCGACGCTGCATTAAGCTGACACCTCAATTCCCAAAGAGTCAACACGTTTTCTTCACAGCTTATTGACAAGACACGATGACCACTGCAAGATCACACACATCAAGCTACTTGTAATCTGGTTTATGATGGGAAACTTTAACTAAGTGGTCTAGAGACAAAAGGTACGTGATAGATAATTCGTTTGATGCTTGTTAGTAATTAGCAATACCCATATATGGTATTCCTAAATGTAATAATCTCAGTATGTTGAAATTATATATCATTTTCAACTTTTTTGTAAAGAATAAATCTAGATAACATAGATTTGTTACTTAAGGTCTGATCTATGTAATAAAATGCTTCGGCGAATTTCCAGCTATCCCCAATGGATAACGTTAAGACAGAATAATTTCCACCTAGCCCCATTGGATAACGTTAATACATAATAATGTCCAGCTAGCCCCATTTGATAACGTTAAGGTATAATAATTTCGAGCTAGCCCAATTGGATCACAACGTTAAGACATAATCAAAAATACTGTTTTTGCCTCTAATAAGTCGGACTGACATCATCAGTATTATATTGTTGTTTTTATAATCATGACAAAGTTACGGTATTAGTATGCCTATTAATATACTGCATCTGGTTAGAAAAACAGGATACATTTTCAGTTCTGGTACGCTTTAGAAGGGAAAACTTAGGACATGTCTCTACATTGTCGATCAAGTCCAAGGTAGAGTTTCATTCGTACCAGTAAAATCTGCAGGATAATGATTATATTTGTAAGGGAATTTAGCTTTCTTTTTGTTTAATATTACAAGAAATACAAGGTCCAACCGAAACTAGAATACATTGTATTTCAACTCTCAAAATCTCAAATACCTTAAATGTCTATTATTGACCAGTGATTCAATCGAAGACAATGACGTAGTCCTGTCCTGATGCTTCCATTAAATCATGCAACGCGCCACATGTATATTGACTGCTGTGTAATGTTTCCATTGGGAATCTGTGTACAATTGTATGTTTTCACCTATTATGCATATCTTATCTAGGAAAACACGATTTACTCTAAAGGTTAGATTCAGGTACCATGATACGCCAGTGGTTAGACATGATCTATCCTACTGTTTAGACATATCTAATATGATCCACCTTTATTGGTAGACAGAGATAACATGATCCGCTCATATAGTTCGGCACACTGAAGTATCATTTAGAAGTAACGTTTTAAAATTGTATGTTTTATTTCACCTCGATAACATCACAAACGGAAATTAAACTGTTTAAATAAGAATGAAACAAAAATGTCGGCAGTGTGTTAGTTTATAGTGATGCAGGTTTTAATGCCATTTTCAGCACAATATAGGTTATAAATGGCGCCCTGTATTAATGATGGATTAATAACCCAGGAAGACCCTTGAAAGAATCGTCAACCCACGATAAGCTACTGACAAGCTTTTTCACATATACAGTGTCCGTGACATGGGCGATATAACTGTGTTTAAAGTGTCTACGACATGGGATTTAGAACTGCGTATCCAGTGTCCGTCATATCGGCATTAGAACTGTACATACAGTGACCATGACATGGGATTTATAACTGCGTATTCAGTGTCCGTCATATCGGCATTCGAACTGTACGTACAGTTTGCATGACATGGGATTTAGAACTGTGTATTCAGTGTCCATGACATGGGATTTAGAACTGTGTATTTAGAACTGTGTATTCAGTGTCCGTCATATCGGCATTAGAACTGTACATACAGTGTCTATGACATGGGATTTAGAACTGCGTATTCAGTGTCAGTCATATCGGCATTAGAACTGTACATACAGTGTACATGACATGGGATTTGGAAATGCGAATGACATGTGCATTAGAAAAATGCGTTCAGTGTCCTTGACATGGGATGTAAAACTGCACATGCCTTATCCATAATATGTTGTGTCGAACAGTGCAAAATGTGTCCGTGACATGTGCATTGGAAATTTGAATACAGTGTCCGTGACATGTGCATTGGAAATTTGCATACAGTGTCCGTGACATGTGCATTGGAAATTTGCATACAGTGTCGTGGCTGGAACTGTGCATTCAGTGTCCGTGACATGTGCATTGAAACTGTCCATCCAGTGTCTGTGGCATCGGGTTTAGAACTGTGAATACAGTGTCAGTGATATGTGCATTAAAACCGTTCATACATTGTCCATGACATCAGCATTAACACTGAAATAGCTAGCCTGCCATTTACCTAAATCTGTCACACACACACACACACACACACACACACACACCTGAATCTGTCACGCAATCCTCATCTTTTTGCTTTATATTACTCATTCCATTGCATGTAGATAAAATGCTTAAATTCATGCCTGGTAAAATATTCATGGATATTTTTTAAATTTTTTTTTGCATCATTAGTACTTCCCCATCCCATAATACACACGTTATGATATTATCTGTACAACATTGTTTTACCGGATAGTCCTAACAGCTATGTATGTATGTATGTATGTATGTATGTATGTATGTATGTATGTATGTATGTATGTATGTATGTATGTATGTATGTATGTATGTATGTATCCATGCATGCATGAATAGGTGGATAGATTGGGGGAAATGTTTGATAAGCTACGTTGATAAACTCATACACATTCTCAGATTTCGGTATAAATAATGAATGTAAAATATATTTATTTCGTATTACAGATATTAGAGTAAACAAAAGCTATCGAATACAATAAATCTTACTGTAAACAATTTATAGCTATGTATACAAGGTCAAAAAGTATAATTTAGAGTAACGTATGTACTCGCTGAAAAGTTGATTAAAACTTTAAACTCCACAGACCTGATCTGCCATCACGTGTATCTAATCAGTTTGTTATGAGGAATCAGTAGAAAAAACAGCATAGACACCGATCTACGATCACATGGATCTAATTAGTTTGCTATGAGTAATCAGTAGATAAAACAACATAGACACCGATCTACGATCACATGGATCTGATTAGTTTGTTGGGAGTAATCAGTAGAAAAATCAGCATAGACACCGATCTACGAGCATATGGATCCAATTAGTTTTTGTTGGGAGTAATCAATAGAACAAACACCATAGACACCGATCTACCATCACATGGATCTAATTAGTTTGTTGGGAGTAATCAATAGAACAAACACCATAGACACCGATCTACAATCACACGGATCTAATTAGTTTGTTAGGAGTAATCAGTAGAAATAAACAACATATACCCAAATATATAATTACATGTATCTAATCAATCTGTTGGCAGTAATCAAAAGAAGAAAAAAAAACAACATACAGCCAGATCAGCCAGTTTTTTATGCAACAACACTATTGGTTTTATTTTGCCTTGTAGGAGGTATATATGGTAATAGAAAGTTTCGATTTGACCTTAAATGTGGTAGGGGCAAAGAGTGTTATATCTGTCTATCCCTATGTTTGTCCACTTTTGATTTTTTTTTTAAAATCAAATATTATATGCTGTGGTCATATATTATATGAACACATATTTAGCAGTTATTCCCCGTTGATGAGAATGAAGTAGTTGTAATGTCCAGATGAGCTTAAATAATGCATTACTAATGATTTCATGACTTCCATACCACCGATTACAGTGTCCAATCCAATCCTAAATATCTTGGATTATTTGCATGTGTCACTTATGGGGTATGTGAATTGAAATATTTTTGCAAGGTATTATTTGTATTTTAATATATGTATATATATATATATATATATATATATATATATATATCTTATACGGACGTTTTTAATCTGTATCTTGCAATTATAATCATAAAGTATGTTCTGAAAACTCCCATTATTTGTCGATAGTTTAAAAGACTGCTCGGATTATTATTTTGATGCATATATATATATATATATATATATATATATATATATATATATATATATATATATATATATATATATATATAAAATGACGTTTTTAATCCGTTTCTTGAAATTATAAGTTCGCTATTGATTCTAAACTGTTGCAAGAGATGTAGTTACTGCCCGTCGATGTATGTCGTGCAGGTGGATGCTGGCAGTTAGTATGACATACTAAAAGTCTCTTTCCCAGATCATAAAGTATGTTCTGAAAGCATTATACGTTCCACCTTCCTTTTGCAGTTGACATTAACCTTACGTAAGACTGAATTTCAATTTTCAAGTACAATAATCCCATCCTTCGAAACTTTCTCAGTTATTAAAAATTTAATATGTCTAGGCCCGTGTGACTCTGACACATTATCTGATCAATATTATCACACTATAATGAATTAGACGACTAAAGAATCTAGGAAGCAAATAGAAGAACACATTTGTAAAGATTAGACGTTGATGAAAAACGTGCGTGCGCTTAAATTCATGTATCAAGTCAACGATAAAAGCTACGCTATCTTGAATTATACTAGCCTATTTTCCAACACTAATCCGAGCCAAACTTAACCGAATTTTTTTACAAGTACAAGAGATGTTAAATTCTGCACTGGATTGATTTAGCACGTCACAATTATAGATACGTTTATTACGTTCTGTTTTCTTCCGAAGAAATGAAGGGAACGGAAAAACAACTGGATACATCCTTATGCAACAGGATGCGTGTGTGAATATTGTGAGGACAAGGACATGCAGAGTAGAAGGATAACGGATGGAATCTAAAACTCCCATTATTTGTCGACAGTTTAAAAGACTGCTCCGATTATTATTTTCAATTAAGCAATTGATGTAGCATTATCTGCAACTTTGACAAACTTTTTTAGGAATCTTTAACACTAATATAATTGTTGGACGCATTGCTACCGTCATCAACAGTGAGACATATTTCTCGCCACTCACGATTGAGACAGAAACTATTTAGACGGGAATTACTTACTAATAATTATAAAGTGTTACCGGATTTAGTCTGACAGATATTGTACCGTTGAAGTTATTGTTTCACATTTATTAGCATGAAATATTATTATCCCTTTATACAGAGTTGCTAAGGATACCAGTGGAGTAAAGCATATCGGTCAAATAGATGGTGTATACATTATCACTTTTCAAGGTCAGCACATATATAGTTAAACTACAAAATTTGTTATCACTGTTCATACTCAGCACACGCACAGTTAAACTACAACACCTAATTTAATTTGCAATGCAATATAGAGTTGTCTCAAAACGCAAATACCTGTCTCGCACGTTGACCATCAATTTTATCAGCAACTTACACTTTACATTTCGTCACAATAAGTTGGGTACATTGGTATCTGGTTTCAGTTTACTACACACCCATCGGTACTTTCCACTAAATTTACTGCAATACACAATTATATATACTATTGGGACCCTGCTTTAATGCCTGAAAGTCAAAATACATCGAAAGTCACCCAACACCGAACATAGCAGGATCAAAACAGATGATACCTGACACTTTATTTAGTGACAATTGAAACTAACTCAGCATAAGTTGAATACGTCACAAAACGACATTATATTATACAGACAAAAGTAGTCAAGGCTTCTATTTTGTATCATGATCACAGTATGTATTGTATATTATTCGCAACGACAATTAGCCACCGAGACGTTCTCAGTTCTTTTGAAATACAGTCTGTTGGTTAAGTTTGATAATAATCTATTGCACTAGTCCAATATTTCACTGGTCTGTGTTGTCGAAATTTGCCCTGATTTCTACTACGCAGCCTCAAAAACAGGCCATCTTAAAGTATTTGATTACGTTAGGGGGGGAGGGCAGGCGGGGGAGAATCCCGATGTGAGGAGCATTTCTATTTCTTAATCTCTGTGCTAAAATTCTTCAGTCTGAACAATAGTTTGGCTTTTGTTTAAAAATTACATTTAACTGATATCATTGAAACGAGTTCCTTCCTTATTAATCACTGTATATAGACTAAAGATCAATTCCTTCTTAACGACTTTAATTGAGAAGTCCTTATAATGCACTCGTCCAATATTTATCTGTCTGCGTTGACGAAAATTAGCCTGATTTCGACTAGGGCAGAATCTAAGAAGAGGCCATCTTAAAGGATTTGATTGTAATGTAATCCTGATGCGAGGAGCATATTTATTTCTTAATCTCTGTGTTAAAATGTTTCATCTGACTCAGTCTGAACAAACGTTTGGCTTTTTCAAAAACTGCTGTTAACTTTGAGAAACGAGTTCCGTTCTTATTAATAATTGTACGCGAATATGTTAACCTTGTATAAAGACAAAAGAACAATTCCTTCTTAACGACTTTAATTGAGATATCCTTATAATGGTACATTTGTCCTGAATATAATATCTGTTATAACTGCATCTAGCAGTAGAATTGTTATTAAATTTATAAAACACCTAGTGGAAACCATCAGTTATACATTATGGATGGATGCGCAATAAATGATTTATATGAAGATGCGTGAAGATGAATGCCTACTTAATAATGGAGAAAACCCGCATCCTGGGGAATTGCTGTTGTTTACTTGTGAACAAAGTATAACACAAACAGGATTCTATTGTCGGTTTATACTTTCATGCAATAACCATTATCACCACCACCACCATCATTATAATCACCACGCGTCACTAATACGATACTCTAAGTAAAGGTATCAGTCACTAATGCTGTTATTGCCTTGGTAATAACGGCACGCTGACCATATTTCTTGTGCCAGTGCTTTCTGATCATACACCAAAAGGGGACAGCGGCAGTAGTTGTTGTTGTTGTTTGCTTTTATTGTTTTTATGGTGGTAGAAGTTTTGGATGGAGGAAGAGGTGTTGGAAAATGAGAAGAACGTAGTAGTTGTATCTGCTGGGCTGACAAATAGAGAGAAAAAAATGCATGCAAGTACTTACGTTCCTGAAGTCAAATAAATGAACAAAATAAAGGTATGCAAACACGAGAGTTTCAGACTAATAAAGTACAATACATAAACATTTATGTAACGATGGAATCTTTGGATTACTGAAGTAAAAAGAAATAAACTGAGAGACATCATTGCAAACATAGCATATTTGAATTAATGAAATCAAATAAACTAAAATATATCAATGCAAACATCGGAGTTGTATTATAACCCTTATAAAATAATACAAACAGCTGCGCCCAGCATTAAGATGTCAGCGTTGCAACTGGTCGGTTTAGTGTAAGGATAATGTGAATGGTATAGAAATCATGCTACATGTCTGCGGCATGATGCCCCGACACTAGACAGCACCATCAATTGTCACACTGCGCACATTGTAGCGATATGAAGGAACAATTGTGAAAGATGCATTAAAAATCGAAATCGCCCCCCCCCCCCCCCACACACACACACATATACACACACATAAACACACACACACGTACGCATACACACACACTTTCTGTACATTAATTGTCTGCATTTCCTTCAACAAACTAGGTACACCTATTGCAACATTTGATCCTCTAAAAGGTCATGAAATAACAGTTTGCATTAACGCTATGAGACATGTAAGGTAAACTATTCGTAACCTAGTTGAAATCAGACAAATAAGGTAACTTGAGCGTTACCTAGCTCCTTGTTATACTCTTCTGAAATCATATACATTGATTGGTTGGTTTGTTAAAAGCAATCAGATTTGCCGGGGAAGGACAGGACACGCCAGACTGCAACAGGATTTACCCCAGAGAAGGCAAGGCTTATTAGTACCTGGTGTATAATTCAGGATGGTTATATTTTGAGGAGTTCTTTTTAAAATTATGTAAGTAGCAGTCTTTATGTAATTATACAACGACACAAATTACAGATTAACATTGCATGTGCTAACATTGAGGTGGGGGACTACTACCTGATAAATATATGTGGTATGTATCAGTCTAGATACAGTGATACTCATTCCCATTATCTGTGTTTACAATGTGGAAGTATTGTCAGGTTAGTTTTTTTTTTCTCAGATTACTTATTGTTGTTGCATGCATCTAACTACAGAGATGAGATTACGTTCGAGTCAATACATTGTTCAAATTTCAGTTCAGTTACAAAATGCAAGATCATATTCCCCGTATTGAAACATAAAACAAAACAGGAATTCAAATCTAATTAGAAATGACATTACTTTGGAAGGTATTTATTATATGGCATTGGCTCAACTGCATAACATGGTTCGGTTCAGAATGTATATAGACACGTGACATGCTAGAGTTCTCACTTGATACAGGTGAACAACATGGTTTACTTTAGCTGTTAAACAGACTCATATTTTGTTTGAGTTGAGACTTGACATAGATCGACAATTTACAGTCGTTTAGGTAATGACTTGAGTGTAAGACTTAATGAATCTACTAGCCACACTTGTGTTTATATTTATAAAACTACCAATACGTTATAAAGCTTTCAATAGTTGCCATGTTCCTTGTATTTATGCAGTAATGATTAACAAGGCTGAACAAGTTAGTTTTTAACTTAGTTCTTATATATATATATATATATATATAGAGAGAGAGAGAGAGAGAGAGAGAGAGAGAGAGAGAGAGAGAGAGAGAGAGAGAGACTTTAACTTGGCACTGCATTTTACATATATTTAATTGAGTTTTTTTTTTAAATCTGACATGTTTATTTTTTTTTTCAATACTTGAGGAACATTGTTGGTGATTGTATCCTACCAGTAATAAATAGTTTATAATGCAGCAAACATGATTTCCCCAGAATAGAATGGTAACATTACAATCCAATGAGTAACGTAGATCTTAGTTCAAAATCTAGCACAATAAAGGTTTCTCGATGAAAAGTACTAATAACATTATTTCAAATCCTATATTCTATAGTGGTTTTAAATACATGAATAACACACATACTGGCTTAGCAAGATAAGCCCAGATATTTAGGAAAACATTAATCAGAATTAATAAAGGCATTTATGTTTTAGGATTTTTTAAGAATAAGATCAGTAATCAGTAAACATTAATCAGAATTAATAAAGGCATTTATGTTTTAGGATTTTTTAAGAATAAGATCAGTAATCAGTACAGTGTTAAGAAATTAATGATGGTGAAATTATGCGAATGGCCTTGTCAGTCAGTTTTGAAGCCGTATATGGCGCTGCAAATTTTCATTAGTTTTGAGGAGGACATGTCAACGTTTTGGTAATCTTCCCACACCAAAAATATTATCGCATGCATTGTTTATATGTTTGTCCTGGTATATGTTTAGTGTTTTTATTTTATTCCCGTTTAATCCGTGTAACAATTGCGTTGGTTTCTTCTTATAAGAGGCCAACTGGACATAGGAAGGTAGATTGTCATACCCTTGTTTGCAACAATGCTTCATCTTTTAATCGAAGTCATATTTTGTTTCATTTTATACAAATGATGTAACCGCCATATGTTTTCATTTAATGTAAGCGCAATTAGTACGATAGTATATGCCAGCGTGTTCTCGGTGAAATATACAAAGATAATGACTGTCTCCAAGGCAATGCCTGAACTCAAATATTTTGATATATAACAGTTTGAAATAAGTAGCAATTATCATTTTACTATGATAATGGTGGTTATATTTCTAATTCGATGTGTGCAATAAACGACTGAACGAAACAACCATAGCATTGGGTACGAATCTATCATATCACTGGGTACGTACGTGTCATGTCTGTATGAAAATAAATGGGTACAGCAAAACTTGGACTCGAAATGCTTTGCTTCGTATGAGTCTCTCGTATATGAGAACACTTAGTAGGAGGCTACCGCAGGGCGTTGGTTCTTATCAGAGTTTTACCAGGATCTTCCTCCACCAATTATACTGGTCGCCATGTATTACCTATCTAGTCTGAGAAATAGCGCCCAACTCAAAACTCCATTTTCCCTTGCATTTGTTTATCGGTGATAAGGGGTCTATCGTTATTCTGTAAATGCCCAATTTTAGGCATCTAGAATAATACACATGGAGGATGTAGATGCCGAAGATGGAATCATCAAACCTTAAAATGCCTCACATATTTTTTTCCACAGGAAATACATTATAAATAAAAAATAAAAAAATAAAATAAATTAACTGAAAAAGATAAAACTAAATACGTCCATTCAGTTAATCCGTATCCATGAATTATAAAATAAAGCATGGTTGTGATGTAAGATTCGATACGAATTTAATATCTTTTGAATACGCTTGCTAGTGACTTGAAATCTGCAAGTGTGAAATGCTTCATCGGACAAAGGATCTAATTAAGCTTTCAATTTTATTATATCAATTTATTTGTTCTCATAAATTCATCCTATTAATTGTCAGATATTTATTTTGCATGAAGTCTCTCACTATGATAGCTGATATCAGCATGGACAGGGATTACTTCCTGTGCTGACATTTTAATTGTATGCCTACATTTTATATTAGTATATTATGTATATGTTTTTCACTATACTTTTAAGATTCTCCTCTAGCTGTAGGATGGACGTTTTTAGACTGTATTTTTGCATCTGCCAATATGTATAGTTATGTTTATTTACTATCTTATTACAATACTGTATTTAGTGTTTATATTACACACGTTGCCATTCCTAGTTGTGTCTCTCTAACTCTAAATTTTCTCTTAGCAAATGATATATTTGATTTATATAACATTCTGGTGAAAGCGTACACATATTAATATATACATTTTGGCGCAATGACCATTCCAGGTTGGCTATTAGCAGGACTTTAGATGAAATAGATTACTGTTCCATCATGGCAACTGACGGCGTCGTGATATGCGCGGTAATAAAGGTTGTCGTGGTATACATGGATTAGTTATTATAAAAGGTAATCAAAGAAACTAAACAACCGATCCAGCCTGTCGTGTCTCGAGAGCAACTTATTATATACGGGTTTACGCTTGCGATAATGTCACCATCACGTTGCAAATTAGGTATCAGGTGAATTGAAAAACCAAATTATTTTAAAGGTTTCAAACAAGTCAAAAAACAAGTGCTAAATATACTTAGCTATTATTCTCTCTCTCTCTCTCTCTCTCTCTCTCTCTCTCTCTCTCTCTCTCTCTCTCTCTCTCTGGCCGTTATATATGTATATACAATCCGGGGAAGTATGCTTATGACATTTTATGCTGTGTGTTGGCTGTTTTATTTATAGCAACGTGATTTTGCACACATAGGGAGCGTAGACGGAATGAATTGTCTAAATAATGGAAGGTTTGATTTTGAGAGATTTTGATAAACATTTTAAGTATCAGTCTTCTTGAAATAATTATAACATTACGCAAAATACACATTTGTATTGTCTTTGTTTTGGGATATGACCTAGTCAACGTATTGTGCAGATATCGATCTAACACATATATGTGTTTACAATTATCGTAATTCCTAACTAGTCACTGTATAAAGTGGTACTGTAATTTCAGTACTGTCTAAGTAATTTGTTTTATGGTAATAACACACATGCACAGGATGTTGCAGTTCAGAAGAACGTGAGTGAAGGACTGTGTCTGATAGGCACTCGGGTGAATATATTTGCTGAGATGAAAACAATATTTTAAGGAATTTAATTTTTTGGGATGGGGAACAAGGACAAAAGAGTAAGGGATCCCTCCATACATACAGTATGAGAATATAGCCTCTAAGTTTCGTACATTCAGCAACATACACGTAGGTATGCTCTTTTAATTGTCCATAATCAAGGACGTCCAATTTCTGAATGAAATAACGTATGCATCAAAATTGATCGGGTCCTGCTCGTAACTGAACCCTCTAGATATATTGACAAACAGAACTAAGGACGATGGGAAACAGAAGCACGCCCATACCATGAACTTAGTTGACCTCATCACGGTAAACTAAGGCCAATGCGTGAATATTCTTTACCGCTTTGTTTGCAAAGCATGTGTATACTGTGCTTTTAACTGTTCATATATTCTAGACTTATTTGGAAATATCCTGGTTTGACATTTATTGCCACTATATACCATAAGATAGGATATACATGGGAATGCACTGTTGTTCTTTTTTAAAGTGTGATCGATTTGTAAATCAAATAAAAATGGGACTGGTTTGATGTTCAATGTCGTTTTGAGATGACAATCATCTCATACACATTCTGGATGGAAGCGTACAAAGGGACTCATACAGAAGAAACTATTATATCTGTAGAAAATGAATGACTACTTTGCAGCAGACTTACTTAGAAATTTCATGCACAGCCATTTTAACACCCACCACCTTATAATCAACAAATATCAACACCACGGTACTGTCTGTAAATATCAATCGCCAACGCTAGTATTGCCTCGAAAACAAACGCACTCTGACCATTAGTAGTTGTGACTACTTTTTGATAATACGCCAACAAGTTGACATGAATTTAATAATAGAAACGATGGATGCAAACTTGAGGAAGTTTTGCGTAACTAAAGTCAACTAAATAATCTGAAGAACAAAATTGCAAACATGGGTGTCCTTAAGTATTGAAATCAGTAAACTAAAAGACATAGGTACAACATTTAAGTTTTGTCATGATATTTCGATCCTTGTTTATTTTTCCCTCTAATTCTGAATAATGCGCATTAACCAACTGTATTTGCTTGAACCAACCACATGAACGGGTACATACATTGCAACATTTGATACTCATAAAAGTCCATGAAGAAATAGTTTGTACCAAAGCAAGGAGACATGTAATGTAACGTTTGTATGAGCTAGCTCAAATCAGACATGTAATGTAACCTGTACGTAACCTAGCTCGTTGTTATACGCTTCTGAAATACTTGACACGGATTGGCTGGTTTGTTTATAGCAATGAGATTTGCCGGGGAAGGACAGTACACAACTGGCAGCAACAGGATTTAGGCGAGTGAAGCTAATGCTTTTTAGTATATGTTGTGTAATTCAGGTAGATTGTTTTCTGTTGAATTTTTGTAAATTATGCAAATATCAGTCTTTATATTATTCTTACAACTACGCGAACGACATATTCACATTACCTGTGTTGAAAATGAGGGTGGAGAATTACAATCTGATCAATATATTAAGCACGTATCAATCTAACTAAAGAAAGACATAATCATATTGCCTGTGTTTACGATGTGGAAGTATTATCAGGTCGATTTGTTGTCATTGCAGATAACATTCTAACTACAGAAATAAACATTCGATTCCCGGCCGAGTCATACCAAAATACCTACAAAAATGGTACTAAAAGCTGCCTCGCTTGGCGCTCAGCATTAACAGGTTAGTGTTAGGACTGGTCGGCCTGGTGTCAGGATAATGTGACTGAGTGGGACATCATGCTACATGTCTGCGGCATGATGCCCCAGTGCTAGACACCACTATAAACTGCCTCACTGCAGACATCGTAACGATATGTCTGAAAAATTGTATAAGCTGCGTTTAAAATCCTAATCAAACAAACAAAGTTTCATTATGTTTAAAAGCAGGAATTCATATCCAAATAATATATAAACTGCTACTGAAATAACATTATTTTGGAAGGTATTTATTAGCCGATATTGACCCGAATGAATCACATAGTTCCATAAAGACTATATTGACACGTGGCATGTTTGTGTTCTAACTTGATACAGGTGAAAATCATAAATGATATCAGACGTGAGAAAGATGTATTTCATGGTTTAATTCAGATCTGAAACTGATGTACATCATGATTGATTTTAAATTTTTAAACAGGTGCATATATTAGTTGACAAAGATCAATAAACTTCCAGTTGTTTACGTAATGACTTGAGTATAGGGCCGTACTTAATCTACTAAGCACGCTGATGCTCAAGCTTGTAGACCAATACTTTTTAAGGTTTAAATATTTTGGGACAAAATGGAGTCAAAAAAGTAATCCGGCCTGTCGTGTCTCGAGAGCAGCTTAGTATCTACGGGTGAAGCCTTGTGATAACGACAACATTACTTTGTAAAGTAACAAAGTAGGAAGCAGGTGAAATATAAAAAAAGCCAAAACATTTTTAAAGGTTTAACACAAGTACCAAAACTCCAACAAGTGATAAATAATTAGCTACTCTGTCTGTCTGTCTGTATGTCTGTCTGTCTGTCTGTCTCTGTCTGTCTCTGTCTCTCTCTCTCTCTCTCTCTCTCTCTCCTTGCGATCTTTATGTATGTATATACAATCCGGGACAACAAATGTTCCGCATGACAACAGTACTGATCAATCACATCCCAACCATTGTTCGGTCCACATGACAACATTACTGATTAAAAACATCTGAGGCATTGTTTGGTCCACATCATACGATTTTATTTCAATAAGCTTTTGCAAGTCATGCGAGGCAGCCATATAACTTTAGATACACATACTTACTCTATGCTATATCCAGGTTTCTCGACAAGGACATCCCTCTTGTCACGCTGAGATCGCATTTTACGAGCTACTTACACTTTCCAGTTTCAGTGAGTTAGGCATATTAACATTTAGTTCGTGTGTAGCACGCGTACGTGAATCGGTACATGTAATTACCACCATGTCGGCCTATTATGCGCGTCGTAAAAACCTGCGCTACGTCATTTCTTTAAACATTGGATCACATAGAGGGAGGGGGTTAGAAAATAAATTGTATCAAGAAAAAACGATCGTTATTTAGCATAAGAAATTGATGTTAATAAATTGCACAATGCAATCGCACATTTCTACTCTAAATGTCAACATGAAGACCCAGTCCATTACCTTCTTGAACTTGTAACCAAATAAATTTATTAATCTTTATAATAATATAAAAGCTATTTATGTTTCCCTTAGATCGATATTGCATCTAAGATCAAGCTGCTAGTTTTGCAAGTTCTCATATACCTGCTTTATCGGCTGCTATCTAACTTATCAACTTGCTGCTGCTTGAACAGATTCTTAAGTTTGTCACTATATTATCTACTATTTTTCTCCATAAACGAGGCGATGAAACATGACATCTTATTTATTTTGTTCCATTTCAACATAATAGCTTATTTGTTTTCAAAATGTTGAACTTTCTACCCATTTATTTTTACACGATTGGTCTTCCGTGCTTAATATACTATACCATTTTTAGTGGCATTGTTACGTTGAATCATGTACAACCAGCTATAAAACCTTACCTGGTTTCTCGGCTGAAATACTGACAGAAAATGTCCAAAGTAGTTCATTTAATATCCATAGTCCGATGCATCAACTTTATATATTTTTCAAAGGCATGTGCATAATAGGCCGACATATCGCGAGTCCTCAAAACGTAAAGGGTGGTATCCAGTGTTTCCGAAATTATAACTTTTAACAGACTCTTCTGGAGATAAGTACTGATTTTTCAAATAGTAATCATTGGAGTATTTTATTTTTCGTTAAATCGATCGAATCGAATTCGATGTCCGTTTTGAGTCAATATTGGTGACGGAAACCTTTCATGCGCAGAAATGCCCGACAGCGCAGAAAACCCCGGATCAACAGTCTGGTGCATACATTTGTTGAAATTAAAAAGATATTTTTAAGGAATTTAATTTTAGGGGATAGGGGAGCAAGGAGAAACGGTTTAAGTGACCGCTCCAAAAATACCAGTCTGACGATAAAGCGTGTCGTTTTACTAACACATCAATGAGAATACATGGTGTTCCAAAATAAACTAATCACAGTAGGTGGAAATTGCATCAACGTTTCAATAAGCCCAAATTTAGATAACATAGTGTTCGTACATTCAGCCACGTACACGTAAGTATGCTCTTTTAATCGTCCACAATCAAAGACGTCCAATTCTCAATGAAATAAGCTATGCACCAAGCTTGATCAGGTCCTGTTCATAAAAGAACCCTCAAGATTTATTGACAATCCGCACGAAGGACGACGGACGACAGACGCACTGATATACCATGAACTTAGCTGATTTCCACTAGATAGACTAAGACAAATGCGTGAACACTCTCTCCCGCGTTATTATGCAAAGTTGCAGTATATTGTGTTTTAAGTGTACATGCGCCTTCTATATATTCTAGACGTATTTGGGATGATGTTGGCTTGATGTTCATTGTCACCATATAGCACAAAAACTTTGGTAAAATCTACCGAACCACGGAAAGTTACTGGCAGTTTTCTCGCACATCCATATTAGCGAGACCGACACCTACGAATACAAATATGAGATGGTGGTGATCTATAAAGATGAGAGCTATTGGATTCTCATCAACTCTGGAATCCTATAGGTTTGGTATTCTATAATACTAAATATTAATTTATGCCTGAGACGTTGGTATTTTATAGACAAGCTGATTTCCTTTCGATACTTTCTAACTTTGACAGTAGATATTCATTGATTTCGACTGAACCTTTGCTTTCTATCTTTTGAAGACCGGGCCTAACTGACATCGTCACTGAATTTGGTTAACAACTCACTTCACCTAGAATCAATATGAAAGCATCGACATTCTATTGAAACGACATGATGGCCACTGCACGATCACAAGAAGCTACTTGCAGAATAGTCAAAGATAGTATTTTGGAACTAGAAACGAAAGGTATGTAATAGATAAGTCATATAAAAACCTTGATGATAATTACTAACACATCAATGAGAATACATAGTGTTCCAAAATATACTAAACACAGTAGGTGGAAATTACATCAACGTTTCAATAAGCCTAAATTTAGATAACATAGTTCAATCTGGTTTGTTACTTAAATTCTAATATAGGCAGTGAAATTTTTCAGGAAATTTCCATATGCGGTGCATGGGAAAACAATATCCGTTGACAACAGTGGTCCGACTGTGTGGATCAATGGAAAATGTTCATTATATTTAGCATAATAACATTTAATATCTGATTACTGTTTTAACTGTCTTATATTAGGATTCCTAAAAAGTGCCACACATAGTTTAAAAACATAAAAATCTGATTTACCTCTACTAAGTCGGATTTTTACTATCAGTAGTATTTACAGTTTTTGCTGCTATTGATAATAAAGTTACAGTTTTAGTTTGCCCCCTTAGTATGATGTTTTAGTTAAGATCCATTTTCAGTGATGATATTTTAAGAAGGGAACAGATAAAACAATTTCTACATTGTCTACTAAGGCAGATTTCCATTTGCACAAGTACACTGGGCTCGATTATATTTGTGTCGAAATCAATCTTGCTTTCTTTTGTTTAGCATCACCATACATGCAACAGTAAAGCCAAACCAGTCAAGTATTCACCTTATTAAGCTTTCAAAAATAGAATACAGGAGTCGTAGTCCCATGTTGTCATTTTTCCATTTCATCATACAACGCCCCAATTGGGATTTGTTTCTGTGACGTGTTATGCAATACATTTATTGTCTGATATAACCAGTTGTCATGATGAACGTATGCACCCTTATATAAATTCATTTATTATGTACATAATATCATAAATCCTAAAGGTTAGACATATCTACCTTAATGATTCGACACGGATAACATCATCCGTCCTAATGATTAGATTCAGATAACAAGGTCGACTCTAATGTTAGGCTCAGTGAAGTGGCATTTAGAAGTAACCTTTAACCACAATCTCTTTCATAACAAAACCCACTGAAATTAAACAGATTGTACAATATAACGAAAAAAAAAACGAAGGTGTTTACATAATAATAAAAACAAATATACTTACGTGTGTCTTTCCAATCCTACTAGAGATTATACAATAGGGACAAAACTAAATTTTAAAATTAAGTAAATTATCAAATTAGCTAAGAAAATAATGGCAAGTCAGGTACATATTGATACCCATATTGTCAAGAACATGGTATCTTCAAAATATATAAACATTGTGCATACTGTAATAAAGTATGTATAGAGAACAACAAAGCAGGTATACCTTTGTTCATGAAGAACAGAATACAATACTTGTCTCTTAGCTTTATTTTTCATCTATGCAAAGTTTTAAGAGTTTGGAAACGAAATATTCCATGATATGTTTTATGTTTGACATGAAGTAAGAAATGGAAACGTATAATTTAATTCCTGTTTAACTGTACTTACGGGAGATTATTCTTTGTGATATTTGAAACTACGAGAACACTTGTTTAATTTAAAATAGAACACACATCAAATTAAATGAACATATTCGTTAATTAATTCTCAAATAAAAATGCATTAATCTGGTATCCAATATGTCCTCACCGACTGTAGTTTCAAAAATATTGGTATCACCAGCTGCGATTTTAACAATATTGGTCATATCAGCAACGGTTTTTCACTGGAAGACTTCTTCTTATATCTAGTTGGTCCTAAATAAAGATGGGACTGGTTTGATGTTTAATGTATTTTTACTGCTACTCCTTCTAAGTTATAGAGACTTTATGCTGGTATGCTGGTCCTGAAAGAAAAAGGCTCCGCTTGCACATACAGAATGGCCACCACAGAAGCCATTTTAAGACTATTGCTATTGCCACTCCTGCTTTACACGGTCTATGTTGGTCGAGTGGTCTAAGACGCTCGTATGTATAGATAATTCAAATCTAACCTCTGTTCGCGTGGAATCGATTTTTCCTTAGGCCAAAATGGGTACATGAGAAGGCTTGTCAGTACCTTCCAGTTGGGTTAGTTGTCCTTTACTTGGTCTTCTTTGGTTATTTCTCTACTAAACATACCGACCACCATGTATAGCCTAGCATGTCTTTAAGAAAATGACGACAAACTCATCTTTAACAGGTGGTTTTACCCACAGTGGGATTTTTATCATGCGACTTCTTAGGATGTATATTTTATATTGAAGAAATGGTGCTTATCTTACGTCTAATATGACCGCCACAATTATCATGTTGAAAATTTTGTTATGGTCACTCCTTCCAAATGAACATGGGATTTTCTCTTAAATAAATCTTACAATATCCAGTTATACCTCAATGATAATGGTGGTAATCTGTCATCATTACTCCTTCAGAACGAAAACTCATATCAACTTGTGTTTCTACCAGACAAAATCTTATGTTATCATGGTTCCATTTTGACATCCAGTATGTCCAACATATCAGCTAACTAAAATACATTTTAGTATGATGCAATAGCATGAGACACTGTTGCATTTAAATGAGATAATATAGTATGGAACAATGTAGCAATCAACTGAAATGGTGCACTGTAGTATTCAGCAGAGATGCGATAGTATGGCACACCGTAACATTCAACTGAGATTCAGTAGCCTGGTATTTTGTAGCATTCAGCCGCGGTTAAGCATGTCACACCGTAGCATACAATTCAGATGCAATAGCATGGCACACTGTAGCATTCCAATGAGATGCAATATCATGGCAAACTGTAAAATTCATTGAGATAAAATGTCATGGCACACTGTATAATTCAATGAGATGAAAAAGCATGATACACTGTATAATTCAATGAGATGCAATATCACGGCACACTGTAGAATTCAATGAGATTCAATATCATGGCACACTGTAGAATTCAATGACATGCAATATCATGGCACACTGTAAAATTCAATGACATGCAATATCATGGTACACTATAGAATTTAATGAGATGCAATATCATGGTACACTGTAGAATTCAGTGAGATGGAATATCATGGTACACTGTAGAATTCAATGAGATGCAATATCACGGCACACTGTAGAATTCAATGAGATGCAATATCATGGCACACTGTAGAATTCAATGACATGCAATATCATGGTACACTACAGAATTGAATGAGATCCAATATCATGGGACACTGTAGAATTCAATGACATGCAATATCATGGCACACTGCAAAATTCAATGAGATACAATATCACGGCACACTGTATAATTCAAGGGGATGCAATATCATGGTACACTATAGAATTCAATGAGATGCAATGTCATGGTACGCTATATAATTCAATGAGATGCAATATTATGGCACACTGTATAATTCAATGACATGCAATAGCATAGTATACTGTAAATTCAATTAGATGCAATATCATGGTACACTATAGAATACAATGAGATGCAATAACATGGTACACTGTATAATTCAATGAGATGCAATATCAAGGTATACTGCATTATTCAATGACATGCAATATCATGGTACACAATATAATTCAATGAGATGCAATATCATGGTACACCATATAATTCAATGAGATGCAATATCATAATTCAAGGTGATGCAATATTATTGCACACTGTAGAATTCAATGGCATGCAATATCATCGCACACTGTAGATATCATTGAGATGCAATATCATGGTACACTGTAGAATGCAGTGAGATGCAATGGCATGGCACACTGTATAATTCAGCGAGATGCAATATCATGGTACACTACAACAATAGTACGACTTTACAAATTAAAGAGTACAAACATTAAGCCTCAATAATCGTTTCACAAATCCCTCTCCACTCGGGTCAGCATATGAAAATCTGTGTTTCAATATATTGAATGTTTATCTCGTTGGATTATGTTGAAGTATAACAGAACATTGCAACATTAAACCAAAATGCAGAGCCAAATGTGTGTGGGGGGAGAGAGGGGTGCACTGGATAGTTTTTTGTTTTAAAAAAATGTGTAATCTATTTTTAAATCAAGAACTTCTGAGGTTTATATTGTTCACCTATACTTCCTATGTGAAAATAACATTACCAATGTAAACACATTGACCATACATGCATATATGACTATGTGCACATCACTGCTTTATCTGTTTAAATGTAGTTTGATTGAGATTAAAGTCTACTCATGCTTGTAGCAATATCTATTTGATTTTCATTGCCTTTTAAATTCTTCAAAATCTGGTAAACCTGCTGGTAGTATCTGAAAATGTATTTGTTTATCAGCATCTTTTGAGATGGAGATAGAATCAACGTCTCGTTTTTAAATGTTACTTTTCATGTCACTTATTACCACCTGAGGACCTTGATGACATTGAATTAGCCTTGTCACGTGTTTTATGTTCCATTTTTCTGTATAACTGTGACGTCATGTATTATCATACTAGAACATTTCTTTCATTGTAAAAACCTTATCACGTGATTTCATGTGTCCCATTTTCCTGTTTCACTCTCATGATCTTTTCATGTGCAATAATTTTATTTTACATTTGATGCTGTTGGGTTTACCTTCTGTTTTCTATCTAGTTTTGTAATCAATATAAATTTCATGACGTGCTTTTTTCACATCATTTAAGTTTTGCATCTTTACGTTTTAGAAAAATATTATCGTTCACATCATTTTGTTTTACATCTTTCCTCTTTAGAAAAGCGTTATCTTTCACATCATTATGTTTTACATCTTTACACTTTAGAAAAGCGTTATCTTTCACACAATTTTTTATACATCTTTATTTATCAGAAAAGCGTTATTGTTCACATCATCTTGTTTTACATCTCTACACTTTAGCAAAGCGTGATCTTTCACATTATTTAGTTTTACATCTTTACTGTTTAGAAAAACGTTTTCTTTCACATCAATTTGTTTTTAATCTTTATCCTTTAGGAAAGCGTTATTTTTAAAAATCTAGGTCCTTATTCTTCCTGCCCATTTATTTTATAGCGGGAATTTATTTTAAAGGAATAATGTTTTCTTCTCAGTGGCGAATCGGTTCTAACTCGTTTTTGTACAATTTATCATTTTCCACTCAGTTATATTATCCTGTCAACAGGCCCACCAGTCCTAAACTGAATGCCAAGCAAGTTAGCTGCTACTATCATTTTTAAAACAAATCTTTGGTATGACTCATCCGCAGTTCGTATCCTCGACATTTTGCATCTGAGACGGACGCTCTGACCACTTAGTCCACCGGAACCGTGTGTTAGGCACTGATTATTGCAGTTATTAGCAACTGCCACAAGGGTTGCCGATGGTTTTTTCAATCTTCCTAGCAGGATTGAGGCTGCTTTCTGCAAAGTCAGCAATCGTACTATCGGGGTTGACGCTGCTTGTTATTCGAAATTTCAATAAACTGTGAACCTTAAAGTTGAATGCAAACACAATTAAAGATTTGATCACTTATAGACCAAAGGTGTATTTGGAAAGGGTCATTTCTACTTTTATTCTTAATTTCTTACATATCAGTGTTAAAACTTCAATGAAGCCAGAGTTCTTATATACGTTATTATTCAAAGGGAAAAGATATATAACGTTTTTCAGAGACTCTGACTTCCGAAACAAATGATTGCCTTTCAATTTTGTTATTTATACAAACCACCGCTTATGACTGGCTTAGTAAAATTAAGGTATACACCTTGGAAGTAATGTGAATTTGCAGTGACAACCTACACTACAGAAAATTCTTTTGGTTCGATTTTTTAGAGGGGTGTGAGCGATTGGCTTTTAAGAAGCCTAGAAAAGAATAGTGCTTTCCTCGTTAACGAGAAAAGGACCAGGTGTCTGTCTTGTGAAAAAAACTTTTTTGCTGGATGCACAAGTTTTAAAGTTAACAGCATTAACTTATGCAATTTTTATTCGCGTACTATTCTATTTTTGATTGCTTGAATTATGCAGATTTGTTTGATATGACTAGGTTCCATATTATATAATTTTAATTCAGTTTAATGGAAATGTGTTGATGCTAGAGTTGCTATGCAATTTATCTTAATCAATTTAAGGGAAATGTGTTGATCCTAGAGTTGCTATGCAATTTATCTTAAACACTTTAAGGGAAATGTGTTGATGCTAGAGTTGCTATGCAATTTATCTTAATCAATTTAGCGTGGTAATTTATGGGAAAGTACTACCGTAGGTAGGCTTTACAAAGTGTCTGAATAGCCAGTGTGTTATGAATAACTTAAGTCAACATATTGTATATACGTCGAGAAAGTGGTACATATATTTGTTTTGTTTTGTTTTTTACGGTGTGACGCCATTTTTCAGCACAATATAGACTATACATGGCGGCCAGTATTAATTATGGAGGAAGAACCCGGAAAACCCACGGAAAGAACCATCGACCCACGAGAAGCTACAGGCAAGCTTTCCCACATAACTACATTAGCCGAATCTTAAACTGGAACCCATGCACAGAGGTGAGATGGCAGTGGTCCGTAACGGACAGCTCTTTAGACCACTGGGCCACTTGGGGCCCCTTGCTACATATATCGCTTATATGATAACAGTTTTCTGAGGAAGAGGGGACTCGACAGCACGAAGACGTAGTCCGAGAAAAAGAGTGACGAATGAAGTCAGAAAACGAAGAATTAAATATTCCTAATGAAGTCTGAAAGGGGGAAGTGACCGAGTACAAGGTAAAATCTAGGAATTCCAAGGCAGTCGGAAAAGGAATTCTTGAGGATATAAGGGAATGTTGGAACACGGTCGAGAGGAAGTTGCTGCAACCAGTCGTGGACACTGCGCTCTTTTCACCACTTGTTATGATAAATTATATCCATATTAGACACTGCTATTAAAGCCTGTTCATATCCTTTAAGTTGAATAGAAATTACAACTATTTGTTTGTTTGATTAAAGTAGGTTTTTGTCTTGTCTAAGGTTTTTTGTTGCATTATGTCTTCCCAATAATCTTGCCCATTTCTCTTTTCATATTCTATCTTTCACTCACACGGGTCATAGTATCGATGAAGGTTGTTCTCTAGATAACGTAGCTTCATAACACCAACTAGCACTGTTATTAGGTGAAAGATGTTACATAGGTTATTTGCGCACGTTCTAATACCGCTTGACTGCATTTCTTAGCTAAGCCATCCAATCAACCCAAAGCCAAATTAGTAATGTTTTAAGCGGCGTTGTTGTACTGTTTATTCCGACCAAATCCTCACATTCGCCTCACTGATTTTAATCCAACGAGTAAGTGTAATTAAATTAATTTTAAAGCAGTTGCCAGCATTATTGTTGGCTTTCTTATCAAATGACATAAATGATTATATACTTTTCAATTGATTATAAAGAACAGTAATGTCCACGTGCGATACTGTGTTTAAAGTGAAACAATAATGGCTGCCTCTTTTCTTTTAAACGACACAATATTTGTTAGTATCAGTTCAGAAGCAATTGTGGTACAAACTGATATAATAATAATATTAATAATAATAATAATAATAATAATAATAATAATAATAATAATAATGAGGACATTGTATAGAGCCTAATCCTTAGAAGCTCTTAGCGCTTTACAACATATAGAATGATATAACTACACTACAGAAAAACAAATGACAAAAACAATGAAATTTGAAAACATAAAAACATGCTGAAAACATGTAAGATACAAAACATTATTAGGTCTGTAAGTTTGTCCCTACAGTCGAAAAAGGTGAGTTTTAAGAGCTTTCATAAACGGGAAAACTGTGTCTTTGGGTCTAATTTCAATCGGCAATTCGTTCCACATAGCAGAGCCCTAGTATGCAAAAGAACGTTGTCTATATGACTTCGTTTTCACAGTGTGAACGATGAGTATACGGTTGTCAGAAGAAGAGCGTAAGTATCTTGCTGGTGTATACACATGGGTGAGGCCGGATATATATGTTGGACTGGAGTATGTCAATGAAACATAGCACAGAGAACAAATTTTGTGTTTGATTTTGTATCGTATTGATAGCCAGTATTGGGTAGAGAGCAGTGGTGAGGTGTGCTCTGATCGAGGTACTCTAAAGATGATGCGTGGAGCAGTATTTTGTACGTTTTGAAGCTTCTGGAGTAAATATTGTGATGAACCCGACAGAATTGAGTTACAACAGTCCAGTCTTGAAAGTACTAATGAACACACAAGTGTTTTTGTGGCATCAACTGAAAGATATTTACGAATGGAACTGATGCGTCTCATGGTGTTTCTGATATTTATGTTTTTTAGGTAAAGGATGTGAATGAAAAAGTCTTTGTGTTATGATCAGAATAGCCTCAGTTTTTTCACCATTCATATGCTGCTTATTATATGTCATCCATGATTTCACATGAAAAATGCACCTCTCCACTCCATGGATGGTAGCATCAACTTCAGGTGGGTGGCTACACTTGTATATTTAGGTGTCATCAGCGTACAATTGGTGTGACACTGGGTGATGGTCTATGAAACTTGATAGCAGTTGAGTATATAGAATGAAGAGAACAGGTCAGAGAACAGACCCTGTGGACAACCACAACATACGTCAACTGAGCTGTAATGAATTCCCTCTTCAGATATAATTTGTGTCCTGTTGACTAAGTAGGACCTGAACCACTTATGCTATATTCTGAATGTCAAATACATGCTGCAGACGGTGAAGTAAGATATCATGGTCTATTTTGTCAATGCTGCAGACAAATCCAGGAGGGTCAAGACTGTAATGTTTCCACTATCCAAAGCAGAGAGAATGTCACTAAATACTTTCAGAAGGGTAGTTTCCGTACTGTGGCAAGGGCGATATGCACACTGTACATTGCTAAAAAGACTCTTTGAATTCAAATTAGATACAAGTTGATTTAGATCAACCTTTTCTAAGATTTTTTTATATGAACGGGAGATTAGAAACTGGGCGGTAGTTTGTTAAATCGCTATGGTCCAGTGTTGGTTTCTTCAGCAGTGGCTTTACAATGGCAGTTTTGAAAAATGATGGGAATTCCCTTGATGAGAGGGAGATATTAATAACATCAGTTAGTGAAGGCAATATTGGTTCTAAGCACTCAAGCAGCAGTGATGTCGCAATTTGATCACGTTCACAAGACTTTGATGCACTATTCATCACGATTGTCCATACAAAATCAGTATAAACAGGTTCAAATGCTGCTAATGGTTGTCGCTGTAATTCTACATAATAACTGTATTATGCCGAGTCAATTAAAATTGTGATGTCAGGCGTATCTATAATGGGTTAGACTTTGTAACGGAAGAAGTTTGCAATTAGTTCCGGAAGTTCCACTGGAGAGAAGGTTGTTGGATCAGGTGTACATTTGTTACTTGACATTAGTTTGTTAGTTATCTCGAAGAGCTCTTTGCAGCTGGAACTCTCCGTGATCTTAGTACTTTAGTGGGATAATTTGGCTAAATGGACTATGCTTGTGACGTTTTTTTAGCGGCTTCATAGATGTGTTTATGAATAGTGAGTCAGGTGGAAAGCCAAAGCCTCTCTGCTCTTCGGCGATGTCTTTTAGCAGTACGAAGCTGGTCCCTAACACTGTTATACCATGGAGAACACTTTTTTTAATTGATACTCTGCATTTGGTGGCTGGGGCATGTTTTTCAAGCACTGAACGCAGGCAGTTATCAAGTTGTTCTGCTGTGGGATGTAAGATATTTGTTAGGTTTTCTTGGATGCCATGCATGAATTTGGTTATATTTATCATACCGAGGTTTCTCTTAGTAGCAAATACAGGTGGAGGGTTATGGACTGATACGTCGAGATGGCACATAATGCAGAGGTGAACTGATGCAAGTTCGTGGGATACAAGGATGGATTGCAGAATAATATCATCAGGTCTATAAAGAAACCAGTCTAAAATGTGATCAGTTTTATGGGTGGGTTGTTTAACTGACTGTTTAAGATTGAAAACATTAATGGAATCTAGGAGTTTTGAAGTGAATGGGTTTCCAGGACAGTCAAGATGAACGTTGAAATCTCCAGGAATAATTAGTTTGCCACCTATCGATTGTCCATACTCCATAAGATTTGGAAACTGCTCCAAAAAGAGAGCTTCAGTCAGCTTGTTTCTATTTTACTAGGAAGAGGGCAGTAGAGACAGAAAAAATGGACTGACCTATGTTCCAGTGTGAGTGTTGTTTGGACTAGTTCAAACGATGTGTAGCAGAAATTGAAGGTTGTGTTGTACTTAAGGCATTTTATCATGGAATTCTTTGTGATGATAGCAATTCCACCTCCTTGATATTTAATCAACGGAGAAAATAAATTTACTTGCATTTTAAATTTACCTATGGACTAAACCTCCCTTTAAAAAATATTATTTATTATTAAAAAATGTTTAAAGGACAATCAGTTTCGTACATATTCCTTTCCACTATATGCTTAATATCCAGCGGAGCTCGGGGTAAGAACACAGATTTAGACCGCTCCGGTGGACTAATGCTTCGAGCGTCCGCCTCGGATGCGGGATTTCTTGGATTCCATTCAACCCCGTCTGAGTCATAACTAGGACTTACAACGATGGTACTAACAACTGCCTTGCTTGGCGCTCAGCATTAAGAGGTTAGTGTTTGGTCTGGTCGACTTAGTGTCAGGATAATTTGACTGGGTGAGACACCATGCTACATGTCTGCGGCGTGTTGCTCCAGTGCGAGACATTAATATCAACTTTCACACAGCAGACATTGTAGCGATATGACTAAATATTTGTTAAAGTTACATTTAAAATCCAAATCACAGAGAGACGGAGAGAGAGATATAGAGAAATAAAGAGAGGGGGAGATGTATATGTTTTTGGAAACTGCAATCTTGACAGATAGTCCACGTACAATTCTTTCAAAATAGACAAAGATAAAAAAATTGGGGGCGTCTGTCACCTTTAAGTCAAAGGAACAGGTCAATGTGCTATTCACATAAAAAACAGACATGGTTACACGTGTGTGCAATTTAATCGGAGTACCTATAATTTCTATGTGCGGGTAGATATCGAAGTTCCATATGAAATTATTAGTGAAAATATTTTATAGGAAATAATCATGAATAAAAGTAAAAGCAAAATTCCAATTTGTGGTATCAGAAATATTTTTCAATTTGTGATAATATAAAAATTACAAGCATATGTGATGACTGGCAAAATAAAGTAAGTGGCAGATAAACTGTACCTAGCACAATGAATGACACAAACGTTTCCAGTTAATTGCAACATCAGCACATCTTTTATTAATTGGAGAGAATATTTTAATATCTGCGCTTCAAGTGAAGATGGAAGGAAAAAAGAATCAAAATGAGAAAAATGTTTTTGGACAGTAAAATCACCAATAATGGTATGTTGGAAAGGTATATGTAGTATCCAGGTGTTGCACGATACGATGTAGCGAGTTCTGTAGCAGCCTACTTTAAGCCATTTTCCTCCACTTCACATATCAGCGCAAGTTTGGGCACAATATGTTGGCAAGTTTAAAGCGTAAGAAAACCTTTCGATACAATAATAAATAACCTCTGATAAAATTTCGAACGTCTTAGAAAAGAATTTGCGTCAGCTACTCCTTCGTCTGGAGACTATGGAAATGAGTATAAGCACGGAACAGTTTGTTTTATTCAGTAGTCTCATTAGCACATCATGTTTAATCACAATATATATGGTAGTTCTTGCGGAAGACACGTTATTCAAGTTGTCTGAGGATTAAATAACCACCATTGGTAGGAATATATAAAACTTAGATGACATACCTTCACTTTCACCCCATCCTCTCTTAACTATTTTGATAATCTAGGTTACAATAGCAAGCGTCTGACGTAGTAACAAAGATCAATTACAATACATCCGATGGCTTGTTTTACTTGTATTTGGGGGAGGAGGCAGAGCTACCGTGTGGTCTAAAGTGCTCTCCGTTACGGATCACTCTCATCTCACCTGTCTCTGACAGTTTGATTCTCATTTTCGGTCAATGTGGGTATGTGAGAAAGCTTGCCAGTAGCTTCTCGTGGGTCGGTGGTTCTTTCCGGTGGTTTTCCCGTGTTCTTCCTCCATCATTAATTCTGGCCGCCATGTATAGCCTATGGTGTGCTGAAAATGGCGTTAAAAACAACAACAACAATAACAACAACAACTTGTATATGCTGGGCATTATAAATGTAAAACACGAAATCAAAATAAACCGAGTGTAAAAATATGTGCCGATGGTTTTGTAAACAGAAAGTGTACTGACCATTAATTCGCTACATAATATTTTCAAGAGGTTAACAAATAAACAAATATAATAAATAAAAATGAAAAGAATATTGCTTTTCATATACACCTTTATTTTTAAAACAATGGAAAGCATGACTCATGCCGTCTGTTCACAAGACATAACTTAAAACACTTTCCAACTGCATAATATATACCGTCTCGGTCAATAGAAAAAGCCCTCTTCCTTCCAAAATAAAATTAGAAAAGACAGGAAGGATAAGTCCAGTCGTAAAAATAATAAGAAGAAGACCAACAACAAAAAAACATCGCAAGAAAAATTAACTGGATATTCGTCCACATCATCGTCACATCAGCAACGTTACGAAATTAACAGAATGTTCATCGTACACGACTGAGATATAAACAATGATGATACTGATGCTGATCATTCGGTAGCAATGGCCATGTCAAGCCGCTTGTTACGATTATGTTGATGAATAACTTGTTGATGAAAATGATGATGATGGTGCCATTTATTTAAAAAGAATACCAACAATATCCACACGTAAATCTAAAACTCCAATTATTTGTTCTTGTTGAAACGTCAAGTCAAACCTATAAATAAACATTCATTGTAAATAGTACCCGACAACCCCATGACCTTTGCCTTTGAGTGTATTGAGAATAAGTCACAGTAAAATGGTACTAGACAAAATCGCACCTTTGATAGAGCACACACAGTTTAGAACTTTAGATCACGTTTGGTGTATACCGCGGCGTCTTTAGAAATAAATCGAAGATTTTTCAGTTTACGTCAGTTGAATAAACCATGACTTTTTTTCTTTTGCGGCGATGCAACACATGACTTTAGATGTTATAAGGTCGAATGCTGATACGTCACTATATACCAATGACGTCATAATGAAGCCAAAACAGAATGGTCCTCAATCATACATTTATATTATGTTACGAACCCAACGAAATCTCAATTTTCTATGTGCTGATTTATATTTTTTTGTATTGGAAAAATAATAAGATGCAATTTAAATGTACTATTGCACAGTTCAATGTTTTAACTCTTTTACTAATGGAATGTGTTTGAAAAGGCATGGAGCTCTGGAACATTTCATACAACAAATGGTTTTAGATATGGAAATAAAATGGTTATGTGATAATTATCTAATGACAATAGCTTAAGACACTGTAAGTGCCACGTTTATAATGTTATGTGTTGAAGCACACAAAATATTTTACCGAATAACATCATTTTGCTGAATACTACCACCCACCTTCAAATCTGCAAGCAAGGAACATATGCAATGACTTTAACAATTTTCAAACATCGCTTAGTCACAAAATATAGGTAAAAAAGAATGGAGGCTTTATACGTTTTGTTGCTGTTATGTACACTAGATAATATTCCAAAGTTTCCCTGACACAGCTCATTTACAAAATGATATTTAAGTGTAACAGTCCATATTGCCTTTGCTAGAATTAGCTTTGCAGACAGACTGATAATAATTTGCATGAATTATTGTGATATAGATTTCAATATGAAGGTTTTAATTAATCAATTTTTTTTAATTCTTAAATAATTTGCAAAATTTAACTGACAAGAAATAGAAACTTTAAATAATGACAAATTAGGAAAAGTAGCTCCAATCGCTTCTTTGTATTAACTGTAAGCAGACATTGGACCACCTTAACGAGATGCAGCTTGCGCCAAAAGATAAACAAGCATGCCACATAAAATATATACCCTAGTGATGGTGCAGTTATATTTACCGGTCATGGGGGAAAGATAATACAGTGCAAAAGTGCTCTATTTAAACATAGTTTTATTCCTGTGAAGCGCTGGTGGTTGCATCATACTGTGTAACAGTGCACTATTCAAACAGTCACATTTATATTGACTGTGAGAAGTGGGGGTGGGGTGCATACTAAAGTATAACAGGACTCTATTTAAACACAGTCGCAGAGTTATATTCCCTGTGTAGGGGAAAGCATACTACAGTGAACATCAGTCTGTTTAAACAGCCACAGAGGTATGAGAAGTCAATCCATGTTTGATTTTGGGAAACTCAGACATAAGTACAATTGTCTTCGGTGGAGGGGGGGGGGGCATGATGTAACAGAATTGTTACCGAGTGGATGGTGGATTAAATGAACAACACAAACACAATATGTGAAAGAAAATATAAATTTATGAAATAAATTATTAATGAAAAATAATGATGTATCAACACAATAACTCATGCGTTCAACCCACAATTACACTCACAACCATTCACAATACATGAATAAATTAAATATTAATACACAGATACAAAGGAATCTCTTGGACTATACACAGATCCAAGGAACCTTTACAAAAGTTACCGCAAGTATAAATTACGATAACAAATACAAAACATCAAACTATACTATCGCACGTATGGATTGCGACAACTAGCACGAACATATACATGTATTTAATCAAGTTGCTAGCTTTTATTGAGATTCATGTAATCCCTTGAAATACTATTGTGATTTGAAGTAACTATGTAAATATAACAATGTATTCAATTGTACTACAATTGTAACACACACATGTGTCTCGACCCTGTATAACCGTACGATTCACCAACTGTTGAATCGCCGCCCAGTTTCACCGAATACCTAGGGTTGACCAATACTTTTATCGGCCGTTTGCCCTTCACGGATCCACCACAGTTATACTTACAGACAGCATACAGCATCTACTAGAACCAACGTTCTCAAATACCTAGATGCCACCCCGGATGTTTACAACTCTAGACAGCTCCGACACTCGGACTTCTAGATTTCCGGATATTTGCACGTCACGACAGATGTAGACGGACAGACAATCCGACAAACAGACAGTCAGATACTTCAATTCGATTGCACAATTAAACAGCACAATCACGGCACAATCAATCACATTCAGCTACAATTCAGAGACATTCAGAGACGTTCAGAGACGTTCAGCTACAATTCAGAGATGTTCCGCAACAAATCAGCTACGATATCAAAGACGTTATCAGAGACGCTATCAGAGATGTTCAGCTACAAATCAGAGATGTTCCGCAACAAATCAGAGATGTTCCGCAACAAATCAGACGATATCAAAGATGTTATCAGAGATGTTCCACTACAATATCAGCTACGATATCAGAGACGTTATCAGCTACAATAAAGAAACCTGACTAATAATAGTTGTCTCAAAAAAGTAATCTAAACCTTAGATTACGCTATTGCATTTAAAGTCTAATAGTGACTAGTAATTCCAAATATTCCACGTTTAAAATCTGCATTGTAATAAAGGCATCATTATATGAAATGATAAACTGAATAAAATTCACAATGAAACGAAATATAAATTTAACACTCATCCATTTGGCTGGAGAAAGACGAGCTATCTATCCTGTGATAAGATACTTTTGGTCCCGTAATATTCTCAGAAATATTCTGCCTTATATATCCTCAAATAGGTGAGCAGAATTCACAGCAAAATTACCGTGCACCCCGTGAATCTAATGTTCCGGACTTCATGTGATTCGAAGTCAGGCACATGCAAATCGTTACACGCCGCTTACCTTGGGAAAAACCACTTATTCACCCCAGGCAACGCATGTAAGACGAAACAAAAAAAATGGTGAGATTAGTTTGTAATTAAAGAAGAAATAAATTCAATTTTCGCCTAATTCTGTGACACATGAGTGGCTGAGAAGTCAATCTGTGTTTGATTTTAGGAATCTTTGACTATAGTGATGGTACAATCATATTCTATTGGAAGGTGGAGCACATTGCAATAAATCAGCATTCTATACAAAACTTGCAAAATCACATAGGAACTAAAAGTCAATACAACGTTAAGTTAATATAAACAGGTTTTGAATCAAATATTATGTCATGAAGTTGTGTTATTAAAAATGGGACACATTGATATAATGACATGAATGCTAATCTGATCCTATATGTAATATAGACATGTCTACAAAATAGATTTATATTATCTCTCTAGCTCTCTTATAGTTTCACACTAAAACTGCATGTTCTACCTCATTAATTCAATAATATCAAGTCATCAATATTCCAGTTTGTACTGCCCCTGTAATGTAACTTTTTAAATCATTTATATTTTCAAAACGAATGTATTATTAATAGAATTAGAAAAATGAATTTACATTTAAAATCTTACCATTTGCGAAATCTGATTTTATTACTTTTTACTTGAATTATGTGTCTAATTAATGTTTTCTTAAATTATGTGTCTGAATATTTTTACTTGAATTATGTGTCTAAGTATTGTTTACTTAAATTATGTAATGTTTTATATAACATTGTTATGCTCATTCATCTTTTTTTTTTTCACCTAGCAAGTATATCAGAAGTAGGTAGTTACTTATAGGGAGCGAAAATCGATCGTTTTCAATGAATGAATCACGAGCTTGATCCAAAGGCTAAAATTAAACCTCAGGGCCTATATTGATTGCATATATTAATTTGTATTTTCATGCACTGTAGGGGTATATATGGTAATATGGCTGGGATCTCAATAATATCAATCTATTAGGTTTGGTCCAAAAAGTTCATTAGAGATTTTTTTTTTCCCAAACTCAAAAGCAAAGAATTTTGCTTAAATACTATAATTTAAATGCTTACAATCATCACCTTCCGATTTCAGGAAATATGTAACATACTTGTTAAAAGTAATTCCTGTGTTGATAATAAGTTGCATACATTAGCTAATTTGTCTTTTCGTGCAAGCAATTGTTTATATGGGTATAGAGTGATAATCTCAAAAGTTTCAAAATTGTTATACACGGGTAGGGATTAAATGCCTTGTAAGTGCCAGTTATGTGCAAATTTCTCTTTGCATGCCGAGAATGTCTGTTATGGCTGTTGGTGATCTCAATAATATTTATGATGTGACCCGGGGGATACGTTTTTTGGAGGGTGCGGGTTGACATCAGGCTATCACCTCACATAGTTTGTATAACTATTTGGTCCACAGATCTTATATAGCAATTCTCGTGAGTTACTTAAAATTTATGTAAAATAATCGCTACTCAAATAGCCCTAGTTTATTCTGAGCAATTTAGTTTTATTATTTTGTAAACGTATTAGTTTACAGTAACAGTTATAGTTGCAAAACAGTACAAAGTAGCATCTATACTATCCTAGAAAATAATATTTTAATACTATTTTATATTATTTTTATTAGTTGAAGTTAAAATGATATATGGTAATTAACAGGAGGGACTTGAAACTTACGTGAGATCACAGCTAATATTTTAGCCCTACTTTATTCTGACTAACTTTTATCATTTTTGACTCGAACGTTTTGTTTATAGCTCGTGCTACATATCATAGCTAAATTTGCCTATCTTTAACTTGGTAAATATTCAGGTCATCGCCATTAAATGTAGTAAAAAAAAAAAATACGTAATACGTTTTAAATACTTCGTGTGACATTTATTAGATATTTTGTGGAACGAACTATAATAATAATAATAATAATAATAATAATAATAATAATAATAATACGACTTCTACGATAATGGTGTAGGTGTGTAAAATTACGACTGTAGTATATTGTTTTAGGTCAGAAAAATGTATATAGATGTATTTACATTTGTTTGGCATTGTTTACAAAAGTATATATGTCTATATTTTATGACGCAATGTCATTGATTTAGGTCAGAAATATGTATATAGATATATTTACGTTTGTTTGGCATTGTTTACTAAAAGTATATATGTCTGTATTTTGTGTATTCCGTATCCTAATATAAGTCATTTTTTTATCCACAGCAAGCCGTACACCCCACTACAATGGCGTTGTGCTGATGGACGACAAATTGATAGTCGTAGACAAGAATGAGAGTACTCTAAAGATTTACAATCGTCATGACGGCAAACTGATTACATCATACAGACTGGAGTCCTATCCCAGGGATGTCTGTCTTATTGGCAAGACTGAAGTCGCTGTGTGTCTGTTCAACGGTACGATTGAAATCGTATCTTTGAAATCGATAATTGACGTAAAACTGGTCAAAACTTTAAAGACAGGATTTTTTCTATGTCATTCATTGGCAAAATTGAATTCAGACAAACTCGTTATCAGCGGTTTGAAAGACTATGACATGTTATGTTGGAGAATTTTCTCGATTACAGATGAACGTCTGGATTCAAGTCACGACATCTGTAAAGGGTATGTAACTCGCATGGCCGTCAAAGATAACACCGTTTACATCTCGTGTCGGACTGGTGACTCCATTACAAATGGTGTTTATGCTTATGATATTTTTAAACCACGCACACTAAAGTTTCTGTATCAACACCAGGAATTAGAAATACCGGGAACAATAATGGCTGACAGGGATTGTGTGTACGTGTGTGACATGTTCTCTAACAGAATTCATCAGCTGACAGACAGTGGTCAACTAGTTACCATACACACAGTGTCATCAAGACTGTATGGAATATTCTATGATGACCAGCATGGATTACTTTACACCACAAGCTTATTGAGCTGGGACAGTACAAGAGATAAAAGTAATGTGATAATAGTTTACAAAATAGAGTCTTTACATCAACCAGGTAATTCTATTTGATTTTACATCACACCACAAAGAAAACTACATACTTCATTTATTTACATTTCCTAATTCACATTTATACCCCAAATATGATTTATGAATATTATTGTCATAAATTTATTGTAAGATAATTATGTATAATAGATGCAAATTAAAATTAAAGTGGAATAAATATATTTTTCTATATCCTGGGAGTCTGAAAATATCAGTTTCGTCGTGGATGGTCATATTTATCGATTTTTGATATAAATACAATATTTTTTTTATTTTACATTTTCTTACAAAATGCATTATAGACATTTGTATTCATTAATGATTGTTCAGTCGTCTTCACTTTGGCTGTCACTAAATAATTTTCATATAAAAATATTAAATCTGTATCGACTATCACAATGGCTGCTTGTCTACAAAACTCGCATCATCACCAGTTCAGGCCAATGCACATTTGTCCCAGAAGGTGGCGCTTTCATTGATGAATATTTGCACGCGACATGTCATTGCACGCGACATGCACGTAAACAGTTCTCGTACTGGGGTTGGCATCGTCTTAAATTCCAACGTATTTTGTGTTGATAACATTCATGTTTATGGAGCGGTTCTATGATGGTTTTCCAAGGTTTATTTATCAACGAAGGAAACTCAAATAGGATAACAAAATAACTGGACAGTTACATTTTAAACAATAAATACCATTTTGGATATTCTACGATATGTTATACAATGCGCGCTATATTTACAACGATCTGTTCATGTTTTCGTTAAAGGATGTTACAAACCGAAATAGACGAGGCTGAAAATGAAGGTAGGGCTTAGATGAATGAATATGGCGAAAGAAAGAAATATTTCATACTGTAAAATAACGGCCGACATTTTTTTATAATTAAAATGTTGGATGTTGGAGTAATCATTTATATTGTTTGTCACACGTTAGTCTTACGCGTGCTTCATGTTACAAAAATCCCAAATGATTCAAAGGAAATAAGATCATAGAGACTAAGAGAGTGACAAAATGTCTTAGATAACCCGTTATGTTATATAACCCTCACTATCGCGTTGTATAATTGACTTCCCCAAAATATTTATTTTTCTTCTAGCACATGATATACACAGACCTAGCTTATCTTTCTTGATATCTCCATACTTTCACAGGGATATTTAAGTTGCAGTCACTGGTCGGCATGTCTGTCCATCATTATACGCCAAATCTAGGCAAAATTAACTATTCACAATACTTGAAGAATTTAAATGAATCTTTTTACCTGATTGATTTCAGGCAAGTTTAAACCCTGACACTGACTACTGGATACTTTCGTTTTATAGGCAGTGCCTAAAAAAATACCCACCACCCTCAAACACTCCAAATGTGATAATCAGTGTTTTTTTGTTGCCCTTTTGGTAGGAAATGTATTCAATGAAAAATCATTGAAAAAAAATTATTAAATTTTTTAAAATTGATCTGCAGAGGAATTTTGTTCCAAATGGCAAATTTGAGATGGTATGATGATGTAAATTTGTCTGCCAGAAAAGCATACAACTTGTATTGCTTCCCACCACAAACACCCTATGGAAAGGGATGTATACCATGTGTTCCAGTGTGTCCATCTATTTACAGAGCACATAGAAGAAATGGATATATATTTTATGAGTTTCAATGCCATTGATAGAAATTGTTCCCAGGAAGTGGCAGTTTATACTTTTCTTATTGTTGACAATGAAGAGCATGTTAAGGGAAGTAAGTTAAAGATGCACTTATTGAATTGGGCCATACAATGCATTGCTTATTCTGACATTTTACTATAAACTAATGGAATAGGCCTGTAATGCTGTATAACCTCAAACTTGGCAGGCCAGGAACATTTATTCGTGTCTGTACAGTCTATAGGTCACCAATACCACATCAAACCAGGAATTCCAAACTTGGGCAGAAACATGAATCTTTAGGTTTGGCTCTTCAGTTCTGTAATTTCTATAAGGTTTGATTTTTAAAGATAATATAAACCTGGATATTATTAAAAGAAAACACTGTATATTATATGAATTATATAATTAAAGCCTGATTCTCCTGATTTTGACCTGGGTCATGGGTTTAACTTGTGATGGACAAGAAACAAATTGACGTTCTTGCTCGTTTTTATCATTTTCACTTCAGAGACATTAAACATAAATTAGAAATTTAAAAAATTGCATAATTTGTTTTAAAAAAGTATATACTATATAGCCATCTCTGACAAAATTCAGTATATAGCCTTAGATGGTGCCGGATTTTCATAATCACCACATGTAAAGTAATTGTAGTTTAGGAAAGTAGTATTAATATATGCAAACATTTCTCAGCATGGCACATGTTGCAAGTGTAAAAACTTCACTGTAAAACCTGTGACTGTCTATCTTTCAGAAACACATTGTAAGTGTAGAGCAGATTCTTATTAGTACCTGTTGAGTCTGCTATATTATATATAACAGTACTATTTTATTCTTATTTGATATTTAAATGTTTTGGATTAATTTTCATTTGTGCAATAGGACACTAATAAATTGTGTATGATGAGTTTTATTGACAAAGGATTTGTTACTGTTGCAGACATAGATGAGCTTAAGGTTGAACACTCTGGTTTAGCTATCTCAAGTTTCAGGTCCATATTTGTTTTAAAAAATCTGCATCATTGTTGATAATATACATGTGAGCTGTATACATAACGAATCCATTATATGAACAGGTGTTCCAATAGAAATTTTGAAAATGGATGACAGATCCATCCAACTTTTTGAAGAGGCTCTAAAAGGTGGAAAGGAAACTGTACACAACATACGTATTATGGTTGTCGGACACATGGGTGTAGGCAAGACGACCCTAGTCAAACGTCTTCTTGGAGAGGAGGTAAACATTTCCGAGAGACATGGTACAGAGGGCATTGATGTCTATGTCAATTGCTGTGAGGTTTCTTTGTCGACCCATGAATGGACAAGGCGAACAAAAGGTATGTGGGTATACATACTCATTAATGATGTACCTTTTTGTATTTATGCAAATACCAGAAGGTGAAATGTATCACTTTGAACTGTTTTCTGTCCATCCCGCTCTATTTCACTTCTTCAGAATAACATAGTTTTCCACTATCTAATGTTACCACATTTTGCAAGTAGTTTGCATTTTTTACAAAGAACAGACGTACATGTATCAGTTTCTGGTTTAAAGGGTTTAGAATCCGAGGGCAAAATCAGTGTTAAAAGGATGAAATTTTACACACAGAATGACAGATTTTCAAGACGTACTTGAAGCAATAACTGTTCGTCATTCACTAATTTCACACATACACACAAGAAGGTGGAGTTTTTAAGTCTTGATATTTAACTTTTACAATAAGTATTTGGTATGTTGGCACATAGCGTATGTTGTTGTGTATAATTATGTAGTTGTGGTGTTTAATTATAATTGTACTTTTAATATTTGCCTTTTCCTCCTTCATGTACTTGCACAAATTTATATATACATACTTCTTGCATCCTGTATGCACCTTTTGGCTTCACCATCTGTTGTATGCTTATCTGCTTGTAACATAGCTCCAAGGTGAGTGGTATTTGTATTAACACTATATAAGCCATTAACCAGGCAGCCTTGGTAGAATTGCCTGGGGGTTCAGGTTAGAAGTATTGTATGTGCTCATTTTTGTGCCCATATATGTGTATGTGTTTCCGTTATCATTCTTAACCATAACTGTAATCGACTAGCCCAAAGCTAGTAAATTGTCTGTCTATTAGTTTTCATAATGTCACTAGTCTAATGGCTGGTTAATCTTGTTATGTGTTAAATTGCTTAGCAGCAGAGGGGGTGAATCAGACAACATTTTTAAACAAGTTTTCACTGAAATCAGGCTTCTATGGCCAAGATGTGGTGAATCGGATACAAGTTTTCAATGAAATCAGGCAAATAAATCATTGATTAGGCAAAAAAAAAAATCAATGAAATCAGGCAAAAAAAATCAATCAAAAATCAATGAAATCAAAAACTTTTCAAGAGATTACAACGTCGTTGTCACTCACCCTCTCAACCGAATATTTGATCCAGTCCGATACGATATCGTGTTCGAGGGTCATGTAAATTTATTGTTACAAATCCGTGTGGGGTAGACTGAGCGTGACTAAAGAAATTTCTAAATTGATTGAAGTCCATATCGGAACACCATGTCTGCCAAATATTTCGTAGCGTATGTGTATCAACTCCATTAAACACACACAACACATTACAATTATCGCGAATCACTTTTGGTATTTGTGTGTAGCGTTGAGTGACATAGATCACATCCGTGTTTTTGTGCCTGCCTCTGGAAAAAATCCTTGCAGGGTTTTTTTGTTTATCTAACATGACATCGTCGTATACTACCATGTTGTTAATACTTCCATCAAGATCTTCTACTGATGGTGCCTCGTCAATATCGGTTATAAATTCAATAACATCCTCGCCGGCAATCTCATTAAAATCTTTTAGCACTTCATAGCATCGCTGATCGTCTACGCTAGGGGCAATTAAATACAACTTATCCCACTTCATCCATCTCATTATTAAATTGAGCAACAATTGCGTCTTGCCGGATCCAGATGGCCCGATTATAATTGCGCGGATAGAGTTTGGTAGCGCTGCATGATGCTTCACTGGTTCTCTTGTTTTAGTCGCTGAAAAATCAATTACATTCATATCTCTATACATAAATTATGAATCTATATTGTGTGAAGTGTAAGGCGCGTACTGGCACAGATGACTTGACGACGATTACAACAAAAAATAACCGATCAGCGCTTTCTGGTAAATGCGTACAGTGTAGTACAAAGAAATTTAGATTTGTTTCTAAACCCAAGGAACCTTTAAAAAAAACGAGGAGGTGATATCGCTGCCAAATTAGCAAAACTCCCTGGAACCCCATGGGCAAAATACCCCGGAGAAAAACACCTTCCAGGATATAGTTATTGTGGACCGGGAACCAGACTTGATATCAGACTCAATGATCAAAATCAGCCCCGACCCGGTGAGGAACCAATAAACGCTATTGATAAGGCCTGTCACCTTCATGATGTTGCTTATAAAAGCAGTAATCTGCAACACAGGCATCTAGCAGATGTGAAATTAATTCATGCGTTGAATGCCATTCCTGATAAATCCTTCAAAGAAAAATTGGCTTCATTTTTGATAAAATCGGCTATGAAAAGTAAATTGATGTTAGGTGCTGGTAATTAATAACAACATGGAATCTATTTACTATTCTCCAAAAGGATACTGGAGGGGTAGCGCTGCAATCAATAAACTCGCTAGCGCTGCAAAGGTGAAAAAAACCACTGCGGCTCATTGGTTATCCAAACAGGCACTATGGCAAATTTATCTACCAGCGCCTAAACAAATTAATGTCTCGCATTTTGATGTAACCGGACCCAATGAAGTTCATCAGGCTGATCTATTATTTTTGCCACATGACCACGGTTACAAATACGCATTAACCGTAGTTGATATTGCAAGTCGATACAAAGAAGCAGAACCGTTAAAAACAAAATCGGCCACTGAAGTAGCTTCTGCATTTGAAAGGATTTATCGACGAGGTCCTCTGCACTGGCCAAATCTATTGCAGGTTGATCCTGGCAAGGAATTTCAGGGTGCAGTGTTATCTACAATGAAACATCATAATGTCACCATACGACGAGGGCATACTGCACTGCATCGTGATCAGGCAATTGTAGAACGATTTAATCGGACTCTTGCTGAACGGTTATTTGGATATCAATACGCAAAAGAATTCATCCAAGAAAAAAGATCCCGTGAATGGGTTAAAAGATTACCAGGTGTAGTTACCGCACTGAATAACGAGATTACTAGAACCATCAACATGAAACCTATCAATGCGATTAAAAAGAAATCAATACCTGAAATGGAAATTCAAAAAGATTTCAAAGAACCAATTCTTGGTAGTAATGTCATTGTGAGGTATTTATATGAACCAGGAGAGCTTGAAGGGGGTAGAAAAAGGGCTACTGATCCTATTTGGAGCGTCACTACGCATAAGATATCTAGTATAACACGATCTACGGGTAGACCTCCAATCTATAAACTGGATTCAACTGCCCCTCAGCGGGTTTTTACTAGCAACAATTACAAATAATACCCGAGGATACTCAATTGCCACCGCATGGGCTTAACTAGCACCCTTGCGTCTATTGCACTCAAGACAAGTCAACATCACATTGTTTCTGACATGACCGAGACTATTATTTTTTCTGTCTACGGTGAATTGGCGAGGATCCTTATCCGAATACTGCCAACGCATTATACAATTGCAACTCGCGCAGTGATTATTCTGTTGTTTCTTCAGCGTAATTATTAATTCAGCATCAATGTCAAATTCTCGTTGTTTTTTTTGTCCTGCTGTTTGTAACCGGAGAGTTTTTTATCAATCATTTTAATATCATTATCATCACCAATGATTTCATCATCGCCACCAATGATTTCATCATCGCCTGACTCTGTCAGGACAATTCTTCGGAGTTGATTTATTTTTCGTACTCTGGATACTGAAAGATAGACTAAATTCGACCATTCTATGCGATTATCTACCATCCAAAGAGTTGTATCGGATATAGTCAATCCCTGTGAAGAGTGTATTGTTGCTGCATAACCTAGCGTCCACGGGGATTTATTAGCACGCAATGCATCCTCAACGACATTGATATCAACCAGCACAATATCATTTAATACGAGAATCTGCTTTTCACTCTGTCCTGGAATATCAACTTCAATGTTCTGTTTTCGTGTATCCGATGGCCTATAACAGAGGGGCACTGGAAGTGTTGCAAATTTTTGTTTATGCAATTCAAATAATTTCATCTGAAGTGTGTCTCTGACTATTTTTCTACTGGCAATGATCAAATCGTTTGGTCTCCACATTTCCCAAAACTCATTCATGGGAGTTTCCGAAATTATTTCACGGGCTATTTCACACTGGATTCTATCCGGTTGTAATCTAATTAATTTCTTAAATTCTTTTAATTCATTATCAAGTGATCTATGATCGGTATCAATTTCTTCATAATAGTCTACAAAACCCTTTAGCCATTCATGGGGAGATGCACCGACAAATGGTGGTGGTTGGCCGTGATCACCGCACATGACGATTTTTGTATTCTTCAATAACAACCACTCAAGAAATATTTTTAAGACATCTTCTGACACTGTGTCTATTTCATCCCAAATGATAATTTCAGGAATAAATTTCTCTCCCATGCGCTCAGGAGTCCATATATCTCCCTTCCATCGGAAAAAGCTGTGATAGGTACAGGCATTTACCCCTCTCTGTATCATTTCTCTTGCAAGTCTGTGAGTCGGTGTTAGCACAATCATGTTAGAAACGCTAGCGTTTCTACGAAATAACTCAATTGCCCGGGTTGTTTTTCCTGACCCACCACAACCGTTTAAATAAACTGTTTTATATCTACAGATTGGATCAGAAATCGGTGGTGCACTAGAAAAATCTGAACACTGATTGCTTTCTAAGTAATTATTTTCAATGGTAACATCTGCTGATGGAATATAATCATGAATCATTTCTTTCTTAATTCTCCATGATCCCCAATTCTCGTTGCCAGTAGCCTTAAAATCAACCATTTTGCTGTTTATGTAAAATGAGTCAGTGGCAACTCTAACTGCGGTGGTAGGAAATTTATTAATCATTGAAAATAAATTAATAGAAGCATAACCGAGCATAGAAGCTCTCAAGTGTGTGTACTGCGGATTGTATCCATCATTGTAAGTAACAATTGTACCCAATTTGGTTCCATCGGACATAAATGCGTCCTTACGATTGACATATAGGCCTTTATTCGTTACATCCGCCGTTACAAAATCGTATTCAGCATTGTCTATAATCAATCGTGAAGAATATCTCGTATTATCATCTTTGCCACCCTGAGTGAATTTACCGATTATTCTTCGTCCAAGATTTTTTGCTTCATTGTTTCTGATTTCAAATAACTGTCTGGACCAATCCATGATTTGTTGTTCATTAAAATCAGGAAACAGTTTTCGCTCTTCGCTAATTATTTTTTCTAGATCAGGTTGTGGTAACCAGACTGATTTTTGTGCTTGATAGGATATAATTGCTTCACTGACAATTAATGATTTTAACATCTTACAATCAAGCATATACCGTAATAACACTATTGGCATCCAGTGTTTTTCAGACATGTGTTTACCAATCCAAAGATAACTACACGGATGAAGTCCTTCAGCCATTTCAAATGATACCACACAAGCGAATCCGGTTAAATCAAACTCAGGCAGTGGTCCATTAATAGCAACACGGGTCATTTCGTGTGTAGGGTGTCCAAATCGTTTGAAATATTTCTTGCATTCTCCATACCCGAGAAAACTTCCTGGATAACACGCAATCATATCAACTGAAATAACGGTATCAGCGGTGTATTTTGTATTCCATAATCCTCCATGGCCGTATTCAAGACAAGACAATTTTACATCTGATAAAAACTCACTCCGTGTTGGTTTCCACGCGTTTTTCTTTCTAGCAAAATGTGCTGCAATGGATGGTACTGTAAAACAGTTTGCTAATAATTGATCTTCGATTTCCTCCCCGTCCTCAGAAAACTCACTAGCCAGTTGTTTCATTTGATTATGCAGTTCTTCAGTACGATATAATTCTCCGTTGGGCTTTACAAACTGATCAAATCTACATTCTTCGTCTGAATTACTATGAAATAGCCACGCTGACACAGGATCGTTTTTACTCAAATGGTAAATAGCATCAAATAATTTCTGCTCTGAAAAAAACTCTTCGGTTTGGGATAGATATTTTACGGTTCTATCCCGTGGGAATATTGTTACTGCAGATGACCACGCGTGTGCGTTATGATCAATAATTTCAATTGGGGTTCCCTGTGATTTATATTTCGATTCGTATAATACTTCACCGGTGATTGTTCTTACTGATATTGGAAATCTCAATGATTTTTCTAATTTGGTTATATCCTGAATTGTTGCCCCATTCTCTTTTACCGTTAATTCCCACTCGGTTATTTTTTTTCGTCTTAGATCAGTGAGTTTATTCCCCCGGGACGCATTTGTGAAGTGTTCTATTATTCGTTCTGCTACACAATTGAGCACTGTCGAATATTTCATGGGTGCTAGTTTTGCAATATCAGGTTTTTCATTGAGTGGATAGATCCCGTAAACAACTGCTGTGACAGGATAAGATCTTTCGTAGTAGGGTTTATCAATTCCAGTCAAAATTCCCGGTTTTGAATCCTGATTCACAGTGATAGTTTTTTTGCCCTTCAAGATGGGTTCAAATATATCCCTAATGATCCATTTTCCATCCTCACGGATAATGTATTTGATTCGGAAAAAATGACTTTTTTCCCCAAGACGTGAAATGATCACTGCTGCTTTTTCATCAGTCATGGTAGCGTCAACAACACCATCAATTCGAAATGTTGACCAGCAATAAGATGCTCCATCACGCTTGAATTCATTAAAACAGTCTCTGATGGGTTTATCAAGAATTTTATTCTTGGGTGTATTAGAAACTATATCAAGATTGAATTGAGCATCCTTCCAGGGTCCGTCTCTTGGACGTTTGTTACGTTGTTTGGGTCTATCGCGATTAAATTTAGGACTGATTTTCAATAATCTCTTAAACTCCCTCATGCTTCCGTCTCTTGGACGTTTTGGACGTTGTTTGGGTCTATCGCGATTAAATTTAGGACTGATTTTCAACAATCTCTTAAACTCTTTCATGTTTCCGTCTCTTGGACGTTTTGGACGTTGTTTCTGTCTATTGGACGTTTTTTTAGGTCTATCGATATTAAATTTAGGACTGATTTTCAACAATCTCTTAAACTCTCTATCGGTATTGAATTTAGCATTTTTCGAAGTCAATCTCTTGAACTCCTTCATGCTATACATAAAACAAGTATTTAAATGAAAGATTTATGTATAATGAATCATTGCAAATGGCTCATGATGGGAAATGTAAACCCGTGTAACAAATCATGCAGAAAAAATGAGTACTGTAGGTATCATATGCAAAGTTTTCGACATGGGAGACTTGGTCCGTTACCCTGTATTCGATGTGGGGTTGGGGTCAAGGGAAGATCACAATTGTGTATTGATTGTGGTGGTAAGCGATATAGGGAATTGAAGCGTTATTATGATAAAAGAATCAAAAATGGACAATCCATCAGAAATTATGACCCTGAAAAAGTCTTTGACCCTGATAACGTCACTGACAAAATCATAAGAACTCCGCAAGACTACATCGAAAGGTTCTCCAGTGATGTAATTATTAAACCAAACATTGAATTAGACAAACAATAGTGTAGTATATATGAACCAAGAATTCAGACCACATCCAGTGATTACAAATTATGAAGCATCCAGTGATGGTGTTGTAAGAAACCGTAGGCTGAAAAAACCGGTCGGTTTTGTAAGTAATCAAGGGTACTTGATGTTTAGCGCTGGAAAGAAAAATTATTTCAATCATCGTTTCATATTTGAATGTTTTAATGGATTGATCAAAAATGGATTTGTTATTGATCACAAGGATTCTAATCCAAAGAATAATTCTGTATCAAATCTGCAGGCTATCACACTGAGTGAGAATTCCAAACGAGGAGAGACTGGAAAATGCAAAACGGTTGTGAAGAGACCTGTGAAATCTTTGAATACGATAACTAACGAAGAGAAAATATTTTCATCTATGAATGAAGCCGGTAGGCACTTCGATATTTGTCCAACTTCTGTTCAAAGAGTTGCAGAGGGAGTTTGTCGATCGGCTATTTCAAAAAAGACGGGGCAGAAAATTCAATTTAGTTATGTCTAATGCTTCATATTTTTCAATTAGAGATATGTCATTGCTATAGAATAATGAATTCTGAAAACATGAATAGCATCATAGTTGAAATAGCAAAATTGAAAAATCAGGATATCAAACTATCAGATGGATTAAATCCTGATCAAATTGTGTCTGATTTTCAGGATATAGAATACGGAGTTAGCACTAACAAATATATGCTACCCAAGAAATATGCACTCATCAAAAAAATTCAGAATTCTATTAAAGACTCTCTTTCATTTTCCAGTGACAACAGTGTGTTCGTTCCGTTGTATACTATCGTAGAGGGAATACGAAAAGAATTAGGTAACGAATACGAATTGAAAAAAGAAGTCAACTCTAAAATTAGAAACCTACGGGCGTTAATTCAAGAAAATGAACAATTTTAATTGCCCGACCATTATCATTTTTTGATTGCCCGATCATTTTATCATCGACCATCATTTTTTTTAGCATTATTTGATTGAAATCAGTGAAAACATCGATGGACCGTTAATGGATGGTCAATGGAAAAGTGAGGAAAGTCACAGTATTATTAATTTTATATACAATTATGTGACTTTCCTCATCATTGATAGAAGCTGTTTTATGATGAAATAACACTTCCATGACCGTATCAAAAATCATCTGACATGTCAAAAAAAGTGAGGAAAGTGTGATATTAATTATTTTATTAGAGAATTCCACACTTTCCTCATCAATGATAGAACTGTTAAAACAATCAAATAACACTTCCATGACCATCCGACATGTCAAGTGTTTTACAACTGAAAAATGGTTTGCGATTTCAAATAATGGTCAATGAAGCATTAACAACCCGATTGGCTCGTGAACGACTGGATGCAATCAGGAGATTTGTACCAATTCGTGACTCTGTACGGAATAAACTGCAACAACGACAGAGTTTACAAACGGATTTTGCTTTAGGGTCTGAAGAATTGTTTAAACCAGTAACCACAGCAACGAAAGGGGTTGAGCGTGCTTTACTGGGAGATGATCCTGACGGTAAAAGAAAAGAAGAGGGTCTTATTTCTGTACTTGAAAAACTAGCAGCGAAAACTGAACAAACTGAACAAACTGAAAAAACTGATCCGAAAAAAACGACTGTTTCTCTGTTGAATAAATTTACTGATCATGCTAAAATAGTAATAAAAAAAACTAGTTTATTGAAACTAAAGGATTATCAAGCCTTTGGTAATTTTGCTGCTCAAAGCTATAATTCTAAAAAAGATTTTTTAAAGGACGAGTATAAGAATAATAGAATATCAAGTAATGATTGGTTCGATAATTTGTATAAACTAAATAAAGGGATTGGTCGTTTGAATAAGGAGGAGATAGGATACAAGGAATTTCAAAGGGGAATTAGGAATTATAAAATAGAACAAATAGAAGAACGACAACGAGAAATAGAAGAACGACAAGAGCTAAAACGTCAAACACCAACACGTAGACAAACAAGAAGACAAAAAAAACAACAACTACCACCTGATGATGATGATGATGATTTAGAAGAACGACGTCAAACACCAACACGGAGACAAAAAAAACAACAACTACCACCTGATGATGATGATGATGATGATGATTCTTTACAACAATCGGATTTAGAAAAACTAGATGAAGCAGCTGGTTATAGTGGAAGTGGATTGCAAAATTCAAGGATTTCGTGTCCTGATAGTGTTATCAATGATATATCACGATTAGATGTTCTTGTAGGAGGATTCCGAGCTGGAAATAACTCTCCAGAAATAATTAATGAAGCAGCTGATATCTGTAGACGGTTATTTGCCGGCGGTATCATGGATATCAAAACATATCGAGATTTCATTGACGAGTTAGCAAATGGGTATCATAGTGATTAAATAACAATTGAAAACACTATTGTTTTTATAATAATGATCATACATTACAATCATGATAAACCAACCCTCGTCTATGTAGTTAATTCACGGTTTCCAGTTTATAAAGCATACTATGGAGATGGCCTCGGCAATACCATTTTAGGATTCTTTTCAAGAATGGCCCCAAAAGTGATGCCGTTAGCTAAACAATTATCAATGAAAGCCATTGATGTTATTCGTGATAAGGGTATTGGTGCTGTTGGAGATCTTGCCGGGAAAGCGTTTTCAACTGCGAAGGATAAAATAACATCATTAGTGAGGCGAAAAAAGAAACCGTTACCGTCTACAGCAGAAATGCCTGCAAGTGTTAGTAAAATAATAAATAACGCAGTAGATGAAAAACTAGCGTCGATGGTGACTCCCTTGATAAATCAAGGGGACCAAAATAACATGATAGCAAACATGATAGCAGGAAGTGGCTTTAAAAAACTAAGTAGAAAACGCTAGCGTTTTTCACGATGAAAATCGTTTACGATGATGAAAATGGCTAGCAATTTTCCAATTTAGACTCTGATAAATAGAATAAAATGTTCAAAAGGTCACCTGATCCAGCATTTGATATGGATGCCCCAGTGCGTAAAGATGATTCTGTACGCGATTTTCAATTTTATTCTTATCACGCAGTACAACCAGATCTCCGATCACGAATTGAACTTCAAGTTCATGATACCAGTAAATACTTTTTGCCTTATGAAGCGTTTATTGAAGTAGAAGGAGAACTTGTAACAAATGATGCAACTCATAATGATCCACCATACGACAATAACCCAACTCTCCGAGTTGGTTTTGTCAATAATGGCATAATGGCGTTATTTGAAAGTGCAAGATATCTCATTGATGGAAAAGAAATTGAATCCATTGACCGTGAAGTTGATGTGGCTACAACAATCATAGGGTTAGCGAGATATTCTGATGATTATACAAGATCAGCGGGTCCATCTATGATGTTTTCTAAGGATATTACTGATCACCCTGAACACAACCAGTATTCTAGAGTCAAGGCAACACGAGCTACAGCAGTTGATCCAGCACCAGCCGGATATGTAAGACCAGCTGCTGAATTTGATGTCATAAATAATATTACTAACTACAACCTAGGATTTGCAACACGCGTAGCAACGTTGCAAGGACAGCGTCGACAATTTTCATGTGCGATTCCACTGCATCATATATTCGGATTCTGTAGAAACGTCCGAAAAGTTATTTATGGAGCTAAACACACAGTAGCGCTTGTACGAAAGGGTACTGATGATGATGCAATCTGGCGTGATGCTGCAGTTGCAGCCGGTAAAGTCATTTTAACAAAACTAGCATTGTGGATGCCAGTGTTAACTCCATCAATCATAGCAGAAGAAAAATTGTTATCATTTATGGACCAAGGAGGAAAGTCGTTGTTAAGTTGGTTATCAGTGACTACGGATATCAAACAGGACAATGTTGATGGTACATTCACATGACACCTGGCATCAAAACAAGGTGTTTCAGCTCCACGTCATATATTTATTGCGTTACAGAATGCTGCGCGAGTTGGTAATCAAGAACGAAGTCATATGATATTTGATCAGTTAGGTGTTAATGAAGTCTCGCTGAGAATAAACGGCCAACAGGAACCATCTGAAGATGTACAACTTGATTACGGTCAAAATCATATTTCACGTGTCTATCATAACTTATTGTCGTTTATGGCACGTGATCTAAATGTGGATACTGGTTTGCAAATATCACAATTGGATTTCAAAAGCCTCTATCCGATTTATTACTTTTCACTAGAACATCTTGATTTGATGAGACAATCTGTTGTTGATATACACTTTAGAGCCCGTGTAACCCGTCCGACTGGTCCACCAGTTGGTGGGGTACCTCCTATCCTTATCCCGAATTATAGAGCGGTTGCTGTCATTCTCAGCGACAAATCAATGCTACTCGAAGGTGTTGGTGGAAGAATGAGAGTGGTAGATGCCCCAGTAGAAAATCCTTGATTGGAAATTGCTGTGCAATTTCACCATTGAAATTGTAAACGATTTAGAATCACTCTATTATGTATAATGTCATATAGTGTTATTAGTGTTGCATTAACTCCTGGTCAAATCAAAAAATTGCAATCAGAATCGGCTAAAAAATGTGGAACCACAATCACTTTGAAACCTAATCAAATGACTGGTGGTGCAAATAAATTATCACTGACAACTCGTCAAATAAAACATTTCAATGATGCACTTGTAGCCAAAAAAGGTGTTCAGATTACTCTTTCTGCGGCTGCTATCAAAAATATGATGAAAACAGGTGGTATATTTCCGTTGTTAGCTGCAATACCAGCATTGATTGCAGCAGCAGCCCCAGCAGTGGCGAAAGCAGCAGCGTTAGGAGCCGTTGGTACTGCAGCAGGAATGGCACTAAAGAAGGCAACTGGACAGGGTTATAAAAAAAGGGGAAAGGGTCTAAGACTACCAGGAACCCCGTATTCATGGTACAGCGGAAAAGGTCTGAGACTACCAGGAACCCCGTATTCATGGTACAGCGGGAGATCCGTTCACGGATCAGGCCTGAGACTACCAGGAACGGTTTATTAATGGTTCCCATGTCCAATTTTGATTTAATGGATGCTGCTAAAAACCTAGCGATTAAAAATTTCAGAGGTGTTTTTATGAAAGATCAATTACCACATCAACCAAACAAAACTGAAACAGGTATTATTAATCTCGATAACAGCACCGGACCTGGAACTCACTGGGTTGCATACGCTATTGATCCACGTGGGATTGTCTATTTTGATTCATATGGATTAGCCCCGCCAAAGGAGTTTTTGTGTTATATAAAAACCCTTCCAATGAAGACTTGGTATTCTACGCTACCAACACAACAAATCAATGACCCACCAATATGCGGCAGTGAAGTATTAAATGTCCTTGATGCTATTTCAGCATCTAGAAAACCACCTCATATTGTCGTAAATGACTACACTAGTAATCGCTTTTTAGAGAGAGAAAGAGTTTTACAATAACATGATTGATATTTGGGGGAGATCTTTGAAACCCAAACCCGATGACACTGCAACCTCTGGTTCTATCAAGGATATAACAAAAAAAATTAAAGATGAAATCGCTGAGACGTTGAATTTAACAAGTGTCGACCCGAATGAGATAGTTGTATTTCAAGACAAACAGGGTAAATTGAAATCTAGTAATGTGTCGTGGATGATATTTTAGTTAAACAACGAAACGCAATCGAGAACACCGTTGCGTTATTTTCCAATCAGGGTAAATTGAAAACCAGTAATGTGTCGTTGGATGATATTTTAACACGACAACGAAACGCAATCGAGGATACTATCGCGCTATTTTCCGATCAGGGTAAACTCAAACCGGGTGTACTCTTCTCGACTATTACAGATAAATTCACTGAATACAATAAAGAATTTGACGATCATTTAAAAAACTACAATAGTTTCCGTAGAAATGTCGTTCAAAAGTTCTTTGGATCCCCAATTGTAGTTACACCATCTATCGCTGAAATTAAAACGTTTGTTGATGATCAAAAGGTTATCAACGAAGCAACAAAAACAACAACCGACGCCATTGATAAATTTATTGGAACTACATTCGATAAAATTGAACTAAAATCCCTGATATTAAAAAATCCATCGATGAGACGAAATCCTTCATCGAAGGCATCAAAGGTGATATTTCGAGGATGATAACAGTCATTGAAAAGACAAAAATTCCTCATGAGAAAACCAACAACGTAGTATACACAATCAAACACGGATCATTTGAGTGGACACCTACAAACAACAAATTAGATATCACTGCAACCGTTAAAGGTATTTATCGATTAACAATAGTGAGAACGACTCAATTTAATATTTCATCGTCAAGTTCATCCGGGGTCAATAATACGATTTCAACGATCAACGACAAGGATACAACTGAACAGTTCACGTTAATAGCTACTGATAAAAATTTGGTTAGGGTTACAACAACATGGTATGTGGAATTCGTAGCGGATTTAAGTAAATCGTAATTGAAAACGCTAGCGTATTTAAAATAAAAAATGATTTCATCATCGCAATATCGTTATGATCAGGTCAGAGAATTTCAAACTAGACTCAAAACCCTGTCTGAGGAGTATGCAATGAAAATTAAAAAATATCGCAAGAGAATTACCGCAATTGATGTTACCGTGTATTCAGTGAGTGGTGTAATCACCGGAGCTGGTATTATACTGTCTTCAGTGACAATGATGGCCCCGATAGCTGTTCCAATTTGCATTTCTGCGGCAACAACAATCGCTGGAATTATTTCAATAATCACAAAAAAAATATCATCATGCAGCCAACGAAAACTACAAGACTACATAATTCAATTTCATGTTGTGTCTACTGCATACTCGCAATTATCCTCATTGATATCGTCATCGCTCGATGATACAATTATATCAGAGAGTGAGTTTTCAGCGATGGTAGATATATATGATTCTGCGATGTCAAAATTAGAAATACAAAAACATGAGTATAATAACAATGACAACACAGATGGAATTACTTCAACAAATAGTGGAGAACACAAACCCAGTACAAACAAGCATGATCTCAATAACCTCAACGAATCCAGAATTCAGTGTGAATTTCCCCTCTCCGGTCCCAGTGAAGGAGATAGCGCTAGCAAAATTACGAGTATACCACAGCTGGCCAAATATTAGGTCAAAATCATTTGGTGGTCAACAACCCAATAATTCACTGGTATTTGCAAATAAGAATAAACCCGACGGTACCCCAGACTGGAACGTTGTTTCGATACCAACAGGGTCATACCAAATCGAACAAATCAATGATGAATTCGCGCGTAGAATAAAATCGATTACTGGAAAAGAATCAAAAATCGCTATAACAGTTCATGTGCCGACGCTATCATCTGCCATTGAAATAAACACAGAAGGATACGTCGTAGATATCTATCAAAGCTCAATAAGAACAGTGTTAGGTTGGCCTGAATTACCACCTCGACAAGTTAACATACCACCTGAACCGAAAAAATCTGATTATGTCACTGACAGGATAAAATCTGATAATCCAATAAAAAGCTATAGAGATTACAATAAGTCGTATTTTTTCATTAGAGTAGAATATGATGAGATCGGCCAAATTCGTCATCATTTTGCTAATCGGGATAAAATCACTGAAAATTTCACAGCTTTCAATAACGATATTTCACTGTTGTTTATATCCCTTAGATCCGGCACTCTCACCCGAGATGAATTTATCAGCGTTGTAGAAACATGTAACAAAATCATCAATGACATGGAAACATTTCATTCACAAATTATTCAAGAAGTATTAGGTGTCAGTAGTCCTGAAACAAGAGAGTTATTTGCAACAGACTATAAAATCCGCGTAGAAGATATCCCCACATTCAAACTACCAGGATATAACGTACCACAACTAACAAAACATCTCAGTGACTCCATCGATGAAGGTTTCAAAAAAATCCATGATACGTGGAAAAAAACACCATCACAACCACAAACAACTATCCTGACATACAATAATGACCCAGATGGTGGTGGTAGGCATATTGCTCCGTTCAATGTGAATATTTCATCGGTGATAGCAATCAATTTAGTATGTGATGTTATCGAAGGAAGCTATCAAATTAATCTCGAACGATCAAATCAAGCTCAGCAAGGATATATTTTGTATTCGTTTGCACCAACAGCCCCTCCAGGATTTTTAATAATCGAATCCCCGGTGAATCCAGTCTATATGCGATGTCATAATAATTCATTAACCAGAATTAATTTCAAACTCACTGACCAGTCTAATAATCTGATTGATTTACAAGAGGAGGTTTTACAAATAAGTCTGTTTGTGAAATCCTAAGGATTTTCATCCTGAAGGGGGACACGATATCGTATCGGACTGGATCAAATATTCGGTTGAGAGGGTGAGTGACAACGACGTTGTAATCTCTTGAAAAGTTTTGATTTCATTGATTTTTCATTGATTTTTTTTGCCTGATTTCATTGATTTTTTTTTGCCTAATCAATGATTTATTTGCCTGATTTCATTGAAAACTTGTATCCGATTCACCACATCTTGGCCATAGAAGCCTGATTTCAGTGAAAACTTGTTTAAAAATGTTGTCTGATTCACCCCCTCTGCTGCTTGCTTTGTGACAAGGATTCATTAAGAATAAGCAGGATGAGTAAATTTATGAATCTACTAGTAATTCTGGCTAGAAAGAAATTTGTTAAATCCTCAGGCCGTGGCTAAACTAAAGACCAAATAATATTATTTCAATATTATAATGCTGTTATTATTATTATTAGTAGTATTGTTCTTATTATTATTTTATTATTTATTATTGAAAGAGAGCTCAGAGATTATATCTGCCATCAAATCTAGAATATCCATCCTCAACCAGGTTTCTGTGTCCACAACTTTTATAGTACTTTTGTACACCATTAAAAATGTACATCTCATTGGAGGATATAAAAAAAATGGATGAGGGCATTCGTTTGAATAGGAAAATACACAAAGTACAGAAATATGTTTTGTATGAGTGTGGTCTTTCCCATACTAGCAAAGCTATTAAGTAGTCAGCTGTCATATAAGAGTTTGACTACCCAAATTCCTTGGAGATGGAAAGTCAAGGAAATATTCGATTCACCTTCTACTCACACCATTTCCTAAAAAGTTCTAAATCCAAAAGTTGTTTTGGTCTTCGGGATGGGGGTGGTAATCATGTTGTGATGTATGCATCCTCTATATATATTAGTGTGTTCGCCCTGATGTGTTGTTTTGTGTTTTTTTTATGTTTTCTTTAATTTTAAACCTAACCTTAATTTTTCCCATCGGGATTATAGACAAAAATAGGAGGGTTTTAGTCCCTAGTGTTTTCTATGAGATGGTTTCATCAAGTCAGGTTTTAATTTCCCATCTTGAGTCCCCCATCTCTTTTATATTCCCATAGTTAACCCTGGGTTCCTTGCATCCTGTGTATGCTATTTGTGTTGTGCTATTTGTATGTTTCTATATGTATATATATATATATATATATATATATATATATATATATATATATATATATATATATATTCAGTGTGTCTTGGTAGGATAGCATTTTTCTAGATCATATTTCCCAGTTGTTTATCAGTGCATTGACTCCTAAACGGTCTTCACTTCTTGTAATATTTAGAGCTTGAATACATCCGTTTATTTAAATTTTCTTGATGAATCTTGTACAAGTGTGGTGTATTATTTTTTTTTTTAAATTTATTTATTATGGGTTGTTTACCCATTCCTTAGTACATTAATGTTTGTATTTTTCTCATTCCATGACTTTGTATATTTCCTTATTTATTTGATAGGTCATCTGTGTTCGAGGCGGAATTGGTATATTTTTTTTATTTGTACTTCACTTGTCTCAAAAAACTCTTTCGTCCTTTATTTACTTATTTATTTAGAACTAGGTCGTGCCGAAAATGTTTATTTATAGTCCCTCAGAACGGGATTTCTGTATAGTTCATGAGAAGCTCTACAGAGTAGCGGTATTATTAGGTAATTAGTGACTGTATTTTGAGAGCATGCTTTTATGGGAAACACGTTTTTTTTCCCAACCTTGTTAAACCTATCTAGTGTGTGTATTGTGTTACCCTGCTGGTTTTCTTCTCTAGGTGAGTTCTTTTCCCAGCTCGTCCACGGGCCTGCCCACTTCGCGTAGCGCCATGAGATTTAGCCCCGTGTTTTCCTTATTAGTACTTCTCCTTCTGATGTCCCTATATTTCCCTCTTTTTTATATTTTCTCTCTATTGTGTTTCCCGATTATTATAATTTGGCCGCATGCTCTCATATTCCTAACTATAAAATAAGTTATTTCATACAGTAATTTAAGTGTAAAAATTACATCTAAATATAGTATTTGTCTGCTATTGTACAATTTGGTTTCCTTAATTTTTAATATTATATCAACTTTCTCTGGTTTATTTATTACACATTGAGTCATTGTATGTTTTTTTTTTTGTAAAATCGTAATTTTTGCACAGTGGACATTTAGGCTACACTCTGATATATGCCGTCTCACTTCCAATTCTCCTGTCAACCACACATCATGCATGTATTTTAACAGAAGACTTTTGATTTGAGTGATCCTAATTTGACCCAGTTTCCCCAGGCCCTATTCCAATTAGTACTTATATTTTCTTGCTTTAATTTTTTTTAAAATCTGTTAAGGATGTTGATGTTTTTAATGAGGGTTAGGAGGGGGATGCCTAGGCCTCCCATTTTCTCGTCCGTATACAAAGTTTCTTGGTTAATGTAGTGCATTTTAAATCCCCATAAATATTTAATAATTTCGTTATCTATAGTTTTTAACGTTTCGTTTTTTGTGTCTAATGATTTTAGTTTATAGTTAAGCTGCACATACATATAGTTTTTTGCAACTTGAGCCCGTTCCAGTAGGCACAATGGTGTTAGCGCCAAGATTTTGATATTTTCATTCATTTTCACCCTGATTTTCCTTGAGGTTTTGTTTCTCCTCATTTCTTCCAAAATTTGCACCTAAGGTTTTTACGTTGTCTTTAATTAATGGGGGAGGTAGCCCATGTTACTTGCCTCTCCAGTCTCCTATTAGCAGTATTTCTATTTGTGGATTTTTTGATCCTGACACTTTCCCAAATTGTTCAAATTCCTTAATCAGTTCTTTATAGGAATTTTTGTCTTGTATAAAGTTAGTGCAGTCATCTGCATGTTGTAGCATTTTCAACTCTTCTTTAATGTTTGGAACTTTGATCACATTGATCTCTTGGTTTTATTAATTTTAATACAAAGTATTTCTATTGCTATTGCGTATAATAACATAGATACTGGGCATCCTTGCCTCACTGATCTTTTAATATAGAATTTATAAGTTTTTGCTCCATTTACCTGTACACATGGGTTTATATGCCTGTACAGGATTTTAGTCCAATTTTGGAATTTGTTTCCAAATCCAAATTTATCTAGGTTCGTGTATAGATAGTTTTGTTCAAGTTTGTCTGAAGCTTTTTCCTGGTCTATTAGTACCATAGCACAATGTTTTCCAGTGATATTTATGTATTCTATGATAGTTCTAATATTTAATATATTGTTTTGTATTTCCCTCCCTTTAGGGCCACTAGTTTGATTTACATTAATAATTTTACCAAGACACTTTTTCACCCTTTCTGCTAATATTTTATTCAGGAGCGATATTGTCCTCCAATTTTTTTTAGATCTTCCCTATCCCCCTTCCCTTTGTATATTAATGTTATCATACCCTCTCTCATTGTGTTTGACATGCTATGGTTCCTGAATGCAATGTTATTATATAACCATTCTAATACTGGCGACAATTCTCCGCAGAATATTTTTTAGAATTCTGCAGAGATTCCATCTCTTCCTGGTGATTTATTTATTGATTGTTTCCCTATAGTCTCCAATATTTCGTCTTGCGAGATGAAAAATCCTCACATATGCTTCTATGTTCTGTGGTTATCATCTCGCAGTTTGTCTTTCGTAAGTAGTTGTAAATATCTTCGTCTTGTATGTCCTGTGAAATATATAGGTCTTTGTAGTACTTTTGTATATAGTCAAGCATTGTACTTTTATCTGTCGTGATTTCCATCCTATGATGTTTAGTGATACTAAAGTTTTTTTTCCCCTCGTCTTAATTCCTCCCTTTTGTAAAGCCCCTTCTGCATTTTTATATAATTGTATAAATTTCACTGCTTGTATGTCCCTTCCCTTTGCTCTTCTTTCTTTAGTTTTATTAAGTTTTCTTCTAATGATTTTTTTTGTGCTTTGTATTGTTATTGTTTTTATATAATTTTCCAGCGCTTCTATTTCTAATTTTATTTTTCTAGCCCGTAATTTTGAATGAAAGTTTGCTATCTTGTTTTGTTAAAACCCCTTTTAATTTATCCCAATCTGATATTATATCCAAATTCCCTGTACTTTTAAATTGTTCTATTTCCTTTTTTTATTTCCCTCCCAAAGTCTTTATTTTCTAATATTTTATTAATTCATTTACATTGTCCCCTTCCCCATTTAATTCCTTTGTTTTCCTTATCTCCGCAAATATTAACTTATGGTCCGAAATTTTGTATTGTATTATCCCTGCTCTTAAATAATTGTACCCCAAAATTTGTCTATCCTACTCCCTTTATTTTCCTTGTAGTCAAAAGTGTAATCCACACTTAGTATGTTTAACCGTCTGTATATATCATTTAGTTTTTGTGATTTCATAATGTATTCCATTTTGTCCTTAAACCGTATGTCCTCCGCTGTCAGTCTTCCTGTTCTGTCTTCTTCGTCTCCTGCCCAATTAAAATCCCTTCCTATGATCAAAATGCCCATTGTGTAGTTTTCTAGATATTTCGCCAGCTCGTCTATAAATTATTGTTTTTTGTATATATTAGCTGGTATATACACATTCAGCAAGTTACTCCCTCCCATTTTTATGTGAATTAGCCTTCCCTTAAAAAACGCCCCTTCTTCTACCTTTTCGAATTTACACCTTTGTTTATTTTTGATAACCGTAGTTATCAATCCATTAGTGTCCTTTCCCACATAGCTTTTAGTTATAATTATACTTTATATTTCTCTTTCAATTTGTTCTTTAAATTCATCCGTAAAACCGTTGTGTGTTTCCTGTAAAAAAAAGTAAGTCATAATCTCCTATTTGTGTCATTTTGTGTGCTTTTTCTTTATCTATTCCATTAACATTAGGAGACAACAAACGAAAGTTTTGTCCTTCTATTTTTATTGTGCACCAGGTTGCCGCTTTATAAAACAGTATTATTGGTTAATGTTAGCTTTTAGATGGCTAATGTTTGTATATTATATATTTCCCTCATCTACCCCTTTATCTGGGGATCCTGGGTCATCACTTTACAGTCATAATCGTGCTCTCTGATATCTTAAAGTCCCTAAAAAAATATTAGCAGGGTCCTCAGAGGCAGTATCACTTATTGTTTGTTTCTTCCTCCTTTTTTGCACTCTCCATGTTTGCCCCTTCCGGCCCTTGGTTAGTTTCTGTTTTGTTCATTTTTGTTGTGTCTTTCTTCTCTGGTTTCTCCTTTGGTTTCCCTTCCTAAAGAAAGTGACAAGGTTTCCTTGATTTCCTTATTCCTTGTATCTCTCATATTCTTCTCTTATAGTGATGTTGATAGGTTTATTGCTTCTCGCTTCTTGGTGATCCTTTTCCCCTTTGGGATTGTGGTGGAAGATGTCAGGCGGATAGGTTCCACCCCTGATTTTATGAAGCTTTCTTTGTGCTTTTCAATGGTTAATGTAAAAGGGGATATGAATCCTTTCCTTCATTGGTGTTTTCTGTCCGGTTCTGTTTGGGGTCAAGATCTCTATCCATTTTTCTTGCCTCTCCAGGGGTTTTACTGGCTCCTTAGTTCCTTCTTCCCTCGCTTCTTGTATGAGTGTATCTATTATTTCCGGTGTTCTTCGTGTGCTTTGGGTGAGTATCCCTGCATATATGTTCTCCGTTTGGGATAATTTATATTTTGTTTTTTTTCCCCCACATTCTTATGACCCGTGCCCATATTCCTCACACATGGGACATTTTCTATCTGCCTCGCAGGCCCTGTACCAGGCCCTCAGCTTCAAACCCTTGTAATAGAAGAATGGGGGGATTTTTTAGAGAATCTTCCTTGGATACACTAATTATCATTGATCCAGACGTTATATGGTTACATCCCCATATGTTGGACATTTTTTTCGAGATGATTCTTATTCCTAGTATGGTGGACATTTTGTCGTTAAGTTCTTCTGTATCTACTTGGTACGGTAGCCCACTGATGTGGACCTCCACCGATGTAGGTCCTATCTGTCTCTCGAAAGGGGGTGGGGTGGGGCAGCAGTCACATCTGTTTTTTCTCCATTTTACTGTTATGGTTCCAGTTGTTAACAGCGGGATTTCCAGCCCTACTGGGTACAAAATTTATTTGTTGTACCCTGCGTTTTATACACTCGTTATCATTGTCATACTTACTCCCATAACCTGTAATGTGGCCAGGATCTCCGCTTGGTGTGGAGCTTTCTCCACAATCTCAAAGCCAATCAGATGGCATCATGCCTGGTGGTAAGCGAGCAGGACGTTCCCGGCAACTACGACGTCAAAATATATATCAACTATTTATTGAGTTTCCTGCCTATGAGGGTTACTTTTTGGGGGTTTGATTTGGGCCCTGCTCCTTACTTTTCAAGCCGGTCAACCCCCATATTTTCCTGATTTAATTCTTACATTTATGTTAGGTAATCAACATGTAAATAATAAATCTTATTGTCAATTTCTCAAAAATGATATAGACAAATCACAGGCACATTCTAAGCGTGTTTTCCGAATGGTGAATTTCTATTCAAAATGGCGGACTTCGACGCAAGATAAGAATGAAGTGTCAGATTATGAATTATCAAAATATTTATCTGATGTAACCTAACACAGTTGATTGAAAATGAGAGAAGAAACATCTGGAGATGCATTTGAATGTGATTTTGGGAGACAGTGATGACTATAAACATGACTTAGAAGGCTTTGAACCAGATGAAGTATGAACTCCATATGTTTTTGTTCTCAACGAGCCAAAGTGATTTATGTCAGTTTTCTGAGAGAGTTGGATTCACCGAAGTGTTAGATGGCTCCAGAAAAGCTTTGGAATACTTTGAAATCGTTGATGTAGATGAACTGTTTGAAATTATCATTCATGTAATGCGGTAAATAAATAAGTGCTTGTGCATTTTACCTGTTGTGTTACCTGTATATTAAAAGTTTTAATATTAGGGCCTAACCGAGTAGATAATTTTCGCCGAGTACCGAATCCTAGTATTTGGATGTAATATTTGCCAGATCCGGGTACGAACCGAGTAGTAGGTGCGACTCCGGACCGTTTGTCTCATTATCGTATGCAAAGCTTAATCTTTTCGTGTACCGTATACATACATGCCAACCCCTAGTCTGGTTCCCTGACCGCTCTCCACTCCGTTACTCTCGAAGAGTAAGGGAGTGGAGAGCGGTCAGGGAACCAGACTAGCCAACCCCTGACGAGGAAAATGCATAATCCAAGACGTCAAAAAGCGTAATCCACATATAACATGCTAAAACGTAAATAAACAATAATTTATTTGTCCCTCTGATTTTTGAACATCCTTTAATGTTTCAAGTTTTCATATGCAGCACTTTTAGCTTTACACTAGAAACCATCTTAAGACTTTTAGCGGCAAAAACTAAAATTCTTTCCACACCTCCGGAAATAGATGTCAGGTGATGCTGCACTCTAGTCTTAATATTTAGAGGATTCTGTTATATTTTGTTTCAAGTTTTTTTGGTTGCCTTTCTTTAATTTATCAGGGAAATTTTTGAAAGGAGAGATTTTTGCATACAGTAATGCATAGACTAAAAAAAATATTAGCTCCAAAATTTTATTAGACTGGTTCTGCAGAAAATATGAAATAGAACATGGAATTCTGCGCATCTTGAATTAAGATTAAATTTAGAAAACCAGTCTGCTTTCTCCTCCATAAGCATACAGATGCTATAAATATAATTCGAGGTCGACAGTAGAACTAGGTTAGCTATAAATAGAACATGATACTGTATTGTAGGAAAGTCCATGGTCAAGCATACTCTTATATTGTATTTACGTAAAAGCCGTCTTTTCTAAAAATACGGTCTGTGGGATTAATGGAATCTTAATAATAACGAGAAAACAAATAATTGATTTTTTTTGGGAGGTGGATATACCGAAAAAGCATAATTCATATATGTTTAAGCGTAACGCGTAATGTAGTGAAAAAACAGGGTAATGATTACGCCAAAAGCTTAATGGTTGGCATGTATGCCGTATACCGTATATATCGTCTGTAAGATGATTTTTTTATTTAAAAACATTATGTATTAAAAACATTTTTTTATAAAAAAAAGTTTGATATTTATTGAATTATTTTATTTCTAACCATTTGCCGAGGCGAATACTTCCGAATAGTACCGAAAAAACGGATATTCGGCCGAAGGGAATGTCCGAGGCGATTTCCGGTTAGGCCCTAGTTAATATATATGCACATTTTGTTGAATTATTCATACAAGTTGATTTATAATCTTTATTTTGATACCAATCACTGCAAGATATCTTTAAAGTTGGCAAAGTTATGTTCTTTCAAAGTCCACAGGTCATTCTGCTTTGCAAGTCCCACTAGTCCAAAGTTACTTAGTGTTTAGGGCGCTATAATGCCTGCAAAGTTACTTGGTGATGAAACGGTTGTGTCTAAAGACGCATTTTATTGGCTATATTCCAGCCTTGCCTGTTCAGAAAAATGATAATTGGACTTCATTTTAATATTTGCATATCAGTCCCACTATTTAATTTTGTCCTCACCCCCAATTTACTCCATATCGTAAACTTATTCTACATTTTTGCCAAGGTTTAAGTGATAAAGGTGATGTGTTAGTGAGTTAAATGAATCTACAAAAGGATTCCAAATAGTGGTTAACATCTTTGTCAATGACAATTGATTAAAATACATTAATCATTTGTATTTGTATGCAGTGGGCAGAAGTCATGGAAGTCACAAATACCTAATCAATGTCTCATTTGCCTGACAGTATACATATTTCATGAATTGATAGTACATGTGCAAATTAATTGCCAAATATAACAAATATTACATAATAATTATATTAAGTAAATATTTCATTTAATTGATGTCTCTGACATGGAGGTATTGACAAGACATTTGGTGGTGAGTGGCCTGGTATTTACTCCTCAACTGCAACACTTGATCTTGTAGTGACTCTGGAGGAGCATAGTTGCACCATAAAATTTAGTGGGTAAACAAAAAAAATTATATGTACTGCATTATGCTTTCTAATTTCATTACAACTTGATACCCTGATGTAAAATATAATTTAGCTGTATTGCTTATGTTTTCAGATTCAGAACAGGATTATAAACTGCAGCGCCTTGTCAAGGTCCTAAATGAGAATTACCAAACAGGGGGAAGGGAAGTTGATTCGGAACTTGATGCAAGCTCTAATCAAAGGTTGACAACTGATGGCAATCCTTTGAGTCATGTTGCTGAAGATGAAAAGACTATAGAAGTACTATATCGCCGTTCTCAACAGCAGAGCTTGGGCCAAATTCTTTCATCTACATCTAGTGTACAAAAAGAATCATCTTCCACTGTACTTCAGATAAGTCACACTCCGTCTGAAACAAACACAATGCCTGGATCAGAGCTTGGAGAAAATGTTGCCACCGCAAATTACAAGATGGATCCATTAAGGGCCATGTTAAAATTGTTGCAACAAAATCCCAATAAAGCAAAACAAGATATAAGCAAACATGCGCATTTGACACTGTTGGACTTTGCAGGTCAATATGCCTTTTACACGACACACCAAATGTTTCTGACAAGACGGGCTATATACCTCCTGGTTTCCGATGCCAGTAAAGAGATCAGTGATCTTGTAGAGGACGAGTGCTATTTTGACAGTCAGGGCTTAATGAAGTGTAAAATTCATGGTGAGTTCTGTGCTGTTTCTACCTAAGTACACCACCACTGAGTGTGTCATTTTTGTTCAAGATTTGCTACTGATTTAACATTAGTATCATTATTCTAAGAGTACCAAGTTTTCTCTCAAACTCGTAATCTATAAAAATATTTTGTTCAGAAATTTGTAGAGGTACAATTGTACCCAACAACAGTATTTTATTATACTCCACTCTTCTAAAAATTAAATTAACATCAAGTTACTACTAAAGAAATATGCAACACCTAATGAAATTAATGCATTTCCAGTGAAGCTGTTTGAGGAAGGTATTTTTGGTGAATTCTACAATTAAGACTTCGAAGGATAAGAATAAAAGTAAGTTATTGTTCCAAGGACCATTTGGTCTTAATTGGATTTGAGGCCTCACATATTTTATTATGAAATTAGGTTGTTTTTAAAAAAACAATGTGTCAGTGACTGAAAGTGGGTATTGATTATAAAAGTACTTTGTCAATAAGTTCATGTACTTCATTCTGACATTATTTACAGAATCAATGATATGTTGTATTTTGATTGTTTTCAGATCTAGTTCAGGTCTGGATGAATTCCATACATTCATGTGCACCACCTGAAAAGGAAAACTTGAATTCTGCAAATTTCCATATGTCGTCTTGTAAAGTCCTCCCACCACCAGTGATTTTAGTTGGGACACACATTGATCAAATTCCACATGTATTTTTATGTTTGTCAGTAACACCTGGAAGTTTTAATATTTCACAAATTATTACCTTATTCTGTCAATAGTAGGGTTCTCCTTGAGTATATGAAGTTGCAGTATTATGAGTGTCAGGAACAGGACAGCTATTTCGTTGCCTTGATTCCTGATTTACACAAGCCTTTTTTGATTTGAACCATGCAAGGTTTTGGAAGTTGCCTAGTAGTGGAATAAATATTCATCCATTTTTAAAACATCAGTATCACAAATATTGTCAGGAACACACTCCAATATTGTTTTCTTGAAAGATACATTTTAGCATGCTTACAAACCCTAACACATTAATCTATACATATACTTCCAAGCAATTTTCCATTAGCCTAATACTTAGACTTAGTTGTGTTAAAAGCATCGTTTTACATTGATTATTTTGCTCGCACTATAGCACAAGGGAAAAAGTGGACCCATCAATTGCGTATGGAGACCACTCTTTATTAAAAATGCCCACCGTATCCTTTTTTTGCACAGACTGTGTGCAGTTCAGATCAGTCTGATCTGCCTTAGATCTGAGACAAAAAAGTCTAAAATCTGGACACAAAATCAGACTCTGACCAGTCTCAAATTGTGAGTAAAAAAAAAGGAATCCAAAAGTTTGGTTTTTTCGTCTGTTTTTTGTAGTGTACCTGGTGTCATTGTAGGGCTAAATCTGTCTACCTTTCTACAATACCACCCGCTTTAGTAATCATATATGACTTTGACAGACCTAGGTAGTAGGCTACTACCTCCTGTGCCATAAATGTGGGGTTAATGTGTTAATGAGATCCATTCCTCTACCTCTTTGACAGCTTATATGCAACTGGAAAAACTGCAAATGCAAGCCAATCCAAATCACCACGTTTTCTGTTTGACTCATCAACGGCAAGAAGAGCTTATGGGATTGTGTGTTATTTGTTATGTGTATGTCAGTTAGCATAAATTTGTCATTATTACTTCTTCTAAATTTAATGGAAGATTACTTTGAAACCTTATGTGTATTATTCACATTATGGTCTAGTTGTAGGTTAATGAGAAAGGTGTTGCTCTGACATCCAGTATGGTAACCAAATTGATATTTTGGAAAATCTATTTGCCACTTGTCTTTAATTTTAATATCAAAATGGTGTTTTCTCTCCAATATTGTTAAAAATCTTCAAAATCATCATCGCCAAAAATAGAACTTTGAGATGTTAGGATGACAAATGTTAGAACATGTAATTTGTATAAGTATATATATATATATATATATATATATATATATATATATATATATATATATATATATATATATATATATATATATATTAACAGTCTTGTACAATATATTAGTGGATATTTCACTTGCAGTGAGTAAGTTATACCCAAACGTAACGATCTATGGACTTAATTAAAGCAGATTTCATCAAGTGATATTCTGTTATTACATTATACAAAGGACACAATGATAAAGTGATATTCATCTTTGAGCACATCACACAAAGGACACAATCTGTGTCTAATAGGAGTAGGATATTATCTATTCCATCTATGAGGCTTTAGTTTAGAATGCATGATTGTGAGAAAAACAGACTCAATGTGTCAAAATTGCTCATTATATTTACAAGCTGTACCTGCTGTTTTTGTTTCATTCAAGCCACTCCACATGTTAAGATAGTTCTCTCCTATTTCAGATGGAGGGTAATATTTCCTGTTGTCAGTTTCTATGATATACCCAGCATTAGAGATCTTTTCTTCATGGTCAGTGATAAGGCCATGATGTTAAATTATATGTTAATATTATCTGTCCACACTATTATTTTAGAGCCATTGGAGATCAGTGATTGAAACTTTGTGTCTCTGTTTTCATTTTATTAAAAACAAAATGTGTAAGTATGAATTTGGTTGTTAGGAATGAAGCAAATCATTGATACTTTCGCTGCTATGATACGTTTGGTGTACTAATGCATATTATAAAGTTAAAAGCCAGTATCAGTAATACATTATGAGCTCTTTAGTAGCTTTCATGGAATTAAATGTCCCCTGTCCCAGCTAATTTTTTCTCTTCTAACTAGAAATTGACTGAAAATTTAATTTTATAAAACCAACAGAATAAGATTCCAGTCTGATTAGTTAGTTATATCTAGCATATGGAATATCTTTTTTCCATGGACTTTTGAATTATTTGTGAGTTTATGATTCATCAGAGAATTTTGCCTTATTTGTTGGTGAGCCTTTTATCAGCCAGTCATAGTTTCTATATTGTCTTTTCCCCTCAGTCTTTGCATTATTTGAATTATTTTTATTTCAGAATCTTGTGTTTTTCTTCCAAATTTTAAGAATTTGGTTCATTCTTAGAAAGATTGTTTTTTGCTCTTACCATTTTTATTATTGGCCTCAGTACACTTCATTAACCTTTCTCGGTGTCCAGTCAATTTCTTTTTCATTTTGTTACTCACTGATGTACTAGGTCATTTAGTGTGGGTAAGTGTGGTGAGATACGAACTATCATATGACAGTCATCTCTCCTGTTTATCAGGTGTTGCAATTCACACACGGATAGATATCGGATCTGTTACCTTACATAATAAGTGGTAAATGTATTGATCAAATGATCAGTTTAGCTTTGCTGATATTTATGAGAAAAATCAGTGGCTGAAGAATCCTCAGATGTACGTGTTGTCATTGTAAGTGTTCATCTGAAGAACATGACCCAAAATGGCTGTCATAATAAAAAAGGAATTGCTTGATTATCCTTGTCAAGAGAATTTGACTATAGTAAGAATACTACATGGTTAATTCCTAAACATCTGTATTAACAATACCCTATTTCCCAGCACTGATTTGTTTTCTTCAAAATCTGATGTAGTAACAATACTATATAGCTCTCCACCAAGCCCATGTAGTAATAATACCCTGTTTCCCAGAAATAATTTTGTGACTCTAAAACCTGATGTACTAACAATACTACATAGCTCTCCACCAAGAATATGTAGTAACTATACACTATCTCCCAGCACTGATTTGGTTTCTTCAAAATCTGATGTAGTAACAATACTTCAAAGCTCTCCACCAAACCCATGTAGTAACAATACCCTATCTCCCAGCACTAATTTGTTTTCTATAAAGGACACAAACACAGCAGTTTAAATTTACTATAGTATTATCAGTACATAATGTTGGAATTGTGTATGACATAGCAATGATACACATACAAAGAGGTCATAAAAATAAGTCCACCTTTATGGATAAGATTAATCAAGATTGACAAAGATAATGACAGTTCTTATTCAACTTGAGGTACGATTGATTTACCCTTCAGAAAAAATAGAATAAGTATATAAATTGTATAAACAAAACCACAATTACAACAGCAGCTTTTTCAACTAAAAAGTAGACTACAAAAACTGTTAATTTTGATAGATTGATCAGCTCATAACAACTAAAACCATTCTTGGATTTTTGTGGTTGAAATATGTTGCAATTAATGCTTGTCTTGATTATCGATTACTAAATGTGTCTATAAGACTGTAAATTAAAGTCATTGTAGTAATATTACTTTTTTTAGAAGTCTAGATAATTCAGATTAAAATCTTAGAACCAATTGCATAAGCCTGTATTATCATCATGTATAACAACCATACAAACTTCTACTACTATATCTTAACATTCTGTACTCAATTACTATAAATCCTCTTTTTCCTATTTTACTTGAGTGTATGCATAAATGTCAAATGAACAACAAGCAACTCTTCTTTTGACCTTTTTTTATGTCTCCTAAGGTTTCCTTTGATTTTGTTACCTTAAGAATAAAATAAATCAAATAAAAAATCATGTAAGTACAATTCTGTTACATAGAAAAAGAACATAATTTTTGTGTCAGTCCTTTTCAAGCAGCATATAACATATCTAATTAAATTAAAGGTAATTCCTTAATACATTTACATACCATTTCATAATATTTAATATTTGCTTATACCAAGAGGTGTTAATGTTAAATGTGACTAGTTATATATTTTTATATTTAATATTTGCTAATACCAGCGGTTCTCAACCTGTGGGTCGCGACCCCGTCAAGGGTCGAACAAAGATTTGCCAGGGGTCGCTTACGACCATCGGAAATATACATTTTTACTGTTATGAACGAAAATAATTTTGCGGTTGGTTCGCCACAACATTTGGAATTGCATTAAAAGGGTCGTGGCAGTAGAAAGGTTGAGAACCGCTGGCTTATACCAAGAGGTGCTAATGTTACATGTGACTAGTTATAGATTTTATTTTTAATATTTGCTTATATCAAGATGTGTTAATGTTAAATGTGACAAGTTATAGATTTTTATATTTAATAATTGCTTATACCATGAGGTGTTAATGTTAAATGTGATTAGTTATAGATTTTATATTTAATATTTGCTTATACCAAGAGGTGTTAATGTTAAATGTGACTAGTTATAGATTTTTATATTTAATATTTGCTTATACCAAGAGATGTTAATACTACATGTGACTAGTAATAGATTTTATTTTTATATTATATTTGGATACAAAGAAAGATGTCATTTGTACATCAAGTTTGTCATCTTGAAGACCATGATAATCCTTCTCTCCATGATCAATACAGATAGAAACCTAACAAGTGTATCGCCTTAAAATGAATAATGAGCATTGTTTTATATAGTAAAGGCTGTTCCATTAAAACATACTTGTGACCTAGGGAATGCACTTTTAAAGTGGGGTACTCATCCATAGATGCAGTTTAGAAATTTCTTATCATTTTAATATGAACTCGTAGAAATCAAAGTACATGTACCCCGGCATATATTTTAAAAAAAAGCATTCCCTGGGTATCATGTACGTTTAAATAGAACAGCCCTAATGGTTATAATAACACAATCATGTCTTCGTAAAGAAGCAAACAATAACAAGTGCATATACTGCATTGACAAAGTAGTACAAAATACTTCTTATATAGATTATATCATAAATTTCATTTTAGCATTAAAGATTCAAAAAGTTTTTCAACGTTGCTCAAAACAGTGATGTATTGAAAGGATCAAACCAGTCTCAAAAGGAAAATAAATCATACAGGTTGTACAGCAGTTTACTTTAAATATGTCATATTATGATTAATATCAAATTTTCAGTTGTGTCTCATAGCGCCAAGAAATTTAAATTTATTATAAATAATTTCTTTTTTGAGTTTCTAGACTCTCCGTGTTAATAGTTTTCATTGAAATTATATCGCTGGTGACATGTCCAACAAATCTACACACTAGATAAGCTGTATCTATAATCTGTTTGTCTCTTCTATAAATCTTCATTGACATTTTGCTGATCTTATCTGTAAATATCTCTTTCTGCACTTTTGCTAGTGGTTCTTTAAAAAATATAAAGTGTTTTCGTCCGAAAACATGTCCAGATAAAACTTTTGGTGATTGTATTCAACGGTTGCTAACTCTTGGTTGTGCCTTCTGATCCTTTTACTTCCTGCAATCAAAGTTAGAATAAAATTAATTTGCTCCTACCAATGTACAAAACAACTGCATAAAAGTTAAAGATGAAATAATTAAAACTTTAATCTTAAGAAATGTGCACTTCAAAGCTTATTTATATTTCATTTTCTGTCACAAATATGCTAAACACAAAAGGCTCAAAGACCTGCTGTATGAGTGAGTAAACCTAAGTAAACATTAATTCAGCATAAAGAAAAGTATCAAGGTAATAAACGTTAGGCATTATTGATTTGTATTGAATTGTAAAGTGGAATTTAATAACATTAGTCAGAATCATGCCAAATAATAACTAATATTTATTTGCATAAATATAAGATTAATAATTAGTATACATTAGTAATTTGACACTGACACTGATCCTTTAGACTTGTGTAAGGATTTGTATGATCAGTTAGTTATTCAGTATAAATTCAAGTAGTGTCCTGCATACAGAGAATTGCGAAATTTAACTGATCAGGAAGACAAATGGATATTAGGATGGCCTATCGGTAATTATCATGCAGAAACGCACCATTAAATGAGAAAGAGCATTAGATTATTCTATTTTTTTTAACACTATCTTCACATTTTCTTTGCTTCTTTGAGTGTTCATCATTACATCTGTTTTGTTTCAAAATCACTTTGCTTGCAGTTCTTTATATTATTTTGGAAAATAACATTTATGGATTTGATTCTCTAATTGGTTATTTGTTTATTCACTGTCGTTGAGATAATGATAAGTCAGATATATGGTTACTTTTAATCCTCCGATGTAAATGATAAGCCAGTAATATAATAATGAGAAAATGTAGAAATCTTCCATCAGAGACAAATCTGGTTTTACATTTAATGCAGACTGTGCATTAACAAAATAAAATATGTATAAAATCATCTTTTCATAAATACTTCTGGTACTCTAATCTCAATTTTATGTTGCATTTATTTCTAACCCAAGCAATGCAAATGGTTAGTATAGAACCGCTTATGCTTGTTTTCTGGAGCATGTTGACAACCTTGACAATGCATAGATGATGAGAAAAGGGGTAATTTGGTGTCAAACAATAACTAATTCATTCCCCTGCACACATTTTATTCATTTGAGTATATTCCAAATATGAATTATAGAAGAATAATCTTAAATCCACTTCACCTGCTAACCGTCTGTCCTTTTGTTATCACCTATAATTAACTTCCTCATTTTGTATCATATGTTTTGCACACACACACACACACACACACACATAGTTCTCTGAGAAAACAACAAGCTTAAATAAATTCTTAAATCTAATACACAACTAGCTGACACTAAAGACAACAGTGAGTTTGGTCAGTTACACATAGGTTGACCACTTTGTCTAGATTTATGGCTCTCACAGGTCTTTATTTGGGTTGTAATGGTGATTTGATAACGTCCCCCACTGTGAGGTCAGAATTGGGTAAAGGATAATACTTAACTTAATAGGAATCAGTTACTTAAATGTACAGTAAATACAACTATGCCCATATATCATGGTCAGTTGCTCCACAAAAAGAAATAATTAAATAGATCAAAGGTTTAGAAACTATATACCTACAAATTATATTTCCCATCTTCTTCTGAGTTAAATACAATACAAACAGATACAACAAAAGTTTGTGCTGTAATATTTGCATCTACCTTAACTTGTTGCATGTATTTTTTTATTCTTCAGTTTGCATTTATGTTTTTTTTTAAAATCAAATAATGATGATGATTATTGTTTCTGTTATTGCTCTTGTTGAGGTCATCCCATAGTTAAGGTAATACTCTCTTCATTGGACAAAGATTTGTACATACTATTCTGAAGTGGAAGAAACAAAAGATCTGGATAAGTGAACATGCATATTGTCTTAAGGGCATCAATATACCTACTAGATCTTGTCCAAAACTAAATTTAGACAACATCCAGTTAAAAAGTTTGGAATTGGCTGGATTGGTCATAAGACTGTTATAATGTAGCACTAACACTGGCATGAACACAATCTTTTTTTAAGTCTATATGTATGTATTTCAAAAGATTAAAAAAGAACATACTGACAAATAATTAATTTGGAAGTGATTGCCATGCAAGTTTGCACCCGCCAAGCCATACCAAAGATTTGATAAAAGTGATATTAACAGCTGCCTTACTAGGCACTTGGCATTAAGAGGTTAGCGTTAGGACTCTCTGGTCTTGTGTCAGGATAATGTGACTTGGTGGGATGATGCCCAATTGCTAGACATCAGTATAAACTGCCACACTGCAGACATCATAACAAAATGACTAAAAAATAGTTAAGGCTATGTTAAAATTCCAAATCACAAACACATTACCATACAAGTTTATTCCATTTTCTTTTGTTTCTAATAATTTGTTTCATCTCCATCTGTCTCATTCCTTGGTTGTTTCAATGATGTTTGCTAAGAAAAAGAAAGATAAAATTACAAAGAAATATGATTTTAATTGACCAGACATTCACATATAAAATGCCCTGAGAGAATATTTACTGATATCTATAAAGGCATTCTTAAGCTAATGAAGAATCTGGAGCTCAATTAAAGCCAATACATTTTACATAATTAATATAAAACATATAAACATCTTACGACACAAAAAGATTGTCTTTAATCCTCCACTTATTTTTCTCTGCCATTTGGCTATTTTATTGGCACCTCATGGTATCTATCAAGCATATCATACTGGTAGACTACTGCGTGACTTCACTAAGGATTGAGTTTAAGAAATGTCCAGGCAAAATGATATGTTTCCCTTGATGAGAAACCCAGTTACTGGACTGGATGACATGAAGGCTGTCAGATTTCAGATTATCAATGTCACTCCAGGTCTGAATATCTTTAGATTCTGATGCATGCTTGCCAGTGTTTGCTGTATAGGTCATTACCTTATTATCAGCAAGCATGAACTTCAATTATGTCAAATATAATTGCTTTTAGACTCCCCAGATAACTGTCCAGCTATAACTGTTACAAAGAGAAACCTGCTGATATGTGATTCTGCAGCTGTTCATGTGTAGCTGTGCAAGGTCACCTGGATGTATACTTTTCAGAATTAGATTTTGAAAATAAAATCTTGCTATCACAATTAAGTAATAACATTTTGGGAAGACAGTATGTATGTATGTATATATGTATGTATGTATGTATGTATGTATGTATGTATGTATGTATGTATGTATGTATGTATGTATGTATGTATGTATGTAATTCCACCTAGTAAAACGAGCTGCTGCTCAGTTAATAAGGAATCAGACTTGTAATCCTAACATTCAAGCTTTGACAGGCCAGCTCAAACCATTGGGAAATGTATTTGGTGATAATGGTGCTGACAAAACCAGTGAAAGCAAGAAACAAAAAGCATCTAGTAAAATCCGACTCTATGGGTCAACAATATAATAGCTAATGAAGCAGACTCTAAGAAATACTTACAATAACAAGGAAAACAAAATTAACCTCTGGATGTTTATCAACTCATTATAGTACCTACTTTGATATCATGTAAAAGAAAGTTAATATATATCATGCCCTGTCTTGTCACTTAGAACAGCATTTCATTGTCAAGATATCTGAATTTGCTTTCTACTTTATAATTCTTGTTCACAATTGCATCTAGAGACAAGATTTGCAATGGTTGATATGGTGAATATTCTCTGGCTCATGTAAAGTTACAAATGGTTACATTGATTAATTTGTCACAGCAGTATAAGTTATCAGCTGACTTATTTACCATACCTTTATTCAATTCATTGTAATTAGAAACTGACCGTCCTTATTCTACATTCAGAGTGATGCTCATTTCAAAAGGAGTGGGTTCGCATTAAGGCGGCAAGGTACAGACACTGACTTTGTTCAACATTAAACCTTGGGAATTAGTGAAGATAGCCTTGATATGCAGTTGTTAGGCTGAAAATTATTTTGGCTGTTAGTAAAAGTGTTCTATAGCTCATCTTAATTACAGTCAATCACAAGTATCTCTTATCTGTATCAGATTTGCTGGTGCTGGTTCTCCAATGATACATCAACCTGTTAATTTTCAGAGTTCCTGCCATAGTTACATGGTATTCACAGTACCAGAGTTTATAGCTTAGAATCAGCCTTTGCTTAGAAAAGATGGCAATAAAGATCTAACCATAATCAACAATTTAATGTGCATAACTCTCCAACACCTGTATGAAAGTGTACAATAAATAACAATGGAACTTGCTGTTTAATAGATAAGGATAAAAAGCTATCAGAACCATATTGCTTGAATTTTATTTTAAGCAAACATGTCAAGCATAACCACTTAAATATATAACCATGTCTAGTTTGATATTATTATCATACAAGAATGAGTTTTAAGCCAAAAAAAACATTCAAAGTGACTGTTATTATTCGTGCAATGTGACATTCGCTCTTGATGCAATGTGACTCACTCTTTACTGCAAAGTGACTAATTCTTTGTGCATTGAGACTCACTCTTTACTGCAAAGTGACTGTTACTGTTGGTGCAATGTGACTTTTGATCTTCGTGCAGTGTTACTATCACTCTTTACTGCAATGTGTCTGTTACTCTTGATGCGATGTGACTGTCACTATTTACTGCAATGTGACTGTCACTCTTGATGCAATGTGACTGTAACTCTTTACTGCAATGTGACTGTCATTCTTGGTGCAATGTGACTGTAACTCTTTACTGCAATGTAACTGTCACTCTTGGTGCAATGTGACTGTAACGTTTGGCAGATACACATACCTGGTCATAAATTTACTTAAAATAGCTATCATTTATTTATGAAAATTACAAAATTCATAGAATGTATACTCCATATAGCATTCTTGAATAAATCAAAAAGAAAAATTGAAACAAGAAATTCAGTGGCACTATCACACATTCATATCTCCATATTTTCTAAGGAAGACCATCTTTTTTACTATGCTTTAAATATGTTTGTATATCTGTATGTTAATACAGAAATAATTGTTTTCATTAAGTCCTAAGTTCAACAAAATGAGACTGCAGTTCAGCCAAAACTTGATAAAATATAACCATTGTGTACATTTTTCCAAAGACAATCAATCTGGTTTGTAATTAAAACTTTCTCAAGTTTTAAACTCACTTGCAGGTCTTATCAGGAATATATTGAGTATGTGTGTACTATGATGAATCACTAAGATAACAACCTAATGTTTATATTTAGTAATTTCTTGCCTTTTTGTTTTAGCAATGTATTAATATTTCGTTAGTTTGAGTACCCTTTTTGTGATACTGTATTCGATTTAATTTAGTCTTCTGTGAATTCAATGTGGCCAACTAAATTTGAGACCATTCCTATATCCTTACACATTAGCTGAGTTTAAGTTTCAAAACAGTGATATTCTTATATTTAGGAAAGACAAAATTGTCCGATAAAATCTATTGAAATTAAATGGCTAAGTTTAGTGGATTGGGCTATCTCTATACTAAATTCAACTTGCTCCTAAGCAGCTATGCTATATATGAGTGATCGTTATGTTCATGCAGCTACTATCCTCTTCCCTCTATTGTTAAGTTCTGTCTATGTACATTCAAGGTCAGAAATGTTCAAATCACACTGTAGAACAGTATGAATGCTTGTTTTTTAATACTTAAGTGTAACCTTTCTTCTCTGTATTTCATCATTTAGCTTAAGCCACATCTCAGCAAAAATCACTACATTAGTCTTAAGAAGTAAATATGTGTACAGTATTTCTGGTTGGTCGACAATCTATGTTTTTTGTTGCTGACCCTAGCACTCTTAATTTCCCGCCCCCCCTCCCCCCCGCTCCGGTACAAAAATAGTTTTGTTACAGTCCAAAAAGCGATTTGTACATCTGAGCTGGTTTAGCAAAGTATTTAGTATTTGAAGTGCTTAGTACAGTATATATACTAATCATTTTAATATATATATATATATATATATATATATATATATATATATATATATATATATATATATATATATATATATATATAGTGAGAAGCAAAATTTATGGTGATCTATTTTGGAACACATTAGTTGAGACCAGAGAACCATTAATTAAATTTGTTTGCCAGGCCTGTATCAAATGGCCATTCTACTATGACTTGTCAGGGAGAGCTGTTAACCACTAGTTTAAAATTAAGCATTTTGTTAATAAACAAATAAACAGACTATTAGGAGCACAATGAACTGGATGTCCCATCAAACTGTCACAAATTGATAATTTCCAGTGACATAGGCACAAAGTAGAAAGACAAAATGGATCCAGACATGTGTAATTCTGATTGGGTACCCTAAATAAGGAGCAAAATGTTTCCCACACATAATCTCACAGTTTAATATCAAAAGAGATGGGAAATATAATCACATTACATGATTATCTACATCACCCCATTATATATATATATATGTGTGTGTGTATTTATCAATGTTATGTCATAGACTGTGTGCATTAAAGTACATAATAAAAAATAAAAAATTTGACATGTTTGCAAATTGGGCCTAGGTTATATTCATGCTAGCAAAATTAGGATCCTAATAGAATATGCATTGGATCACAAAAAAATGAAAACATTACTGTTAAAGAATGACTTATGTAAAAGTAAGCTTATGTGCATCAGATCAAAGAACCAAATAAATAGTATTTAACTTTGGCATTAAAATGTACTAATCATGTGTTGTATGCATCAGTGAAATCTGATTTGCACAAATGTGATACAGCATAATGCGAACAATTTGGGAAAACAGGAATATTATTAATGTTGAGAAATCACACTTATTTCATTGTAGCATTTTTTATGCCACCACTTCCATAGTAGAAAGGGACATTTTTTTAATTATATCCCCCAAAATAAGCAACAGTGAGTCAGAGAAATATCTGATTGACTAGCTAACAATTTATTATAAGCAGGCTACTTTACAAGGAATATTGGTCAGCACTACTATTTAGCATTATATTCTAAGTCAAATACAGAAATTAATATTAGCTACTTTACAGAGAGAAAAAGAAAGATGGTGTCAAATATGTCAGCAGTCTCTTAAGGACATTGCTAAAAAAGAGGAATAGTGTGGGAGTAGAAAAAAGAACACATATTTATTGTAAGCATTTTCTAAATGTACCCATATTTAGTACACACATATATATGAACACACATACTTTGACCTATACACATATATGAATGTTATTACTAGATGCAACAGTTGCTTGTTATTACAAGTTTAATCTTTTGTCAATATATGCATTTTGTTACTATTTTAAATGACTATTTTTTCTTTAAACCAATATCCTATGAGACAAATAGCACACTAAAAATTTTCTGCATTATTACTTTTGAAATCACTCTACTGATGTGTATGTACAACTGCTATATGTTTATTTTCCTTTCAACAAAAGCATTAAATAAGCATGGCCTTATCGACAACTGTAAAAATAAATTAAAAAATTCTTTAAATCAGCATTCATAATTAAGCTAACCATATCATCTAACTGTATAGAGAGTGTAACTACATGCATACAATAAGATGTATTCTAATTTAATTAATATTTTTCACAGTACCTTATTGTACTTCCAGTTTTATTTTGTATAATAAAGACTTTATTTAAAGAAAGTAACTCAATTAGTTGCAGAGCTAATCTACCTAATTTTAGGTACAATATATACAGTATATACAACATGATGTGAAGAATCTGGCTTGACACTAAATAATTAGGTAATTTTAAAATTCAAAGTATCAAGGCTGGAACATATGCACAGACTTCTGTGGAATCATAAACATATATAAAACAAAATATCAGCCTGCATTTACAAATGGAGCTATGAAAAGGATGCAAAATTACAGAAAAGCAGGCGGTATTTTTTGAGTACCAGAATTGTTCAATGTTCTAAAGATTTCATCCATTTAAGACATTGAGAGGAAATGTTCAGATCCTGCCTTATGTCACTAGGATTGTTGTTCCATACCAGTGGACCAGTATATTGAAAACGTTTTTAAACAATTCCTTCTTTGGCCATGGTATAATGTGATTTTCTTCTCCTTATGAACCTTAAATTTGGAATAACGTCATCATCTCTTTGGTGTCAGATGTTGCTTAGATAGACAAGAATGGCTTTTCTGGTTACTTTATACATCAATTTGGCCTTTCTAAAAAATATTTTTTCATGCATTTTTAAAACTTTTACTGTATTCATTGCATCCTGAAAATCATCTATACATTGATCTAAAATGAAAGGTAAGCCATCTTTTAGGAGTCTTAAGTGTTAAGTTTGAGTTAGAGGTGTTACCCAAAATTGCATTATGGTAGTCCAGATATGGCTGAATATAACTTTTATAAAAGATGGCGCTATTCCGAAGAAAAATGTATGTTTTGATTTTTCTCAGTAGCCAAAGATAATTATTAACCTTTCTTGAAATGTGCTTAATGTGAATAGACCAAGTAATAATAATAATAATAATAATAATAAAAATAATAATAATAATAATACTAATAATAATAATAATAATACTAATAATAATAATAATGAGGACGTTCTATAGCGCCTAATCTTTCGAAGATCTAAGCGCTTTACACCGTCAATAATGACATGACTACACTACAGAAAACAAATGACAAAATCAATGAAATTGGAATACATAAAAACATGCTGAAAACATATAAGATACAAATCACGATTAGGTCTCTAAGTTTGTCCCTGCAGTCGAAACAGGTGAGTTTTAATATCACTCTTAAAAGGGACCACTGTGTCTTTGTGCTTAAATTCAATGGGCAATTCGTTCCACGTTGCTGCGCCCTGGTATGCAAACGAACGTTGTCCATATGACTTTGTTTTCACCTTGGGAACAACGAGTATATGATTATCAGGGCAAGAGCATAAGTATATAGCTTGTGTATACACATGGGTGAGGCTGAATAGGTATGTTGGAATGGAATCCATCATTTAAACATAGCACAGAGAACACATTTTGTGTTTGATTCTGTATCGAATCGATAGGCAGTGTAGGGTGCAGAACAGTGGTGAGGTGTGCTCTGATCAAGGTACTCTAAAGATGATCCTTGCAGCTGTGTTGTGAACTTTTTGAAGTTTCTAGAGTAAATATTGTGATGAACCAGACCGAATTGAGTTACAATAGTCCAGTCTTGAAAGTAATAATGAACACATAAGTGTTTTAGTGGCATCAACTGAAAGATATTTCCGAATGGAAATGATGTGTCTCAATTTAAGATATGCAGCCTTGCATATGTTCATGACATGTTGGTGCAATGTGAGAGTACTGTCTAGAGTGACGCCTAGGTTTCGTAGTGATTGTGACAATTTAATGTTTCTGTTGCTGATATGTATTGTCTGAGGTAAAGGATGTGAATGAGAAAGTATTGTGTTGTGATCAGTAAGATTGTTATCTACATAAAAACCAAGAATTATTTCATGCGAGGTCACATTAGGCTCACACTGTCAATAAAACCTGGAGTTTGTCACACGTTTCTCATTTTAAATTGTGTTCCAACTAGTAGGGCTTTATTTTTTTTCTGTATTTATGATCATGTGGTTTTCCTTGCAAAGTACTTGAAGTCTGTTGAACGCATCTTGTAAGTTATTTTCAAGTACTGTTTTGGTTTTACCAATCTCAGAGTGTATTATCATCTGCATAGAGGTCAGTGGAAGAAATTGAAGATCCAATCATTGAAAAATAGAATGAATAATAGAGCTCCAAGGATAGAGTCTTGAAAACACAAAGATTATTTTTACTTGCAGAAAGTTGAACATTTAAATATATTTTTTGGCAATCTATCGATAAAGTAAGAAACCAGTTTAATGAATTTTTCACTGCATTGATTATATAAATACACCTTTAGCTTTTTTTTCTCACTATTTATAAACGGTCCTGAATATTTACAATATTAGCAGATAGCATCTAGAGTTGACGTAAGGGACTTCTTAAAGCCAACCAGGGTGAGTGAGAGTGGTGTCATCTGCTTACTGTGAAACTATATCATTCTTTGTTTATAAGTGTATACCTGTGATTATGAGCTGAACTATTTTAAAACTATCTTGTTGCCATCTGTCTTTACTCTGTGTACGGAAAACTGAAAATTATTATTCATTAAAAAAACATTATTCCCCTTAAATTGGATGCAAAGGAATTGAAGATACATTCATAACCCCAACATGATCTAATATATGTATTCCTTTGCAAATCTTGCAATAGATATGTTAAGTATTTTATTATTTTTCTTGCCATCCCTTCTTTTTACTGGGTTTCCCAAACCCATGAATTCAATTCTCAATAACTCATCCATTGTCCCTATTTTAAAATTAATGATATTTGACATTGCTGAGTACATTACTTCTAGTATTTGTAGAGACATTTTTCTCCAAAAATGCAATAGTGAAAATTTGATTTGTTATTCTTTGGTTACATATAAAACAAAGGTTCATACAGTCAAAAAGATAATGAGAAAAGAGGAAAGAGAAGAAGTAAACAAAGCTACAGGTGATATCTAAAACACAAATTGTCAATGTTGTTAAGAGAACTGTCTTATATGTTGCAGGAATATTTTTAAAATGGTAAAACCAATGCTCTGTGCTTTAATAAGAATATTGTTATGTCTATTGTTTTGTCACTTATCTTTTAACTTTGCTTTTTATACTTTTTATCTAAAATATCTACAGCAATCAAATGATGCAGCCTGTGTAGTCTGCTTCATTGCTGTTCATTTGTTATTAGCAAAGCATGTCTTGATTTTGGCCTACCAATGGATATCCTTCACCAACTACCAACCCCAACCCTCAAGTTAATCAAAGATAGAGCGGACATGGCAAATTTCTTAACTTTAGTCTATGACATGACTTCTTTAAGATATTATAATTAAAGATATGAATATATTTGTTAATTAGGTCTTTTAGGTTTGTATTCTTGAAATTGATGTGAGGCATGTACACCTCATATAATCACTACACATTATGTAGCCAATGAAATAACAATAGTCAGCTGGGAAACATAGGTAGCCAGTTATAGCAATATACATGTTGGTTCAAGGCAAGCAGAATATCTCAGAAACAGCATGGATGACAAATATTTTGACTTGTATCTAGCTATTAAGTAGACAATGTTTTTTTTCAGAATTATTACCCAGGGAAAGGGCTAGTGTTTGCAATATGAACATCATGTGCTATCAAAAATGGCAGGCCTTTGAACATGAAAAATGAATGTAAACATTTAGGTGTGTGGTGCAACAACTTTTTATTATTTTAACTTCCATTGACTTATCAGGCCAAGTGAGTGATATTCTTATGTTTTGGACCTTTTTGACCTCACTAGTGTATTGTTTATTATTTTAAAAAAATGTATTTGGCAGGTGTTTGTAACATTAACTTTGATCATATAAACTGTCCCTTGCACCCTAAGACCAGTTTTCATACTACGTGATCCAGATCAAAGTGGATTATATGTGCTCTCCAACCCAGAGTAAGCCTTTAGATGATTTGTAGAAACAAAAGCAGACTGGTTTTCTAACTCTCCTTGTACGCAAGTTAAAACTCCAGTTACACTAAATAATGATTGGTAAAAATAGGTAATATGGGGACATCCTTTACGGTTTTGCATGGTTAACAATAGCTATTTTTCTTTTCAAGATAGAAAGAAGACTAAATTGCGAGTGTATGAAATTTGGATTTTTAACGTAGCTTTAAAAACAATTCAGTAAAGTCGCTATGATGTCTGAAGAGTGGCAGTTTTTGGTGACGTAAAGCTCTGGGGCATGATGCAGCAGACATTTAGATTGATGTCCCACCCAGCCTAATTATCCATACAATAGGCCAACCAAACCACCAATTGTGCTGCGGAGACAAATTATTTTGACCGAATATTTGATCAAGTCCGATACGATATCTTGATCTAGGGTCACGCAAATTTATGGTTACAAAACCATGTGGGATTGACTGTGCGTGACTAAAGAAATGTCTAAAGAGATTATAATCCATGTCTCCACTGCACCATGTCTGGTGAATATTTTGTAGCGTATGTGTGTCAACTCCATTAAATACAGCAAGAATATTGCAGTTATCTCTGATAACTTTTGGTATTTGTGTATATCTGTGAGTGACATATGTCACATCAGTATTTGTATGCCTATCTCTGGAAAGTAGGTCGATAAATCAATTACATTCATGTTATTATAAATAAATTATGTATCTATATTAGGTGAAATGTAGGACGCGTACACCAACAATTGACCCAACACCTTCTACAACTTAAAATAACAGAGAAGCTATCACTGGCAAGTGTAATCGATGTGGTATAATTTATTTTAGATTTGTTAAAAAGGAGGGGAGGTGATATTTCAGTCAAGTTAGTAAAATTACCAGTAACACCATGGGAAAATATCCAGGAGAAAAACATCTTCCAGGGTATAGTTATTGTGGACCTGGAACCAGACTCGATATCCGACTCGATGATCAAAACCAACCCGACCCGGTGAGTATCCAATAAACGCTATTGATGGGGCATGTCATGCTCATGATGTTGCTTATAAAAGCAGTAATCTGCAACACAGACATATCGCAGATGTGAAATTGATTCATGCGTTGAATTCTATCACTGATAAATCCTTCAAAGAAAATTTAGCTTCATGGTTGATAAAATCGGCGATGAAAAGTAAATTAATGCTGGGTGCTGGTAATTAATAACATCATGGAATCTATTTTTTATTCCCCAAGAGGATACTAGAGGAGTAAATCAGCAATCGATAAACTCGCTAACTCCGCAAAGGTGAAACATACTACAGCAAAGGATTGGTTATCCATACAGACGATATGGCAGATGTATCTACCACCGCCTAAACAACTTAACTTTTCACATTTTGATGTCAGCGGCCCTAATGAGGTTCATCAGGCTGATATATTATTTCTGCCGCATGATGGTGTTTACAAGTATGCGCTAACCGTAGTTGATGTTGCGAGTAGATACAAACAAGCAGAACCGCTAGCGACGAAGTCATCAACTGAAGTAGCTTCTGCATTTGAAAGGATTTATCGGCGGGTTCCTCTGCAGTAGCCAAATCTATTACAAGTTGATCCTGGCAAAGAATTTCAGGGTGCAGTGTTATCAACAATGAAGCAACAAAATGTCACCATCAGACGAGGACATACTGCACTACATCGCGCTCAGGCAATTTTTGAATGATTTAATCGGACACTTACTGAGCGGTTATTTGGATATCAATACTCGAAGAAATTTATTCAGGATAAACGATTTCGTGAATGGGTCAAGAGATTACCGGCTGTAATTACTGCGCTAAATAATGAGATTACTCGAACAATTAATATGAAACCTAACAACGCGATTAAAACAAAGTATATACCATTACAAAAACCACAAAATCTATTTTCAAAATAACCAATACTCGGCAATGTCACTGTGAGATATTTATATGAGCCTGGTGAGCTCGAAGGTGGTAAAAAGTGCTACTGTTACTATTTTGAGTGTCACCGTACATAAAATATCTAGCATAGTTAGATGCACCAGTCTATAGATTAGATTCAACTGCTCGTCAGCGCGGATTTACACGGCAACAATTACAAGTGATACCCGAGGATACTCAATTACCATCGCGTGGTCTTAACTAGCACCTCTGCGTCTGTTACAATCAAGACAAGTCAACATCACATTATCTCTGATATGACCAAGATTCAAGATTGTTTCAATTTGTATATCAGCGGCGACTACAATCGCGGAAATAATTTCAATAATAAAAAACATATCATCATGTAGCCAGCATAAACTACAGGATTATACAGTTAAGTTCCATATTGTGTCCACCGCGTACTCGTAATTATCCTCGATGATATCGTCCTCCCTCGATGACACATTAATATTCGATGATTAGTTCTCGATTAGACGATTAGTTCTTGAAGATGGTACGTGTTTATAAAACCGCGATGTCAAAAGTAGAAAAACAACATGAATATAATGGCAACATCACAAGAACTACTTCAACGAACAGTGGAAAATACAGCCCCGATGAAAACCACCATGATCTCAGTAATCACAAAGGATCCTAAATTCAGTGTGAATATCCCTACTGCGATTCTAGTAAATGTGATAGCGCTGGCAAAATTACGAGTATATCACAGTTGGCCCAATATTAGATCACACCATTTGGTGGTCAGCAACCGATTAATTCTCTGGTGTTTGGGTATAAAAATAAACATGACGGAACTCCAGACTGGAACGTTGTTTCCTTACCATCTGGGTCTTACCAAATAGAACAAATAAATAATGAATTACAGCGTAGAATATAATCCATTACTGGAAAAAAATCGAAAATCGATATAACAGTTCATGAACCAACACTATCATCCGCGATTGAGATAAATACACCCGGATATTTCGTAGACATCTTTCAGAGTTCTATAAGAACCATGCTAGGATGGCCTAAAGATCTGCCAAATAAATGTAAAATACCGCTAGAGCCACAAAAATCTGATTTTACGTCAACGAAGGAAGATTATCATGGTTATCGTAGACTTGCTAATATTCTTAACCCCTACCCTATTCCCCATGTGTGTGTTTTAAAATGATGCTTACCACTAGATAGACCTTTTGGTGGTTATTTTCACCAAAAAGAGCCGACGATGAAAGAATATTATGTAGTAGATGAAAGAGATGTTGCCCAACAGTTCACAGCAATGAATAACGATTTTGAAAGAATTAAAAATATACTTATATCAGAAATCATTACAATCCCACCTAACCGAAATTAAGTCATCAAACACGGAGAAATATGTAACAAAATTATCGCCGACATGAATGAATTTAATTTGCGACTTGTTAAATATATACTAGCTGGTGCTAAAAAGACAACAGAATATGCAGCAAAATATAATATACGTGTACAAGATATCCCTACATTTAAATTTCCAGGATATGTAGTACCCGAGCTAAAGAAAAAAAACTCAATGATGTCATAGATGAGTACTTCAAACAGATTCGCGACGCATGGAAAAAAATACCACAAACACAAACAACCATCCTCAGACATAATAATGACCCAGACGGTGGTGGTAGGCATATTGCTCCTCAAAATGTGAATATGTCCTTGGTGATTGCAATAAATCTAGTATGTGACGCTATCGATGGAAGTTACCAAATAAATCTCGAAAAATCAAATCAAGCCTCGCAGGGATATATTTTATATTCATTTGCACCAACGACTCCTCCAGGATTTCTAATAATTGAAGATCCAACTAATCCAGTCTATATGCGATGGCATAATAATTCATTAGCGAGAATTAATTTAAAACTCACTGACCAGTCCAATAATTTTATTGATTTACGAGGAGAGATTTTTCAAATTAGACTATCTGTGAAATCGTAAAGGATTTTACCGTAATATCGAAACAATTTGTCTCCGTAGCGCAATCGGTGCTGGGTCTGTCTCCGTAGCAGCCTTATTTTGTGTGAAATATTTTCGGTTTGAAATAGTTTCGGTTTGTCTGAAATGGTTTCGGTCTCCGTAGAGGCCTTATTTTTTTGAAAACTTGGTCTGTTCACACTTCTTGCTGCTTGTATAAATAACACCTTCAACAATTTCAACTAGACAGTATTAGAACTTGCCATACTATTAAATCAGGCTGGTGATGACAGCTTTAGATTAATGCAGTTTCCTTGGAATAGCATTATTACAAAGGGATTTCAACTTTAACAATGTAGAAATGCAGCAAGTAACATTATGGCATGGCTTTAAATTTCATCTATATTTTAGTAATACCTACTAATGGTTTTGGAGATTACAACAATGGTACTCAACAACTACCTTACAAATATGGTAATATTACTGCAAGAGTTTTTATATAACAAAGTAGTAAAGAGTCATTGGCAAGTAACATGACTACAGCAAAGCTATCAGGTGTATCAAAATGATAATATTATCACATTAACAAACAACTTTAATGCATATCAGTAAACTTCATCTATGTAGCTGTATTACTGTATTTACCATATATGTTAAGACACCATATTTGTTGGGACACCATAAATTAATTTTTGAAATCATTTTTTTGTGCACTGTATGTTCTGGAATACAACCTTTTCTTATTAGTAAGTTGTGGGACAATTTATAATTCATTCCAAAATTACAACTTAAACTGTATAGTAAAAAGTGTAAGATTTTGCGAATGAAATTAAATTTTTTAGTCCACTGCATCATCATTTCATTTTCACAACCCTTCTCCTGCAAATGTATGATCCATTATTTGGTACATGAATATTTGTTTACCTTTCTCATGCCGTGAACAATTATCGTTGGAGGCAAAACGTTTCTTGAAGTAGAAACTGCAAGAACTAAAGTCAGATATTTTTTTCTAAATCTGCATCAGTCATGCTAATTCTACCACTTTTAACCCCCATTTTATGATCAGCCCATTGAGCAGTGAGATCAAAGTACACTCAAGTTTCATCCATGTTAATCACCATATTTTAGGCAAAATGATCTTCTCTTCTGGCCTTCCCCAATTCATCAAATTATTGTATTTTCTCCAAATCTTCTGTGCATCACTGACATGGGGATGCCCATGTACATTTCATTTTTTCAAATTATTTTTACAATTATCATGACTTTGCATATTTTATTTAAAAAATACATGAGTTTGGTGGAGAGCTATGCAGTATTTTAACTACATCAGATCTTTTTTGAAGAAAACAAATAGTGCTAGAAGATAGGGTATGGTTGCTACAAGGGTTTGGTGGAGAGAGCTATGTAGTATTGTTTCTACATCAGAATTTAGAGATCATAAAATCAGAGTTGGAAGATAGGGTATTGTTACTACATGGGTTTGGTGGACAAAGCTATGTAGTATTGTTACTACATCAGATTTTGAAGAAACAAATCAGTGCTGGGAAATAGGGTATTGTTACTAAATGGGTTTGGTTTACAGCGATGTAGTACTGTTACTACATCACGTTTTAGAGATCACAAAATCAGTGCTGGGAAATTGGTTATTGTGACTACATGGGTTGGGTGGAGAGCTAAGTAGTAATTTTACTACATCCGATTTTATAGATCACAAAATCAGTGCTGTAAGATAGGGTATTGCTAATACATGTTCTTGGTGGAGTGCTACGTAGTATTGTTACTACATTGGATTTTAGAGATCACAAAATCAGTGCTGGAAGATAGAGTATTGCTACTACATGGGCTTAGTGGAGAGCTGTGTAGTATTGTTACTACATCAGATTTTGAAGAAAAAAAATCAGTGCTGAGAAATAATGTATTATTACTACATGGGTTTGGTTTACAGCTATGTAGTATTGTTACTACATCAAGTTTTAGACATTACAAGGTTTAGTGCTGGGAAACATGGTATTGTCACTACATGGGTTTGGTGGAGAGCTATGTAGTATTTTTACTACATCAGATTTTGAAGAAAAAGATCAGTGCTGGGAAATAGGGTATTGTTACTACATGTATTTGGTTTACAGCGATGTACATCAGGTTCTAGAGATCACAAAATCAGTGCTGGAAGATAGGGTATGGTTACAATATGGGTTTGGTGGAGAGCTATGTAGTATTGTTACTACATCAGATTTTGAAGGAAACAAACAGTGCTAGAAATAGGGTATTGTTACTACATCGGTGTGGTTTAGAGCTATGTAGTGTTGGTACTACATCAGGTTTTAGAGATCACAATTTCAGTGCTGGGAAATAGGGTGTTGTTACTACAGATGTATGGGAACTAACCATGTAGTATTTTTACTATAACCAAATTCTCTTAAAAAGGATTCACCAGTGATATAAGTTACTAGAGCTGATAGTTCACATGGAACACTGTGTGATGCCCAGCTTAGTTCTTGGAAAAAGACATTTTCTTGTCCTACCATAATTCATTCTCATTTGTGAGATTGGTTTGGCCATACCCCCAAATTGAGCAGTTTTTATACCGACTTGAAATTTAATAGAAATATGAATTTCGGTCAAAGCCTGTGTGTTTATTTTAGTCACCAGCCCAATACTGTTCCTAAAATAATAAATTCTTAGAGCACCGTCTATAATGAGAGCTCAAAAGATGGAGACAAAGTTGGAACTGCCATTGCAACACATCATTGCACCATTTCGGTCTGTTTGCTCGATAATCTGGACAAATTGAACTGCAGAAATAACAGCAGTATTCAAAGATTGTTTTATAGATTAGCGCCATTTTTCAGCACAATATAGGCTATACATTGAGACCAATATTATTGTTGGAGGTAGAACCAGGAAAACACCCCGGATAGAATCACCGACCCAAGAGAAGCTACTGGCAAGCTTTCTCACATAACTACATTAGCCGAATCTTAGACTCGAACGCACGTAGACAGAGGTGAGGTAGCAGTGATCCATAACGGACAGTGCTTTAGACCACTCGATCACTCGCGACCCCATCAAAGCTTATGAATTACATTGAAATATCCTAAATAAACAAATTATATAAAATTTTGATATTCCCTATCATCGTTGAAACTGTGAAATATTAAAATTTACAAATTTTTAATTTCCTAGATATTATGGAAATATGATGTTCTTGTTCAGTATCGGAAAAGTATTCTGTACTGTTTAACTTGACTTAAATTGTATTAAAATAGCAGATAAAGAAACATTGCCACTGCTGTAGTATACGACAGAATTCCATGATTTTATAATAACCATTCTCAAATGTTTAAGTGGCTGGATGAACATGTTTGGACATTTTTTTATTATGGAATCTTATGTACATTAGGGTGTGAAGTGTGACGTCAGAAAGTTGGTGTATATTTTATATTGACAAATTGCATGCTATTCCACTATCTCCTTTTTATTTTCAGAACTTGCCGACAATGGTTGATAATTATGATGGACAGATTGTCATGCCTGGCTTATCAGGTAGTAGCAACCCTGGTCCAAGAAGCCCTCTCCAGGATAACGTACAGACTCAAAGGGTGAGTTGGTCTTCACTTTTATATTTGTTTCTTACCAATAATCTTTGATAGGTCATGGGATGCTGTCCATACATAATAAAGCTTACTCCCCTATCTAGGACGTATCTTCCTCTTCTCATGCCAGGTTATTCAAACTCTACATTATAATACACTTATCTCCAACAACATGCCTTTCCTCTTTTGCAGAATGTCTATTTCCATTTTTCTTGAATAAATTTTCTTTCCATAGATAATTATTGCATCTGTTTTCAGTTTTTTCTTTATTCATATGGCATGCAAATGTCATTCATATGAGTTGTTGACCGCTTGGTATTGTCAGTTTTGTTCAGTCCAAAAAGAATGTTTAAATATAGTCATTTATTCCAGTTTCTGACACCTTGATATTTTCAGTTTTTAAACTAAATGGCATTTTCTTTACAGAGTTGCTGACATCTTAGTATTTTCAATTTTCTTTATGATAAAGGGCATGTTAATTACTGTCATTCACCCATGAAACTTAAACTAACTCAATATAGCAATGCATTATTTCAGAGCTTATTAGAAAGATGATGTTCTTTGTAATTTTATAGTGTTTGATACTTTTTAGTGGCAGTAAATTGACAATTTAAGTTGTTTTTGGTGGTGGTAAATCGATAATTTAGGTAGTTGATGGTAACACATTGACAATTTAAGTAGCTGTTGGTAGTAAAATGAAAATTTAAGTGGATTTTGGTGGTGGTAAATTGTAAATTGATGATTTAGGTAGTTGGTGGTAGTACATTGATAATGTAGGTAGTTGATGGCAGTAAATTGATAATTTAAGTAGTTATTGGTGGTAGTAAATTGACAATTTAAGTAGGTCTTTTCTTCTTAGAATCATTACATTTGCAAAATTAGCAAATTATTTTACATAATAACACAGAGTCTGCATTCCTCCTTTCCATACTTATTTTACATGGGATTGTGAACGATTCATCGAAAGAAAATTCCTAATAAAATACAAAATCTTCTTTGCTGTTAAGGTAATTGATTATTTTTAGAAGTATTATTAAAACATTTCTACCTTGTGTATGTAACCAATAATATAATCCTCCATTTCCTTTCAAATTAGTAGTGCAACTTTTGTATTGGCAAAAAACAGACAGAAACCTTAGTTCCTATCAACATTAATGACTATTAGTTAAGAAACATAGGCTTTTCCTAACTTTACAAATCAACTTACATTCTTGATGATTAAACAAATATCACAACAGTAAAAATGGAATAATTGTTGCAATAGCATGGTAATAATAATAATAATAATAATAAATATTAATAATAATAATTATAATATTAAAAGTTAAAACTTTAGGAACGGCAATTACGCCAATTCAAAATAAATAGAACACCCTTTTGATCTATTTTTCCAAGTTGCATAGTCCTGTTCTTCGTTTAAGAAAAATTACCATGTCTTTGTTCACGTCTTTGTGCAAAGACAAAGGTAACTTTCTCAAGACAACAACCCAAATAGAGCAACATCTTAGTCTTGTACGAGAAAATTATAGTTATTACTCAATATGCTTGTAATGTTAAAATGCCATTTTATTTGTATGGCATCCAGATGTCATGCTGATTGAAGCTGAACAATACTGTGCTAACAGTTGGCCTTTGTCATGTTAATAATTTTAAGTCCTAATAATAACCAGAAATTTTGGTTGTTTTGGGAGTGTAATGATACTTCTCAGTGAATAATAGGTATATATTATGGTCATGAGACAGTTTTGTGTCCAGAACTTGCAATATGGGGGATTATAACAAAGTTGAGGTATATTTTGCTGCATACCATTTCACTATTTTGTTTTTTTTTCTCTCCAGATCATGCAGCCTTTAATTGCATATTTTATGCTTGTAAGCAGCAAGATATCTGAGTTGCACCTTCTTTGAAGCATGAAAGGGGACTTTTGTTTGTTGGTACTGACTGCCTTCAGCAGTGTATGAGCTTGACATACAAATATATTCAATCAGAGTCTGATACAAATATCGGAATTTGTAGCTCAGGTCCAAGAAATCATATCAAAGCATACAAGGTATTTTGGTTGACACATTTATTTCCACATTTTAATTACATGATTGTTGTATTAAAAGCAAGTATGGAGTTACACCATGCTTTGATTCATGAAACGATTACTTTTGTTTTATTGGAACTCAGTGATTTTGGCACTGTGTGCTCTCTTTAGTCTGTTTTAATACAGTTGATTAGATAAGATTTAAGGGATTATCTTTATACATATAATTATTGTCTTTAAAGATGATGATGACTTGGTACAATAGAACCTGTCTTAGAACCACACCTTCTGCCAATAAAATATGGTCTTTCAAAGCAGGTTTTACTTTATTGTCAGTTTTTAAAATTAAACATGCCATGCTAATTATTGTCTTTTATTTAAAACTACAGCTAGTTATGACTTGGTACATTAGAACCTGTCTTAAAACCACCCCTTCTGCCAACAAATACATTATTCAAAACTACATCTAGTTTGATATAAATCAAATCATAGTCTGGTAGGAATTAACTATTTTTATCAAATGGTTTCTGACAGGTTTTGATATCTGTTAGTTGGTAATTTCACATTCATGCAGTTTGGTGCTGGAAGATTAAACGTAAGATTGATGATAAAGTTGAATACCTTATTGATTTACTGGAATAAATATCCAGTTGTTAAATTTATCAATCAACAGCATGAATGAGATTTCTTTCAGCTAATTGGTTCAGTCTGATTTAAATCAGGTCTTCAGAGTTCTACATGAAGATCTGACAGTGACCGCTTATTGGTTATGTTCTGATGATAACAGTTATTACCAAAATTGCTAATTTTATCAGCGAATCAGACAAAGTCTTGTATCTTCATGTTTTAGACGACTGAGCAGCATCAATGTGTGTCAATCTATTTGATTCACTTTCAGACATCTAAAAGATGTGATCTGATATAGTACAATAGATGAAATCAGCACAACACAAAGTTTGTGAGTTATTTTACTTAGGTTGTATTCTTACAATACAACATAATCCGGATTAATGAAATGGTCAAATACTGAGTATTTTTGCCAATTGAGAGATATCTCACATGGATGTCTTGTTTTTACAGTTTGATGTCTCATTTTTTTCAGCTGAATGCCTTATTTGGCATAATTTCTATTACATTTGATTAGGGCTTGCTGTGAAAGTTAGTATATTTTATGGTCATTATCTGAATGTGTAAATTTTAAGAAATCAGTTTGCGCCATTGATATATTTTGGTGTTATTGTTCTTTTCACCATGCTATATATATATATATATATATATATATATATATATATATATACAAGTCTCATAGATTTAATGGTTTGCAAGGAAACTTGGAGATTATGTCATATCAGATGTTGTCTTGGTATAATCTTGCGAGTCCAGCTTCTCTTACCATTGTTTTGTGTTACGGCTATTGGATTTAATTTTATTTATTTTTAATTATTAAATTCAAAATTGTCATTTAGGATTTATTATTCATTAAATGGGAAATTTTTCTAGAAAATTCAGTTGACCTGTACTTTACTAATAAACAGGCTGACCTTGGCTTACAGTGGTCTAGTTCCTGACCTTGCTTTGAACATTGTAAACAGACCTTCAATTTCATTGGTTAATTTTAGGGACAACATTCTATTTTTAGTTCTTAGGGGTAAGAAAAATCTAGAGTATGTTATTTTTAGTAAAGGTAGTCTCTTTCTGTGACCTTCCATGAACTTCTATCAATTTCTAGAAAAGCGCGTGATCACTTGTTTACTTCAGAAAAACAATATATATAGCTGTATTTTAGAAGCTGACAGTAGTAGAAGTATTGGGCTGTAAGTTATTCGTTGTGTATTTATGTTTGAGTGTTAATATTATTCTGGACTTGTGTGAATTCGTTGGAAAAGAAGAATTATTCTATTTATCTGGAAAAGGACATATGTTTCATAATTTCATCTGGATGATTTAAAAACAAGAACTGCATCACGTGACATTGTCAGCCATTTTGGATTATTGCATCGTCAAGATTCGAACCTGGAACTATTAGAACATTTATTTATTAGGACTTGCAATTCCATTAGTGGATTATTTTTGTGAATTCTATATTTGTTGGATTTGATTCTCTAAAACCGTAAGTTTAATTATTTTATGAAAATAATTGTACTTAATAAAATCATTGTTAAAGTTATACAAGCTTGTTAGTTTTCACTCTTTCTGTGTTGCTGCTTATTCGAGCCTAAGCACGTAACATAGAATTGGGGGCTATCGTCTCGGGATTGAGATTTGAGATAAATTTGAATTTAAATTTGAATTTCCCCTAGTTTTTGAGAATTTTAAATCTTTAGTGAGGCTAACACGCTTGTATCAAAATGACATCTAAGGTAGAGATATTTCTTTCTAATCCTACCCAGGAGCAATTAGATCTTTTCAAAAAAGACGAGTTGGTTCAACTTGCCAGAAAATACGATCTTTCTGAAGTGAAGGCTTCTTTAACGAAACAAGATATCAAAAAGATTTTGGTCCAGTATTTGGTAGAACAGGATGTTTTTGAACAAAGTGCTTTGATTCCAGTCAGTAAGTCTACACCAGACTCTGACATTAAACTGAAGGAATTAGAATTAAAATTCAAGATGGAATTAGAGTTGAAAAAGCTAGAATTTCAGGAAAGGGAGAGAGAAAAGCAATTACAATATGAGAGAGAGGAGAAAGAGAGACAATTACAATCTGAAAAAGAGGAGAGAGAGAGACAAGAGAGGGATAAAGAAAGACAATTACAATCTGAAAAAGAGGAGAGAGAGAGACAAGAGAGGGATAAAGAAAGACAATTACAATCTGAATTAGAGTTTAAGAAACTGGAATTTCAGGAAAGGGATAAAGAAAGACAATTACAATTTGAAAAAGAGGAGAGAGAGAGACAGGAAAGGGAGAAGGAAAAACAATTACAATATGAAATTAGAATGAAAGAAATGGAGCTGGCAAGTGGGAATCATCATCATACTTCAAGTCAAAATTTTGATTTAGCAAGGAATATTAGATTAGTGCCCCCTTTCAAAGAAAAGAAGTCGACAAATATTTTATTCTTTTTGAAAAAGTTGCAGAAAATTTAAAGTGGCCAAGAGAGAATTGGACTCAGTTACTACAATGTGTAATTACTGGTAAGGCTAGTGAGATTTACACTTCACTGTCTGTTCAGCAAAGTGGTGATTATGACGTAGTTAAAGAATGCATTTTAAGAGGTTATGAGTTAGTTCCTGAAGCTTATAGGCAAAAATTTAGAAATTACAGAAAAGAAGCTGGACAAACTCATGTCGAATTTGCTAGACAAAAAGAGCAGTTGTTTGATAGATGGTGTTTGGCCAAGAAAGTCGAGCAAGATTACCAAAATCTCAAGCAAATTATATTAATTGAAGAGTTCAAAAACTGTGTCCATAGTGACGTTAAAACTTATCTTGAGGAGCATCAGATTGAAACCTTGGAAAATGCTGCTCGAGCTGCTGACGAATATTCTTTGACACATAAAGTTCCTTTTGTTAACAAGACTTCTACTCAACAATTTAATGGCAGAAAAGTATTTCCGCCTAATTCAAGCCCTTCTAAAACTCAAACTAACACAACTTTCCAAAATCAGACTTCGGAGAAGTTTGATTCTAGATCCTAGATCGGAAGAGATTCCGACGTGTAACTTTTGTAAGAAAAAAAGACACGTTGTTTCTGATTGCTACAAATTGAAAAATAGGAATCAGAATCAAGATAGACCAGTTCCAAATGCTCTTATTTACAAGAGGTCAAGGTCACAGTCATGTATTGAAAGCAATACATTTGTTGGGTCTAATAAATCCCAGTCTGATTGTGATATGGAGAATTATGAACCATTCATATCGAAGGGTTCTGTATCACTCTTGGGTGATTCGGCCAATCCCACCCCTATTAAAATTTTAAGGGACACAGGAGCCTCTCAGAGTCTTTTATTATCAGGTACTTTGCCTTTATCTGAGAAGTCTTCTTCTAATGAAAGTGTTCTTATTCAGGGGTTGGAGTGCTGCTTTGTTAATGTTCCTCTCCATTGTGTAAATTTGTCATCAGACTTAGTGTCAGGACCTGTGACAATCGGAACAGTCTCGGTTTTGCCTGTCGAGGGAATAGATTTATTGCTAGGCAACGACTTGGCTGGAGACAAGGTTGTGGTTAATCCACTTGTAACTGACAAACCTAATTTGGATCAGAAAGTTGATCCAATTGAAAAAGAAATCCCTGATATATTTCAAGCTTGTACAGTTACTAGAGCTATGGTAAAGAAACCTCTTGAGAATGAAGTTGAAAAGGGCAGTATTCCCTTCGTTGACAAATGCATGGGTCAGGTTTATGTTATTGAGGGCAGCATTCCCTTACCTGATACCTGCGTGGGTCAGGCTTGTGTTGAAAAAGCCAGTATTCCTTTAACTGACGCTTGTAAAGGTCATGTTTTCAATGAGGTCACATTTACTTCTTGTTTAGATCAATCAGAAAGTATTGATCATAGTGATCCTCTTTTGACAACTCATTCTCTTTATTCTAATCAGGGTGGTGATTTTGAGAGTGATGTTACAGAAGGCAGCATTCCTTCAACTGGCACTTGTATAGGTCAGGTTTTTGATGAGATCACTTTTACTCTTGGTTTAGATCAATCAGAAGGTATTGATCATAGTGATCATCTTTTAATAACTCATTCTCTTAATCAGGGTGATAAACGACAGTCACTTGTCGTTGAACAGGAAAAAGATCCTGAGATCTCCTGTTTGTTTCAAAGGGTCATAAATGAGACTGAAGCCACTGAAGTTCCTGTCTGTTATTTCATTAAAAATGGAATTCTTATGAGAAAATGGAGACCTCCCGAGGTACCTGCTGGTGATGAATGGTCAGTGAACTATCAAATAGTAGTTCCAAAACCTTACAGACAGGAAATACTTAATCTGGCCCATGAAACTCCTTTGGCTGGTCATTTAGGGATTAATAAAATGTATCACAAGATCTTAACTCATTTCTATTGGCCAAAAATCAAAAGTGATGTTGCCAAATACTGTAGGTCTTGTCATACTTGTCAAACGGTAGGAAAACCCAATCAGAAGATACGTAAGGCTCATCTGCAGCCTATTCCTACGTTTGATGAAACATTCAGTGGAATTATGGTAGATTGTGTGGATTCCTTATCTAAGACCAAGTCAAGTAATCAATTAAAGTTAAAAATGAAGCTAAGGTTTGAAAGTAATACAAGGGAGAGAACTTTTGAGTCTGATAATGGAGTTGTGTTACTCTTGTTCATTCTTCTTACTTTTCTTCAAATTAGATATTACGGCCCTTACAAAGTTAAGAAGAAAATGAATTAAAGTTATAGTATTAGTGCTCCTGGGATCTAAATTAATTATAGGAGTACCAGTATATTGAAAGAGATAGCCATGTTAAATATGTAATTAATTTAGTTGTACCAGTCCCTTTTAGTCAAGGAATATCATCAGGATTCGACTGATATTGGAGCGACGAATTGTTGGAATTCAGAAATTATAAAAAAATCTAGACCAGAAACTTTCACAGTTGCATGTGCAAGAAAGAAATGAATTAAAAGTTATTCTTATATGAGCATTTATGTCCAGATATTCTTACCAGGACAAACAAAATTTTCATGACGTTGAAATTGAAAATTCCAAACAGCATCTATGCTGGACGAGTCCACTCAAACAGGAATATTTAAAAAAGGAAATTCAATATTTGCTGTAGAATGATTTTATTAAGCCCAGTAAAAGTGATTGGAGTTCACTATGCATATTTGTTCCTAAAACAGATAAAACTCTCCGTATGTGCACTGATTATAGGAAGGTGAACAGAGTGATAAAAACAGATTCATTCCCATGAACAAGAATTGACTATTCTATTGATAAAATTGGGAATGCCAAGTACGTCACCGAATTCTGACCTTCTGAAAGGATTTTGGCAGATTCCACTACGGAAAGAGCAAAGGAAAACTCAACATTGCGACTCCAAAAGGACTCTATCAATATAAAGAAAGTCCATTTCAACGTCTCACAAAAATGATTATCTCTGGTCTAGAGATTTGTGACGTCATCATCTACAACGACACCTGGAGAGAACATCTAGCAACATTTAGAAAATTCTTTGACAGACTCACTAATACGTGTCTGACTGTTAATTTATTTAAAAGTGAGTTCTGCCTTGCTAGAGTGTTTTTTTTTAAGACATTTAGTGGGACATGGACAAGGTAAAAGGTTGAGGCTATTTCTTGATAAAATAATTGTAAACACTCTTTCCCGTGTATAATTCATTATATTGTGTAATTTTTAATCTCAGATGTAAATTGGTTTGTGATAAAAAGAAAGTTTTATCATATAAACCTTTCTTTTTATTTTATGGGGGAAGGTGTTACGGCTATTGGATTTAATTTTATTTATTTTTAATTATTAAATTCAAAATTGTCATTTAGGATTTATTATCCATTAAATGGGAAATTTTTCTAGAAAATTCAGTTGACCTGTACTTTACTAATAAACAGGCTGACCTTGGCTTACAGTGGTCTAGTTCCTGACCTTGCTTTGAACATTGTAAACAGACCTTCAATTTCATTGGTTAATTTTAGGGACAACATTCTATTTTTAGTTCTTAGGGGTAAGAAAAATCTAGAGTATGTTATTTTTAGTAAAGGTAGTCTCTTTCTGTGACCTTCCATGAACTTCTATCAATTTCTAGAAAAGCGCGTGATCACTTGTTTACTTCAGAAAAACAATATATATAGCTGTATTTTAGAAGCTGACAGTAGTAGAAGTATTGGGCTGTAAGTTATTCGTTGTGTATTTATGTTTGAGTGTTAATATTATTCTGGACTTGTGTGAATTCGTTGGAAAAGAAGAATTATTCTATTTATCTGGAAAAGGACATATGTTTCATAATTTCATCTGGATGATTTAAAAACAAGAACTGCATCACGTGACATTGTCAGCCATTTTGGATTATTGCATCGTCAAGATTCGAACCTGGAACTATTAGAACATTTATTTATTAGGACTTGCAATTCCATTAGTGGATTATTTTTGTGAATTCTATATTTGTTGGATTTGATTCTCTAAAACCGTAAGTTTAATTATTTTATGAAAATAATTGTACTTAATAAAATCATTGTTAAAGTTATACAAGCTTGTTAGTTTTCACTCTTTCTGTGTTGCTGCTTATTCGAGCCTAAGCACGTAACATTTGTATCAAGGTATATACAAGGAAGATAGGTATACTATCATCATTTGTACTAATCTCCATGTGAGAATGTTTAATGGAATGGTAGTAAGATGGGTATATTTTATTTGAACAGTTGCTTACCATATCAATAGCTCTTTTTTATTTTCAGAAACGGACGAGTATGTTTGGTAATTTTGTACGTAAGTATCGCAGGATTGTTTCTTCTGGTGGTAATAACCCTGATCCACGAAAACCCCTCAAGTATGATGTACAGTCTCAACAAGTAAGTTGATGGTTACTTTAATTTTGTATATTAGCCATATTCTGTGGATTGGCTTTGGGATGGTCCCATTGTCCATACACATGTAAGCGTCAGTACATGACAACATGTTCAATGTTCAATGCTGTGTCTTGACTTTTATGCCCTGTGCTATGTTTAGCAAATGGTTTCTGACAAATTTTGGTATTTGTTAATTGGTATTTTAATGACATTCATGTAATTTGGTGCTGGACTATAAAGCTGAAAATTGAAAAGGAGATTTGTGTCATTTTAGTACACTGAGATCCACTTATCTTAACCTTGGTTATCTTGAGAACATGCGTGTGTAGAGAGTTTTGATCTGGTAAACAATCCATTGTTATCATATTTGTTCCCTGATTAATTCAATCCCAGTTAAGTCGATACCACTAATATGCCGGCAATCTGACGTAAGATATGAACCTGATCAAGTCGGTGAAGTGCAACTTTTCATATTCGTTTCTTAGAAATTTTACAAGAAATGATCCAGCATGTCCTTTACCTCTGGTACCTTGTACCAGTCATTTATCTGTGGTGGTGGATGAACATGGAAAATCTTGATAAGACACACAGACGCATGGGAAGTGATTGGCAGTTTTAACATATATCCACATCAACCAAGCCCCAGACTTGGACAAGCACAGTCAGAGGTGAGGGAGCTGTAAGTGGTAAAAGTGAGGGATTTAAATCACTCTGCCACTTGGGACTTCCAGACTATGGTAACTGATCTTGACAGATGTCATCAACAGTGACACCTCAACTCATATCAACATTGATTGGTTCATTATACATGCAACGTAGAATGTATCATATTTTCAACTTCTCAGTGTAATATTTCTTGCATGTACCAAACATTAGTTGAATAACCAAACTCTCATTTTAGGATCCTCAGTTTATTGTAGAAATAATTTAGTCATTCTCAACAATAACAGCTGTAAATATATAACTAAACAATATCTTTAAAAACTAAAATAGTTTAGGCTATCATCTCTTTTGATTATTCTGACACAATGTTGAAGATCACAGTAAAAGAGACAAAACAAACATTAGTTGATACTTAAAATCAAAATTACACTAGTTAAAATAAATTGAATGATGGAATTAAAATGACAATTTCTGACCACTAAAACTATATATGGGTATCACTACTTCATTTCAACCTGAGCTGTTTGAAAATTATAATCAGCATGTTGATAAATGGAAAGAAATAATTTATATGCAATGATTTTAAATATTAAATTACATAGCCAGCAATTTTTAATGAGATTTAACTATGCAAAAACTACTGCCTCCTTTATTTGAAATAATTTATATGATTATATTTACTACAAGTTGAAATACTGATAAAATCCTATAAGGCGTATGGACTTCTGTGCAATTCCTACAGAATCCTGTTGAAAATCATGTCAATAAATAACAATATTCAATGAAGAACAACCTAAATTGTACAGTAACTTAACAAATGCTCATGAACTAGTAATTGCCTCACACAATACACAATTTCAATGTAGAGAAATTTACAAAACCAAAGTTTCCAAAATCTTCTCAAACTTGGTTGCAGAAATTAAAACTACAGATGACTTGTAATTGAATTATATTGAGGTCACTGCAATGAAAAAAGTCAAACACTAGATTAGATGGAACAGTAACAGTGACTAATACAATTGCTGATCACAGGCTCAAAACAACATAATGTAGGAAAATTATATATCATATACATGTATTAATAACAGAGATAGCTGCATTCAATGTCAACAAATTGCATTGCTGATTGTCCATAAAAGCTGATAATCACATATTGTATCACAGTATGGTACACCACCCACCATACCAAGATGCCATAAACAGTATGAATAAATCAAGTTTTTTTCTGAATCATGTGTTAAACAACATACACACAGAATATCTCTTTCTTTAAACATGCTACCTGATGATAAGATCATAGAAGATAGAAACATTTTAGGTAAAGTCCATAAGTTATCTGCCTGCCTAGGGGTAGTTGCAGTGACTGTCTCTTTCTTCCGGCATGGTGTCAAATCCTGTGGATTCTTCAGTCACAACTTAAGCTTATGTGAAGCCACACGCTCTCTTAATACAGATTGCTCACATTCCAATATCAGTATTCTGTTGGTTTTCAACTTTAAGTTTAATGCAAGTTGGCAGAGATTTTGCTTTGAAGGGAATTGTACTTCATCTTAATTTATAACTTTGCTTTCTTTCTTCAGGGACAAAGATCTGTCTTTAAAATATCATTGCTTTTCCTATTCATACACTTAGGCATCCTTGAACAGGTGAACCCCTCACACTGCACTGGTGTGTTAACTCATTCAATATTGCTAAATAATTTTCCACTATCATTGGATACATACATGTAGATTTTCTGTACTAATCTTTTTGTCAGTTCATAGTTGTTTTGCTAATGAAAAAGAGTCAAGTGTAATTTGAGGGATGCAGGTGTGATTTCAGTACAAGAATTACTTCCAGAAGGATATCACTCAACACACAGTTGATCTGCAATTAAGCATCAAGAGCCATCATGTTCAGAGACAGATCCAACTTCTCCTTCACACACAGTTTAATAAGCATGTATTGGCTATACCATTAGTTTGTTTATGAAATAGGTTTAACACAATATCATTTGATTGGAAGAGTGATAGAGAGCAAACCAGTTGCAGTTACTACCTCACATATCAGATTTACAGACCAGCTATGCGGTTCAAATATCCCTTAAGATATTGACATTCTCATGCCAACCTGTATCGTCTAATCCCCTCTATAATGCTCAGGTTGAGAAAATATACAAACAACCCACAAGGAAGACCCAGACCATTGCCTTTACCCTTCCCCCCCCCCATAGAGTGGCGTGAATGTCAGTGATATTAAGAAAAGTTGACATGGAACCTCAAGACACAGACTTCAAGGAATCAGTCCTACTGAATCTACACCTTACAAAAGGTTCTTTTCTTCCAAACAAAAGTGAACAGAAAGCATAAAACTGGTAATCATAATTGTCTTCATGCCATCTTTATCACTGATCCAGGTATGCTGAAGGCTCCATTTCTCTGTCAAGTGGCACAGGACTTGTGATAATGACCTATGGATATTCTCATCAAGGGATGTGATATCACCTAAGCACACTTCCTTCTTTGTCTAGCTTTCACTATGGTATCAAGTCCCAAGATTCAGAATCAGCACTCTTCAGCAAAAAATCAAAGACCTTCTCCAGAAAAAGGTAGTATTATTTGTCCACAATTTAAATTGACAAGGCTTTTATTTGAAGCTGTTTCTAATTATATGGGCAAATAACATTCTTCACCACATCATCAACCTAAGAAAACTTGTTTCTACACCCCTTGGTTTAGGATGGAAACACCACATGTTCTAAATTCTATTCAGGAGGGAGACTACACAATCAGCGTGAATTACAAGATATATCCTGATTTCATTCTTGTGTCTTCTAGGAAGTTTCTGTGCTTTTGCTACAATGACACTGTTTACCAATTCAAGGCATTCTCATTTAGACTCGACATTAGTCCCTTGGATTTTAATAATGAATCAGGTAAATGTAACTTTCTGGGCCACCTCCAATGCAGCAATATCAGAGTTCCTGAATGACATTCTACATAAACATTTAATTATATCTGGATTCACTTATCCATTTTTATACATACTGGTAGACAGGTATAAGCTCTTAATGTGCAAACTTCCTCATTTTTACTTAACTTCAAAGAAACTTATCACCAGCAGAAGTCTCTCTTTAACTACTTAAAAGGAAATTATCACAAGCAAAGGCCTTTTTTTAATTACCTCCAGAGAAAATTAACAAAGGCAGAGTCATTTCTCTAATTACCTCCAGAGAATATTATTAAAACCAGAGCCTTTTGTTTAATTACCTCCAGAGAATATTATCACAAGCGGAGTCCTTTGTTTAATTACCTCCATATAAAACTATCACAAGCAGAGTCCATTGTTTAATTACCTCCAGTGAAAACTATCACAAGCAGAGTCCTTTGTTTAATTACCTCCAGAGCAAATGATTACAAGGAGAGTACTTTGTTTAATTACCTCATATATAGAAAGCATGATCATTGCAGTCATGGGATTAGTGTCCCCGTGTAAATCATTTTTAATACCGTTGGATCATACTAAAGGGGAAATTTTGGGTTTGTGGATACTGGAGTGCAGCATTCCTGTCAACTTTTTAAAAACCTACTAGGGAGAACAGCACATAAAATAGTGTGATTTGGTTGGACAGTAAATGCAGGGGGAGGGTTAGGTGGCATTTTTTAAGCACCGGTTTCAGTAAATATTGACCAGTCTTTCAGTAACGATAAAATTCTCAAGGACATGCTCAAAGAAACCCTTCTTGGGTTGGGGGTGGGAGGGACACAGAGTGGTAACTCATGAAATTGTATGGATATAGACCAAAACATATTAAAATGTTTAATTGGGGGGAAGCGACAATTGACATATCCTTTGTTATTTTGCAATCATGGTATTTAAAATTCACATATACGGTAGTAAAGTGCCAGATGTTTACAGGCTGGGTTTCATTGGCGGAAATGGAGAAGCGATTTTGTTTGCAGAGAAAAGTAAACAGTATTCAGTGATCATTCATGTGATTGAAACTAATTGGCAACAATCAAATTATTTGAAATTTGTTTTCACTATTATAGTACTGTTGTAGGTTTCTTAAAAAATGCATCAATAATGTTTAGTCTTACTTTTCTATTTACTGAAGAGAAAACTTTGTAAATGTGATAATAATTATTTTGTCACACAGTATTCAGGAGGAATCAAAGAGAACATGGCATCTGTGGATTGGATATGATATATATATATATATTTATATATTGGTCTGTTTTCCAGGGAAATGAAAATTAACAGACATAATGTAATAAATAGGAGTTCTCTGTAAAAAATTGGGAGATGTTATGAGATCGGGAGAAAGGTTTGGCCATACCCCTAAAATTGGCTTGAGAGTTAATGGAAATATGGAATTTGTGTCAGGGCTTATGAGTGTATTTTGGTTACCAGCCCAAGGCCTGTTCCTATAAAAATACTTTTTAGAGCAATGTCTGGTGTAAGGATATTGTGACTATGTAATTATTTAAGCACTATTGAAAATGCGGATGCTGCATTGGTTGTGTGCTTGATTAGATTGGAGAGCTACTAGCAAGTAACATTCTCCACTATCACAGATTCCCATTTCGTTTTAACAATGCAAACATGTATGACTTTATATCTGAATTTCCCCCCGATTATCCGAGTGGTCTAAAGCACTCTCCGTTACGGATCACTGCCATCTCCTCTGTCTGTGTGGGGTTCAAGTCCTGGATTCAGCCAATGTTAGTATGTGAGAAAGCTTGCTTGTAGCTTCTGATGGGTTTGTGGTTTTTTCCGGAATTTTTCCAGATTCTTCTTCTACCATTAATACTGGCTGCTATGTATAGCCTATTTTGTGCTGCTTAATTGCATTAAACCATACTGCTTCAACAAAAGTATTTAATGTCTTTTTTTTTACCATGATTTAGTTAGAGCTATTGCTTTATCCGATATTCAGCTGAATGTAGTGTATGAAAAACATTCCTTGATTTGCTTATAACCACTCTTAAATGTTTTAGTGGCTGGACGTAAATGTTTGGAATTTTATTTGAGTATGGAATCTTTTGTACCTTAGGGTGTCAAGTGGGATGTCAGAAAGTTGGTGTATATTTTTCATATTGACAAATTGCATACTATTCCACTATCTCTCTTTTATTTCCAGAACTTGCGGACAATGGTTGATAATTATGGAGGTCAGATTTTCATGCCTGGTCTTTCAGGTAGTAGCAGCCCTGGTCCAAGTGGCCCTATCCAGGGTGATGTACAGGCTCAAATGGTAAGATGGTCTTCACTTTTATCTTTGTATCTTAGCAATATTTTTGATGGATCATGTGATGCTGCTCATACATCAGAAAACTATTCACCTGTCTAGGACATGTTTTTCTTCTTCTCATGCCAGGTTATTCAAACTCTACATTATAATGCCCTTGTTTCCAACAATGTGCCTTTTCTCTTTTGCAGAATGTCTATTTCGATTTGTATTTAATAAATTATCTTTCAATAGATAATCATTGCTTCTGTTGTCAGTTTTTTTTTATTCATATGGTAGCATCTCATTCAATTGAGTTGATGACCGCTTGGTATTGTAAGTTTTCTTGAATCCAAAGGCATGCTAAATATTGTTATTTATTCCAGTTTCTGACAAGTTGATATTGTCAGGGGTTTTTTTAATGGCATTTTTTCAGACTTGCTGGCATCTTAGTATTTTCGGTTTTCTTTATGATAAAGAGCATGGTAGTAAATGGATAATTTAAGTAGTTATTGGTGGTAGTAAATTGATAATTTAAGTAGTTATTGATGGTAGTAAATTGATAATTTAAGTAGTTATTGGTGGTAGTAAATTGATAATTTAAGTAGTTATTGGTGGTAGTAAATTGATAATTTAAGTAGTTATTAATGGTAGTAAATTGATAATTTAAGTAGTTATTGGTGGTAGTAAATTGATAATTTAAGTAGTGATTGGTGGTAGTAAATTGATAATTTAAGTAGTTATTGGTGGTAGTAAATTGATAATTTAAGTAGTTATTAATGGTAGTAAATTGATAATTTAAGTAGTTTTTGGTTGTAGCAAATTGATAACTTAAGTAGTTATTGGTGGTAGTAAATTGATAATTTAAGTAGTTATTGCTAGTAGTAAATTGATAATTTAAGTAGTTATTGGTGGTAGTAAATTGATAATTTAAGTAGTTATTGGTGGTAGTAAATTGATAATTTAAGTAGTTATTGGTTGTAGTAAATTGATAATTTAAGTAGTTATTGGTGGTAGTAAATGGATAATTTAAAAAGTTATTGGTGGTAGTAAATTGATAATTTAATAAGTTATTGGTGGTAGTAAATTGATAATTTAAGTAGTTATTGGTGTTAGTAAATTGATAATTTAAGTATTTATTGGTGGTAGTAAATTGATAATTTAAGTAGTTATTGGTTGTAGTAAATTGATAATTTAAGTAGTTATTAATGGTAGTAAATTGATAATTTAAGTAGTTATTGGTGGTAGTAAATTGATAATTTAAGTAGTTATTGGTGGTAGTAAATTGATAATTTAAGTAGTTATTAATGGTAATAAATTTATAATTTAAGTAGTTATTGGTGGTAGTAAATGGATAATTTAAGTAGTTATTAGTGGTAGTAAATGGATAATTTAAGTAGTTATTGGTGGTAGTAAATTGATAATTTAAGTAGTTATTGGTGGTAGTAAATTCATAATTAAGTAGTTATTGGTGGTAGTAAATTCATAATTTAAGTAGTTATTGGTGGTAGTAAATTCATAATTTAAGTAGTTATTTGTGGTAGTAAATTGGTAATTTAAGTAGTTATTGGTGGTAGTAAATTCATAATTTAAGTAGTTATTGGTGGTAGTAAATTCATAATTTAAGTAGTGTTTGGTGGTAGTAAATTGATAATTTAAGTAGTTATTGGTGGTAGTAAATTGATAATTTAAGTAGTTATTGGTGGTAGTAAATTGATAATTTAAGTAGTTATTGGTGGTAGTAAATTGATAATTTAAGCAGTTATTGATGGTAGTAAATTGATAATTTAAGAAGTTATTGGTGGTAGTAAATTGATAATTTAAGTAGTTATTGGTTGTAGTAAATTGATAATTTAAGTAGTTATTGATGGTAGTAAATTGATAATTTAAGCAGTTATTGATGGTAGTCAATTGATAATTTAAGTAGTTATTGGTGGTAGTAAATTGATAATTTAAGTAGTTATTGGTGGTAGTAAATTTTATAATTTAATTAGTTATTTGTGGTAGTAAATTGATAATTTAAGTAGTTATTGGTGGTAGTAAATTCATAATTTAAGTAGTTATTGGTGGTAGTAAATTCATAATTTAAGTAGTTATTGGTGGTAGTAAATTGATAATTTAAGTAGTTATTGGTGGTAGTAAATTGATAATTTAAGTAGTTATTGGTGGTAGTAAATTGATAATTTAAGTAGTTATTGGTGGTAGTAAATTGATAATTTAAGCAGTTATTGATGGTAGTAAATTGATAATTTAAGAAGTTATTGGTGGTAGTAAATTGATAATTTAAGTAGTTATTGGTTGTAGTAAATTGATAATTTAAGTAGTTATTGATGGTAGTAAATTGATAATTTAAGCAGTTATTGATGGTAGTCAATTGATAATTTAAGTAGTTATTGGTGGTAGTAAATTGATAATTTAAGTAGTTATTGGTGGTAGTAAATTTTATAATTTAATTAGTTATTGGTGGTAGTAAATTGATAATTTAAGTAGTTTTTGGTTGTAGCAAATTGATAACTTAAGTAGTTATTGGTGGTAGTAAATTGATAATTTAAGTAGTTATTGCTAGTAGTAAATTGATAATTTAAGTAGTTATTGGTGGTAGTAAATTGATAGTTTAAGTAGTTATTGGTTGTAGTAAATTGATAATTTAAATAGTTATTGGTGGTAGTAAATGGATAATTTAAGTAGTTATTGGTGGTAGTAAATTGATAATTTAAGTAGTTATTGGTGGTAGTAAATTGATAATTTAAGTAGTTATTGGTGGTAGTAAATTGATAATTTAAGTAGTTATTGGTGGTAGTAAATTGATAATTTAAGTAGTTATTGGTTGTAGTAAATTGATAATTTAAGTAGTTATTAATGGTAGTAAATTGATAATTTAAGTAGTTATTGGTGGTAGTAAATTGATAATTTAAGTAGTTATTGGTGGTAGTAAATTGATAATTTAAGTAGTTATTAATGGTAGTAAATTGATAATTTAAGTAGTTATTGGTGGTAGTAAATTCATAATTAAGTAGTTATTGGTGGTAGTAAATTCATAATTTAAGTAGTTATTGGTGGTAGTAAATTCATAATTTAAGTAGTTATTGGTGGTAGTAAATTGATAATTTAAGTAGTTATTGGTGGTAGTAAATTGATAATTTAAGTAGTTATTGGTGGTAGTAAATTGATAATTTAAGTAGTTATTGGTTGTAGTAAATTGATAATTTAAGTAGTTATTGGTGGTAGTAAATGGATAATTTAAGTAGTTATTGGTGGTAGTAAATTGATAATTTAAGTAGTTATTGGTGGTAGTAAATTGATAATTTAAGTAGTTATTGGTGGTAGTAAATTGATAATTTAAGTAGTTATTGGTGGTAGTAAATTGATAATTTAAGTAGTTCTTGGTGGTAGTAAATGGATAATTTAAGTAGTTATTGATGGTAGTAAATTGATAATTTAAGTAGTTATTGGTGGTAGTAAATTGATAATTTAAGTAGTTATTGGTGGTAGTAAATTCATAATTTAAGTGGTTCTTCGTGGTAGTAATTGGATAATTTAAGTACATTTTTTTCTGTTTTTCTTTTTAGTATCATTACATTTGCAAAGCAGCAAATTATATTACATAATCACACAGATTCTGCATTCTTCCTTTCAATGAAATTAATTTGTCAGGGGATTGTGAAGGATTCATCAAAGAGGGAGAAGTACAATTCCTAATGAAATAAAAGTGCTGATTATTATTTTTAGTAGTATTATAACATTTCTACCTTGTGTATGTAACCAATAATATAATCCTCCATTTCCTTTCAGAATAGTAGTGCAACTTGTGTATTGGCAAAGAAAAGACAGAAAGCTTAGCTCCTATCAACTTTAATTACTTTATTAAGTCAGAAAAATAGGCTTGTTTTTAAAATCAGCCTACATTCTTGATGATTAAAAAAATCACGGCAGTAAAATTGGAATAATTGTTGTAATAGCACGGTAATAATAATATAAATAATTAATAAGAATAATAAAAAAAATAACAATAAAAGTTACAACTTTAGGAACAGCAGTTACAACAAATCAAAATTAATGCACTCTTTTGATGAATGTATACATGTTGCATAGTGCTGTTCTCTTTTTAATAAAAATTACCATGCTTTTTTCATGTCTTTGGACAAAAGCAAAGGTACTTTTTCCATGATAAGTATACAAGGCAACTTTGATTTAATCCAAATTCGGTGCTTTTCTATGTATAAAGAGTAAAACATATTTATATATAAGTATGAATTTTTATTTTAATAATGACTGAAATAGATTCAGTGTGTTTTATCAGATATCAATATTTAATTTATATAATTAGGAATTATCAGTAATCATTGTGTTAACAACCAACATGCAAAATAACTCAGAATAGAAACATTTGGTTTTAGATCACAATTCTATTTATTCCATTTTTGTATTGCCATATAATGCATAAATGAATGCTTATTTAAATCGTAAATTTTCTTAGAATGATTAAAGTCCTCTTCCCCTTCCTTTAATCATTGATTTTGGTAGTTAATGTTTTATCTGATCTGTAACTGTGTATAGTATACAGCAGAATTTTGGGAATGCATGATAACCACTACGTGACTCGTCTTTGTCTGGATGAATGTGAAAGCTGGCACATTATAAAGTCATCTTCAGAATATATGCCTGTTGTCCAACTGTTGTATTATCATTATATTAAAAAAGAGCGTTACACACTGTTGACAATGGAATCTTATGAATCTTAATGTATGATGGCGGATTATAACAAAGGTGAGGTATATATTTTGTTGCATACTATTCCACTAGCTTTTTTTTGTTTCCACGGCTTGCAATATGCAAGCATGCACAATTTAATTGCTTTATTTGAAGCAGCAAGATATCTGAGTTGCACCTTCTTTGAAGCAGGACAGGGGAAGTTTTGTTTATTTTTGTTGGTACTGACTGCTTTAAGCCATGTATGAATATGACACATACAAATATATTCAATCAGAGCCTGATACAAATATAGTACTTGTAGCTCAGGTCCAAGAAATCATATCCACTTTGATGTGCAAGCATACTAGGTATTTTGGTTGACACATTTATTTCCGTAATTTAATTATGTGATGGTTGTATTAGCAGCAATATGAAGTTACACCATGCTTTGATTCATGAAAGAAGGACTTTTGTTTCATTGTAACTAAGTGATTTTTTCAGTGGGTCCTCTCTTTGGACTGTTTTAATACAGTTGATTAGATAAGATTGAAGAGGTTATCTTTATGCATGTCATTATTTTCTTTAAAGATGATGATGACTTGGTACAGTAGCACCTGTTTTAAAACCACTCCTTCTGTCAACAAATAATGGTCTTTCAAAACAGGTTTTACTGTATTGTCAGTTTTTAAATTCAAAATGCGATGCTTATTATTGTCTTTTAATTAAAACTACAGCTAGTTATGACTTGGTACAGTAGAACCTGACTTAAAACCACCCATTCTGCCAAAAATAATGTTCTTTCAAAACAGGTTTTACTGAATTATCAAGTTTTTTAAATTCAAAATTCCATACTAATTATTGTCTTTTATTCAAAACTACTGCTAGTTTGATATACTGCAAATCATAGTCTGGTAGGAATATACAATTTATATCAAATGGTTTATGACAGGTTTTGATATTTGTCAGATGATAATTTGACATTCATGCAGTTTGGTGCTGGAAGATAAAACTTAAGATTGATGATCATTTGGACATCAGTGAATCATTGTTTAAACTATATTACAAAATCAACATCACACACACATATATATGGTTATTATATCCCTAGTAAATATCTTTTTCAGTCATGGCTCTCTTGTAAACATGAAAAAATGTGACCTAATACCATCACCACATTTAGATCACCTATTGAATGAGTTCAACATTTGGGTAAACAGAGTATGACTCCCTCAGGAATGATTGTTATAAATTTGTATAATGGTGGTTTCCTTGCATATATTGGACAATCTCTCCACCTAAGAATTTCTTCAGCTTCTGTGTTTGCTGAATGTGGCAGCAGACCTCTTAGTTCTAGATCTCCGGTTTATGCATCCAATACAAATGATCATGTTGCTGTGAACGCAAGAACAATTTGCACTACTGCAGGCTTTAATACCTCAAACACTGTTAACATCATGTCATGGCTGCTTGAATAGAAATACTTCCAATAAAAGCAAAAGCTACCATTCCAATTGCTCTGACATGCTGCATTATGGAGAGAGGATGGTGTACAAAACACAGATCTGTCTGCTCCTCAAAATTTGACAACAAATATCCAAAGACATCGGCTCAAAGCAGAATCTTTCATGATTTACTAATCAGGCTGAACAATTTTTCAGTTGAACCACTGTCGAGAGACTCGTTGGTTCACGTCTCAGATAAAGCCTGCTGCTTCCTCATAGCATTAATAATATTAGGCACAGTCAGCAAAATACATGCAATATCAGTTGACCCAATCTACTTGCATTTCTGACATTTAGGTCAGTATTTTTCATAATGGTCCCAGGTTTCATCGCTGTCAATACAATTCACATTTACGGGAAATAGGATTGATGTAATGAAATCCCTGTCTACTCCGGACACTTCATCTCTACGTTGTTTACATGACCCATATGCGAACTCTAAATTCTGAAATTAACCTGGACCAATAGCTATGATGCCACAGATTTCATTCCTGAATCATTTAACAGCTTCGTAACGATGCTGGTTTATGATTTTTCATTGATATACAGAAGAGAAAACTTTCCCTTTTAAATCCACTCCCTGACGAATAGAGTGTATTCTCTATTTCAATTATCTAAAAGTCATCTCACATACCTTAGATGATTGGAGATGCCCTCGCTGTGGGAAGGGAACATAACTCTCCACTCTTGCCTATTTTCCTAAATACTTTGATTTTGTAAAATATAGAAATGTTTTTGTTTTCAATAAAGACCTTTAGACATGATAAATCATAATATACCCTCCAAGTGTCCCCATTGTTAGATCCATATAGAAAGCATGCCTTATTGGACATAGGGTACTAACAATATTGAAGAAGGGAACCTGTCTAGAAATTGTTGAAAATAAAATAGAGTATATAATATATGGGTTTCACTGACCAAGATTAGTTGATAATGAAAGTAAGATTATAACAAAATGAATCTTTGGAAGGCGTGTTCGAGATATTACTGAAAAAAGAGAGACTTTGTTTCACTGATAGAATTTCAGTACCATTACAGACATGGATTTGGAGTTCTTGTTAATTAAATCAGCACCTAAAACTTAGGTGCATCTTTGAAAGCAAATGTTTCAAATACATGTAGATCCAGAAAGAGCTCTGGCCCTTGTTTTCTCTATACTGAATCCTTTTTCAGGTATGTATTTATACTGATACATATAAGCTTGCTCATGATTTTAAAAAAAAAGACTTTCTTGAGAGCTTATCCTAGTTGTAACTGAAAACAAAAGAGATCTTGTTTTATTGATTGAATTTCAGTCTGTTTAAGACTTTAGTTTGAAAGGCCCTTTACTGAACACATCCAGTTCCAGAAAATGCCATGGTTCATATGGTTTTCTCTCTGCTAAATCTGTAATCAAGGATGTATGTAAACTGATAAATATGTTTGATCCAGGAGCACTCTGGTAATTTAGGTTATTCAACTTTTTATATCATGGTATTTGGATATGTTTGCTATTAGAACTGAATTAGTACCATGAATCCTTCTGTTCCAGTAGTAACTGATGTATTCACAGATTTGTTGCCAACCCTTATCAAGGGGAGATCACTCTGACTGAATTATTGGTTGGCAGACAAGTTGTAGCTTTTTAGTCACAGGAACAGGGGCCAGGTGTTGTATACAAATTGAATACTGCAATCAATGCCCTAGTATAAACAAATCATAAGTCAAATACACAAGTGAAGTCATAAAGGTTCACATTTTTAGATACCAGTATTAAAACAAAGCATAAGAATATGTATTCTCTTTACCAGAGAAGGCAATGGCAGTTCATAGCAGAAGACGTTTGATCATATCTGAAGGTCATATATCACCATGTGATGCTCACAATGCTAACACAAGCCCTTTTCCTAGACGACAATTCTGCAAAACAGTGGGTTTTAAATAGGCTGATGTAATTGAAAATATTTGTCATCCAAGCCATTTCTGAGATAATCTACTTGCCTAATATTTATCAACATATTGTAGAGTAACTATCGAAGCTGCATATGCCTGACATAAATTTCAAGAACAACACAATCCTGAAACACCTGGTTCACAAATATATCCATATCGATAAATAGTAAACAATAATAGCTGAAAAGGTCACACCATAGCCTAAACTTAATTTGCCAGGGGCATATTTATGAAACTGGACCCTGCCATCTGCCAGAAAAATGTCAATGCTGTTATAGTTATAATCTGAGATGCTGTTGTATTATTGTTGCTAATTCATCATCTGAGTCTTATAAGATGAATGATTGTGATATAATCCTTAATTGCTGCAACAGAGTCAATGAAATATTTTTATTTATAGTACCACTGGAATATTTTTTCTTAATAGAAATATTTTTATTCTAGTGCCACTGGAATATTTTATTTTTAAGTGTCATTTTGTCACATTTAAGTGCCATTTTGTCACATTTTAGTGCCATTTTGTCGTATTTTAGTGCCATTTTGTCGTATTTTAGTACCATTTTGTCGTATTTTAGTGCCATTTTGTCGCATTTTTATCAATCCTCATCGGGTCAAGTAGTCGATTTTGCATAGAAATTCTCGTAAGGAAAAGCTATTAAGATCGATTTTTGATGATTTTCAGCCATTTTTCCTTAAAAAAGTACCAAAAAGTGTCAAAAAATGACTAAAACAACCAAAAATGACCAAAATTGTCAGCCGGGTCAAGGGGTTGATTTTTGCATGGAAATTCTCGTAGGGAAAAGCTATTAGGATTTTATTCTAGTGTCTCTGAAATATTCTTATAGTGCCTCTGAAATATTCTTATAGTGCCTCTGAAATAATTTTATTATGAAATATTCTTATAGTGCCTGTGAAATATTCTTATAGTGCCTCTGAAATATTCTTATAGTGCCTCTGAACTGATACAGTTTTTAAGGAACCAACCGTAGAAGTTTTTAACAGCATTATCAATGATGAGGAAAGTGTCCAAATTGTATATATCACACTTTCCTCACTTTTGTTACATATCAGACATGTCAGATGATTTTTAACACGATCATGGAAGCGTTATTTAGTTGTTTTAACAGCATTATCATTGATGTGGAAAGTGTCCAAATTGTATATAAAAAAATAATACTGACACTTTCCACATTTCTACGCTGATCAATCATAGAACCCTCAGATCGGTCAATACAACATTATTATTATTATTATTATTGTTATTGTTGGAAAAATATTGTTTAAGTATAATGCCACTCCGTAGAATACTAACCAGCGATGACATCAACACGATAAAACAACTCAGAAATAATCTACCAGTATCGGAAATTGCTGATCGGTATAAAATCAGTTATCAACGGATTTACAAGATCTGGAAATCTGAAGAAGTCAATATTGACAAGTCTAATGTTCCTGTTGAGCGGATCATTGATGCAGAAGTTGAAAATGAAATATCACAGTTTGTAGACGGTAAATCATCACATTGTGTTGATAGAATCACTGACAAGGAAACCATTCGTCAATTACAACTACAAGTATCTAACCTGACCAACAAAATTAATTCATTGCAAAAATCATTAACAACGATGAGGATAGAAATTAACAGACAAAAAATATCAGATGAGGATATTGAATATCAGGTACAGTGTTGTAATGATGTAGTTGTTCAACGTGATAAACTAAGAACAGAACTCAATGATGTAGTTATTCAACGTGATAAACTAAGAACAGAACTCAATGATATTCATCGAGAACTAGAAGCAATAAAACAAGACTATGTCATATTGAAAAACAAATACAACAGTTTATTAACAGAATACAATTCTATTGTTGATGATATTGAAAACTGCTACAAACAAGTACCTGTAAAAGTCACCAGTGAAGTCACCAGTGATATATCGAGGAGAAAGAAAAACGAAAACAACCCTCTGATGACTCATGGAAGAAACATATCCCCGACCAGGACCGTGAGTTTTTTAATGAAGTCGATGAAATTCTTTATCCAAAAAAGCAAACAGAAGAACCTTTCAATGAACAATTTCATCGTGAAATGATGGATAAACTAAAACTAGAACAACTGGAAGAGCAGACTAAAAGAAAATTCAATAGACCTATTTGACGGTTTAACCACTGGTGATGGATTATTTTTGTTTAAGAAGTTTTTCAAGTGTAAACGCTAGCGTTTCTACATCCAGTTTTTGTTGATTCCGTTGACGGTATTTCTGTTGTAGACGGATACGTGCAGCAGAATTTCTATTTTCATGGACATGACAAATGTGAGTGACACCATCAGGGCATTTCTCCGCGATTATCCTTCTACCAGAACTAGTGATTTTATCACGAATGGTCACTGTGGGATAAGCGCGTCTATAATCATCTAATGCATTTTCAAACAACGACATTATATAATAACTGTTATTTAATTAAACACTAAAATGATATCAGAATAATACATACAATGATGTTTGGAAGATCCTGGATGAATAATCGCGTTGAGCATGCTTCTGAAGAAGCCAGTCAATTTATCCATGATATTGAATCGGGAAAACTAAAACTAGCACCACCGAAATTACCATTGTTCCGGTATGATAAATCTCCCGGGGAAAATAATATCTACAATCACGACGGTAGGGTCAATACAATATGTTTAAATCTCACACGACGAACAATTACTGAATTTGATTCCATGAAGGAAACTTGCGCGTATTTCAATAGGACTGGTAATGCAATTGATAAATCATTTTTTCAAACCCGAGATGGGGATTGTTGGATTGTATTACGAGGCGATATTGATATGACTAAACGAGCCTGGTTTGATGATTCGTCGTTGTCAGTTTTTGATCACGCTATTAATAATCTTCCACCGAACTACCGCAACAGAATAAATCGATTACTCAGGACGGGGAAAAATGAATCAAAGTCATGTGATCAGAGAATACCAACAATTGCGGTAAATACAATGCAACGAATAATAATGAGATTTGAGAAGTTATCTGATGCTGTAAAATTCTTCCGTGATATAAAAAAGTGCCACTGTGTGTATAAACCATTCTTTGTTGCCCTGGATGGTGATTATTGGACCGTGATAAGAAAAAATCAACTCGCCGTTGATCACCTTTTTCACGATGGTGCCACCGACGATGAAATAATTAATTTCAGTGAGAATCAAATCAGGGAATCCGCGATGAAAAAATCACAATTTGAAATAAATCAACCCGTACCAGTAATCGCAGTAAATGTAAGCCAGCAAATAGTTGAGCGATTTCCAAATACATCTCTCGCTATTAGATTCTTCCGTGATACAAAGAAGTGTAAAGGTAGTTATTTTATACAACAGGAAGTATTTGTTGCCCCGGATGGAGATTATTGGGTCGTAATAAGAAAAAATAAACTGTTTTCTGATAAATACTTCCGCGATGACATCACCGACGATGAAATAATCAAACTCGGTAAGATGGAAATCGCATACTCGAAGGTGTACTACACTGAACTTGACAATGATCGTCATAGACATATCATAGATGATTTTTAACACCACCATGGAAGTGTTATTTTGTTGTTTTAACAGCATTATCAGTGATGTTGAAAGTGTGGAAATTCATATAAAAATAATTAATATCACACTTTCAACATTTCTACGCTGATCAATCTGAACCATCGTATCGGGAAAACCATCCATTAACGGTCCATACATGAAATTTCAACATCGTAGTGTGTGTATCCGTTGCAGTCACATCTTTCCCAGCAAATCCCACATCGTCAACAATTTCATTAATCCATATCGAATCATCTATAAAGTCCAATTTAGGCCATTCAGGATAGTATAGCGTATAGTTAGATCGATTGGGATTTATTTTATCATCAGATTGTAATCTTCCACCAAACCCTTTATAAATCAATTTGATTTTCTCGATGATATTTTTCACTGATAGTGTTCCTTTTCTTTTCAGAAAACACCGTCAGGTACTTAAATCGTTCATCCACGATTGATATTCCTGCTTCTACGGTACAATTATAAATCACAACATCAGTGTTATTAAACGCTTCAACGGGATCAGCAAAGTCTCTTTGTTTTTCAGCAGAATCGGTATCAGCGTGATAATACTTCACTCGGTATCCTAAATGCTGTAACAATTTAGCGAGGGCTTCTACAGAATAATTCCCGTGTCGTTTGTTTTGTGTGAAAACTACGGCACGATTTTCTCGTTGTAGCGTATCTAACAATTTAACGAGATTTTCATGATGAGACTGTTCCACAATAAATTTTTTACCATGATCGGGTTGATAATCATTGATGATGAATTTCCTGTCTGGACGATGCAGATATTTTCTGAATAATTCTAGATCATCATTGTTGGCATCTGCATCTAACACAATAACCCGTTTTGCTGATGAAATTAACCACGTGAGTGTCTCCCAAATTTGTTTTCCACGGCTAGATGAAATTATTTGACGAAGAATTCCGTGCCACTCATCTAACACTAACACATCAGGAATTCCCTTAACCCGTACAATGGATTCAATTTGCGAAATAACCCTTCGATGAGTTCTTGTATCGAAAATAATCCCACCATGAATTGTTTCATAGGATTCGAGATTGTAGTCTATGGCGGTCTTTCTTATAAAGGTCCTTCTGTAACTCACACACAGAATAGATTTGTCAGCGGGTATTGATTTCCATGCAGCTTCCGATTTGCCCATTCCACAAGGGGATCCATCTATGTAGTCATCGTTGAGGATAATTTTACATCCTTGACCGTTTTCATGAACAGGAACTTCACAGTAAGTATAATCCGGTGTCTTCATGGGAAATTCACCACAATGATCTTCTCGGTGATAATTATATGATTTTAGGTATTTTTCGTAATCATTGGGAATGCCAGCATTTCTATCAATCGTAATTTTATTTTTTCTGGTACGGAAACAACCTATCACAAATCGATCAGAATACACACACACAAATGCATCAATGGCTTTTCCCTCAATGTATCCACCGAACTCATTATATCCATGTTGTCGTTGGCAAATATTACAAAACGATCCAGCAACTCTTCCCAGTGATATCATGTTAGCGGTTTGATTTGTAATTCCAGTGATTTGATCTGGTTGTCCAGTCAGCGCTGTTGAAATCTGTTGAATTTGTTCACTGGTGAGATTATCACTGGTGAGATTATCATCATTGGTTTCATTGTCAGTGACTTTTTCATAATAGGATTGCACAGAAACAGGACAAGACAATAATGAACTAGTAGATGTTACAGGATGAATTAATCTCTTATCAACGCTGTTTGGTTTTACCGATCTTGTTCCTGGTAATTTGATACTATGAAGTCCAGCCTGTGTATCAACGTTCCATGATGGTCTGTCTGCGGCAATTTTCCTCAACAAAAATCGATGATTATCAAAATCAATCGGAATCGTTTTCAATAAAATGTGATAGCCACCACTGGTTTCAAAAACCAAAACATCATTGACAGAGTCAACTAAGTCATTGAAATACAATAACAACTTCTCCAATGATGGATTTTTAGAATCAATATCGATAGAGGGATATCTCAATCTCTCCTGGGGAATAATTTCATTGACCGCAGAACATCCTTGAAAAACTGTTATGTCCGGATCATCTACAAAAACGTAACATTTTTCCCGTTGTTGAATAATCACACCACGAAGTAGATAACTGTCCTCGGTGAGTAATTCATTTGCGGATTTTTTACTAGAAACATTCCATGATGGTCCTAAATGCCTTTTGTAATATTGGATAAGATCGTGATGAGTTTGTGGTGTTTGAAAAAATTCATCACCGTACCCTAACATGTTATCAGAGTAATCAGTAATCATTATACTGTATACTTTTTAACGTCTAATTGAATAATGATTAACAATTAATAATAATGGTAAATCCAGCACTGGCAACAAATAAATTTGGTTGGTTGTTTTTAGGATCTACACGACGATGTGGAAAAAATTCCTACAGAGAATTCTGCGGGATACATAATTGTACTGCAAAACAAGGATGTTCCGAGGGTCCAAAGCCTTGTATTGGTTGTGGAAAAGGTGTACGGGGAAAATATCAAATTTGTATATCATGTGGTTGTCCACAGTATCGTTCCGCAATAGAATATCTTCGACGGAAAAATAAACCAATACCGACTCCAGAAGAGTTTTTAAAGACTTTCCGTGAAAAACAAAATGAAGTTAGTTAAATCGTCAACATCACAGTAAAAAAAGGGGGCGGGAATCAGACATGATTTCAAACATAAAGATTTTCATAGTAAAAAAAATGATAACACAGAACTGAAAGTTTTAGCAGCAGAGGAGGCGAATACAGACATGACTGCAAGCAAAGCGGCTTCACGAGGTAGACAAAGTCAGGGGGCACGTGATATAACGTACCAGAACTAAAAAAACTTCTCAGTGACACTATCGATGTTGGTTTTAAAATAATTCATGATGCGTGGAAAAAAACATCACCGGAAATAAAAATCCTCAAACATAATAATGACCCAGAAGGCGGTGGTAGACATATTGCTCCGTTCAATGTGAATATATCCACGGTGATAGCGCTCAATTTAGTATGCGATATAATCGAAGGAAGCTATCAAATAAATCTCGAACGATCAAATCAAGTTCAGCAAGGATATATTCTGTATTCATTTGCACCAATAGCCCCTCCAGGATTTTTAATCATTGAGTCTCCGGTGAATCCAGTCTATATGCGGTGTCATAATGATTCGCTAACCAGAATTAATTTCAAACTCACTGACCAATCTAATAATCTGATTGATTTACAAGGTGAGGTTTTACAAATTAGTCTGTTTGTAAAGTCCTGAAGGGACTTTCATCGTGAAAAGATTTTCGTCCTAAGACCCTCGAACACGATATCGTATCGGACTTGATCAAATATTTAGTTGAAATCGTGAAAAGATTTTCAATCCTAAAAGGATTTTCATCCTGAAGGGACTTTCATCGTAGGACACGATTCGGTGGAGTTTTTTTATAACTCATTTCGAATTTTCACAAATGGAGACTATTTTTTTTTTTCATAGGAAAAATCGATGTTCATGTTTGAAATCCATGCCCCCCCTCCCCCTCCATAAGACATATACATCCCTTCTCTAATTGGAATTGGCCGTAGAAGCCGTAATTTTGTCTGAAAACGTTGTAGGATTCGCCTCCTCTGCTGCTCCAGCATTTTATCCAATAAAATGTTAGGTTATATAGATAGAGTGTACATTGCTGAAGAAAGGGGAAACAAATTTGACTTCTATAGCGACAATATTAGTGGTAATATTTAGATTAGAAAATGAAGACATTTACGAGCATCAGCAGCTGGAAGTAGACTTTTACTTGATAGACTAAAAAGGTATTTACACAAGGTTTAGTTTGCAATAGAGATAACAAGTGGAATTTATATGTACATCAAATGGAGTGAATTTCACGTGTTGATAGTGTTAATTATTCAGTGTGAATTCATTATGGATTTTTATGGATTATTCATGGCAAGAGAAACAAATTGATACGAAATTCATGTTACCTTTATGTGTCAATTATATTTCTGCATGTAGTTAGAAACTTTTATACCATATGTACGTAATTGTATTGAGAACTGTTGTGCCAGATTTTAGCTTAATTAAAGGAACTTAAATCTAAAAAATTAACATTTATTACTCGTAGCTCTGAAAAAATGCTGCAAGCCATGTATTGTCAGCAAGTCTCAGGGATACAGGCACTGGTAAGGCTACCACTGCTCTAGGCGATCTCTGCAAGTATGCTGTCGGGGACTACCTAGCTGTTTGGCTCAGGGGTTAATGTGTTTATCTCCAAATTTGGAGGACGGAGTGTACTGTCCACATTCTTTGGGTTTTGCGTGCAACCCTGTTTACAAATGCATTGGGCAAAACAAAAGAGACAAGTCACAATGGCTAATATACCAATTTTAATTCCTGATGACTGGATGTCATGTTGATTTGAGCTGACAGAGAAACACAGGGTAATACCAATAATCAGAACTTTTAGACTTATTTTTAGGGGGACCGATTCAAGGTGCATTATCAGCATGTTGGAACAAACATCACTGTATTGAATTTAAAAATCAACAAATATTCATGACATTTATATCTGCAAGTACCTATGTATGGTCTCTCATGAGGGTATAATTTTATAATTTTTGCATCAGTATATTGGCAAAGGAATAGTGACTGTCCTGGAGGGATACATTTGAACACAAACTCATTAGTGCCATGGACATATGGTTGTACATAAGCGGTCAGTATTGTCATGCAAGTGTAGGACCACTGTAATGAGATAGGATGACTACCATTGTACAGAGTGTTTTGTAAGATTATATTCTATTAATTTATGTAGTATAGCTTTATTAGCATCAAATACTTGATTTAAATCCTAGAATAAAACTTTATTTAATTTCCCATTATCAGTATTCTTTAAGTCATCGAGTCAATGTGCACTGTTTCACTTTTAGTTTCTGAGAAGAAATCATTGAAATTATATGTAATTGTAGCAATATCATTGATGATTTCAGAGTCAACAGTAAGAAGGTTAGTTTGACCTTTGAACAGCTTTATTAAAATGATCACCTTGAATGACCTTGTTATTTCTGATGCAGCAAGTTTGTAATTTATAATCTATTTTACCTTTAATCTATTTTACCTTTTGCCCAATTAGACCTCCAATATGACCATTATGTTACTCATCTGATAAATCTTGTTATGGTTGTTTCTATTGCACAGATGGTCATACAGATGTGGCCGTTTTGGAGTAAGACTTTGTATGATATCATATCAGTCATGTAGGTATTAATGGCAGCAGTCTGACATCTTGTATGGGTACCATGGTAGTCTCTTGAAAATGTTGCTATGACAGAGGGCTGCTGCTAAACTAAGGGATATATTGACATTTGAGTTTTCATCAGACCTCATTGATCCAATATACACAGTGACTAATAGACACATAAGTGATATTTGACCACACTTTAATATTTAGTTGCATTCCAGTTGCTAATTAGCAAACTGACAATGATTTTAAAGGGCTCTGTTTTTAAGTTGCCCTGGATTATATGCATTGTAAAACATAAATAATTATGAATGGATTTTACCAAAACATAGTTTGTTGATGTGTCTAAGGAATATCTTACATTATGCCAAAACCTTCAGGGGAAGGGGGCTTTTACAAAAATATATTTATAGATGTGTCTTAGTATGATGAATATGTATGCATTCTGTAGGTTTTACATTGTCTTGTACAACTCCTGGTCCTTGTATATTTGAAACATGTATGTTTATATCATTGTATCTTCTATGTATTGGCTAGTTATTATCTCTAAATATTTTCTAGATATAAATTAAAGAGACGAATTTATTCAAAAACAATGTATGTCTTCATTGCAATTTTTTTACTTGAAATTATACTTTTAGAGTAAGGGAGTATGTGGTGGGTGACAGTGAATACTTATCTTAATTTTTTTATAGGCTATATATGGCGGCCAGTATCAATGGTGGATGAAGAAACCGGACAAACCCCGGAAAAAACCACCGACCCACGAGAAGCTACTGGCAAGCTTTCTTACATTTGCCGAATCTTAGACACGAACCCACGCAGACAGAGGTGAGATGGCAGTGGTCCGTAACAGACAGCGCTTTAGACCATGCATGCATGAGTGTATGTATGTTTTTCAACATAGAATAACATAGTTTTACCAAATATGGTTTGATGGAGTTTTTCTAATGAAAAGCAAGGATTGTTTCAATACTTAGCAGTTGAAAGCAAGCTATGAACATAAGAAATGATCTGGTCTTGGATTCCAGGAAATTGGTTTGTACTCAGTTGAATATCTTGTAGTATCTATTGAGTATGTAATTAACTCAACATGTATACCAGGAATATATACCAAATTAATATTGCCTAATGCATTCCTGTTTTCTGGCTGCCATTGAGGGAAATCACTATGTATATGTCTAGACAGTATATGTATTACAAATTGCTGAAACTTTAGCATGGCTTGAGAATCTGTCTGTTTTCTTAGCACTCTCAGTCATGGAAATGAATTGTGTTCAGCACTTTACATACCTATATACGTATGTATGTATGTATGTATGTATGTATGTATGTATGTATGTATGTATGTATGTATGTATGTATGTATGTATGTATGTATGTATGTATGTATGTATTCTTAGCACTCTCGTCCTCAACATATTTAGGTGAAATACAACTGCACAAAACAATATTTAGGTTAAATACAACTGCACAAAACAATGTTGAGACTAAATCAATCTAATTTAGATAAGTAATTAAAGAGTGCAAGGACAAAGTAGTTTAATATGGTGATATATTAGTGTTTAACATGTTTAAGAAATGAGTGATACATTAGTGTTTAACATGTTTAAGAAATGAATGATATATTAGTGTTTAACATCTTTAAGAAATGAGTGATATATTAGTGTTTAACATGTTTAAGAAATGAGTGATACATTAGTGTTTAACATGTTTAAGAAATGAGTGATATATTAGTGTTTAACATGTTTAAGAAATGAATGATATATTAGTGTTTAACATGTTTAAGAAATGAGTGATATATTAGTGTTTAACATGTTTATGAAATGAGTAATATATTAGTGTTTAACATGTTTATGAAATGAGTGATATATTAGTATTTAACATGTTTAAGAAATGAGTGATATATTAGTATTTAACATGTTTAAGAAATGAGTGATATATTAGTGTTTAACATGTTTAAGAAATGAGTGATATATTAGTGTTTAACATGTTTAAGAAATGAGTGATATATTAGTGTTTAACATGTTTAAGAAATGAGTGATATATTAGTGTTTAACATGTTTAAGAAATGAGTGATATATTAGTGTTTAACATGTTTAAGAAATGAGTGATATAATAGTGTTTAACATGTTTAAGAAATGAGTGATATATTAGTGTTTAACATGTTTATGAAATGAGTGATATATTAGTGTTTAACATGTTTAAGAAATGAGTGATACATTAGTGTTTAACATGTTTAAGAAATGAGTGATATAATAGTGTTTAACATGTTTAAGAAATGAGTGATATATTAGTGTTTAACATGTTTAAGAAATGAGTGATATATTAGTGTTTAACATGTTTAAGAAATGAGTGATATATTAGTGTTTAACATGTTTAAGAAATGAGTGATATATTAGTGTTTAACATGTTTAAGACATGAGTGATATATTAGTGTTTAACATGTTTAAGAAATGAGTGATTGAGACATAGTTGGTAGTATCTAAAGGAGACCACCAAATGGTCCAAAAGTAATGAATGGGTTTATCATCAGACAATACTTAAAATTAACAAAATGGCATTACATCAACCAAGAGTTTATCACTGTAAAGTACAGTATATAAATAATGCAACCCTTCATTTGTATTTAGGAGACTGGTTTTCCCTTACTTAATGTAAATTGTCTTTACATTTCAAGGATTATCGCCATGAAGGTGGGCAGAGATACTTAAAGGAAATCCGGTCTTACTTAAGAGACAAACCTACCACAGTTCACTTGGTTGATGAGGACTTTGCCATTGATAACACAGTTCTTGATAGCAAATTGGAGAAGTTGAAAAAGAAAATTGTAGAGGTGGCTTCACAGCAGCCACACTGGGGAGAGCAGATACCCACTCGTTGGTTTCTCCTGGAACAGCAACTGATGATGCTCAGGGATGCTGGTCTGAAGGTATTCATTTAAATGCATGATTATCAATTAGGGCTGTTAAACGAAAATCGGAAATCCGATGATCGGTTTTGAAAATGATTATCGGTTTTTGTTTTTACAAAACGATAATCGAATTCAATATTTTTTACCATTTTTGTAGTGAAAATTTTAAAAAATGCCAGAAAAAAAATTCATTCATGCATTTGTTTACTGTTTACATTTTAATACAATATTGCCAGCAGATAAGGTGTATTTGTTTAAAATTTGTGAGAGCTCCATGCAGCGTGTTTGTAAATGAATACATTTATTGTTGAAGGATGTCAATAGTTAGTTGACCGACCGGTCGCTAAATTCTTTGATGTCCGAAATTGACAACAATAGACTGTTAATAGCTACAGTCTCTGTTGTTGAGGACTGGTCTCTGCTGGTTGTGTCTTTTCAAGTTTACAAATATGGCTGGTCGTATAAATAAATCTGATGTATGGGAAATCTTTGAAAAAATTTAATCAAGCATGGCTCGCTGTAAACTATGTTCACAACAAGTAAGTCAGAGCGGTGGTACTACTATTGGATTGCATGCACATTTGCGTAGCAAACGTCCAGGATTTGCGACTCCTTCAAATGTTCAGCCGCGATTAACAACATTTATTGGAACACAAAGAAACTGTCCTGATAGTCATAAAGAAAACGTTACTGCTGCTGTAGCTAAGTTTGTCGCTGAAAACATGCTACCAATTTCGATTGTTGAATCCAATTCTTTCCGTGATTTGATGGCTTTGGTGGAACCACAATATCGTCCTCCATGCCGTCAGATGATGATGTCACGAATGACTACAATGAAGAAGACGCTAATGGCGATATTGCAGACACATCTAGAAGAAAATGTCAAGGATATTGCCGTTACCACGGACATATGGACCAGTGTAACCAACGAAGCATACCTGAGCTTCACTGCCAGGTACATTGATCCAGACTGGACTATGAAGACGCCCATTCTTGCAACAATTCCAATGAATGACCGCCACACCCAAGCCATCATCGCTGAACATCTGGGAACTGTGGCTGAAGAATGGGCTATAAAAGGTAAAGTTGTTGCATTTGTCCATGATGGTGCTTCCAATGTTAAAGATGTCGGTAGCGTGAAGGGATGGTTGGATGTTCATTGTGCGGCACATAAATTGCAACTTTGCATTAATCATGCAATGGGTCCCCATGGCGTCACGAATCATCAAATTTCCAAGTTTGTATCCACTGCATCACGTTTAGTTGGACATTTGTCACAGCCCAATGGCGGAGGGTGAGCTTATGAAACGACAGGTGTCCATGCATAAGGGCAAGACACCACTCGAACTAATTCAGTACTGCAAGTCCCGCTGCAACAGCGTCTTTGACATGTTTGAAAGGCTCTCACAACTCAGATGGCCTGTTGTGGCGGTTCTTAGTGACAGAAGCGTGACAAAAATGAACAATGCCAAAACACTGGATATGAAGGAGGAACATTGGCAACTGATTAGCGAACTACTCCCGGTTTTGAAGGCATTGCAGATCATGACCTCCGTCTTGTCAGCCGAACGCCAACCTTCAGCCTCTTGTATTTTTCCGATGTTATGGGGTCTCATGAAGAATCATCTAATCCTTAAAGAAGAAGATTCTAAGACCTTGGGAAAATTCAAGACTGACGTTGCTAAGAATATTTCACAACGGTTTGGCATGGAATGCGACGAAACAGCAACAAATGAATGCATCGTTGCATCAAACCTCGATCCAATGTACAAACATCTTCCCGGATTTGATGACAACTTCAAGAAACCGGCGTATGATAATGTCCGCCATCTACTCAGACAGATGCCAGCTGACCTTGAACATCCTTCGACTAGTGGTGATGCAACCAGCTCTGAACCGCCAACAAAACGATCTCGACCAAATCATGCGTCAGTTATGTTTCTGCTGGGTGATAGTGCATCTCAGCAGGAATTTAATGACTGTGACTTTGAACATTATATCAAATCGCCATGGATGACGACTTCAACGGAAACAGCACTGGAGTGGTGGAAACATATTGAGAAACTGTTTCCGAAAACAGCCAATCTTGCCAGGAAATTCTTGTGTATTCCGGCGATGTTGATACAATCAGAGAGATTATTTTTAGCCACTGGACATTTGATAAGCGATCAACGTAACCGGCTCCTTCCAGAATATGCAGATTCGTTAGTTTGTTTTAATAAGAACCAGGACTTCTTCGATATGTAAACTAATTTGGATTTACTAGTTTGACTTACTTTTTTTTATCTATGGACAATTTTTATCTATGATTTGTTTATTGACTTTATTCCTGTTTCCTGTTTTTTATTGCCAGCAGGATCGCAACTCGTAAATTTATGTTTTATTTGTGCTGTTTAATAGTTTATAAGTTTTTTCTATAAATGTACAGTATAAATTATGTTTATTTAAATCTCTAAGTTTATTTAAATCTCTAAGTAGAAAATATATTAATCGGCATTGACACTATGTCGCGTCATCTTGCGCGTATGTACCTTAATGCATACAGTAACTTGCAAATATAAGATTATATTTTTATGAAGGCTAATACAAACCAATAATCGGTTTAAAATCGGATTGCTACAATCGATAATCGGTTTGCCAGAAAAACCTATATTAAAAACCCTATTATCAATAATTAATATGCACCATTTCTATGAAACCTTTGGATTACACAGCCTTTAAGGTCTGACTTTTGAGTTGTCTCATTGACCAAGTCAAGCGATAATTTAATTTAGATGAATGTGATTGGTATACCATGTGTCTGATGTGACAGGTGGCTGGAAAAGTTCAACTATCAAGAATTTTTAAGAATTTAATAAACAATACAGTTGGATTAGCAAGACTTGAATTTTGAATATTATTGAATACTTACTGTAACTTTACGCACAATAAAACTCATAATTTTCAAAATTTAAATCTCCTATACGTACATCAGTACAAGTTTTCACTCTACTAGCAATTTTATCAGCGCAACATGTAGTATACGAATACAGGATGACAGTGATCTAGACAGCCGTAAGATCCCTTGGATTCTGGATGAGTGAGTGATCTAGACAAGAGTAGTAATAGGGGGCACTATAGCCTCAATGGAAAATCCAGTCAAAAAGTGCTTGGGGCACTATAGCCTCAAAATTTATAGCCTCAAGGGAAAATCCAGTCAAAAAGGGCTTGGGGCACTATAGCCTCAAAACAGCTTGGGGCACTATAGCCTCAAGGGAAATGGAACATGGGGGGTCTGTATAGCGTCAAGGGAAATTGAACATAGTGGGTCTATATAGCCTCAAGGGAAATGGAACATAGTGGGTCTATCTAGCCTCAAGGGAAATTGAACATAGTGGGTCTATATAGCCTCAAGGGAAATGGAACATAGTGGGCCTATCTAGCCTCAAGGGAAATATAACATGGGAAATAAAACAAGGGAAAAAAAGGGTGGCAATGAAAGCTACTATCTTTTCGAGACTTATGAGTGGCCCTGAAAAGGGCCGTTATGTGTAATGTTAACGTTGTCTTGTTAACACAGAGGACATCTCACAGATCTTCTTCTCTTCCTTAAACTTCTCCTTACTGTGGGTCCATAGAAGAGAACTCTCTTCAAGCAACCTTGTCTTTCCACATAGACTCTTCTCTTCCAATAGGCTGTCTCCGTCCTATGAATGACACTCCATGATGATCTGACATACATGGGTATGTCAGTCCTAAACAGCATACTTGACACAAGGGTTGACGATTCAACATTTGTCCACATCTTGTGATGAGAAACAGGTGAATCGAATGCCGTGTACTGCGGTTATTTATAGGGGAAGAGCGGATTGAAACGGATTGAGTGTATCCACCAATCCAAACGTGCGTTACAAAAGTCAGACACAGCCATCCAATCGGAAGAGAGCAGTCTGTGACGTCACCTTTTCTATATAGAGGTACTAGCGCCTGTGCGCAGTCAATCGATTCAAGAGAGTTGTCAATCATGGCGGACCCTAAGAAGACAATGAATTGGAGTGAGACAGGAGTAGAGACAGCAAGTCATGGACCAACAGTGACTACTAAAGTCATGACAAATCTACATCCAGAAGAAGTTGATTTTAACTGGGATATTGTGGATTTTTAACATCGCAAGAATTTATTCCGGAACCTTCGTTGCCTTCTGTATCTTCTTATGGACACGTCGATGATTTTAAACAAAGACAAAAAGAAGCATTGGAGCGATTTTTACAACAACAGAAAGTAGAAGAACAAGCTTTTCTTATGCAACAGCAGGAAGAAGAAGAAGCAAGAAGAAAACACCAGGAAGAAACAGTAGCAACAGCAGCAGCAACGGAGAAGAATGAAGACCAAGGACAGAAAGAAAATAGTGAAAATCAAACGGTTACGACGGTACTTTTAGATATTTTAGCTGAGTTAAGGAGTCTGAAACAAATGTATCAGACTTCTTTATCACGACCGAAGAGAAAAAGACCTTCTCGAGCGAAACAACCCGATCTCTCTGTGACTACGTCTACCTTACCACCGTTAGTGATTTCTACCAAATCATTGACAGGAACCACCAGTCCCGAAGTAGGCCTTGGCCGTGGCAAAGGCTTAAGACAGCTCAAGAGGATTTCATCCCGTTTCTGAGTTTGTTTTGTTTTAAACACACAAAACACCAACGGTCCTTTTCAGGACCACTCCAATTATTTCGAAAAGAAATACTATGTCAATTGCCTATTTCAATGAAAACTCAAAAGTCCTTTATTTTTTTAAAACCCCATGATGTACGTGTGAGTGAATGAATGTGTGAGTGTAGGTAATTATACTATCAAATCAAAACCAAGAGACACTTACGTTTTTTCTCTTTAGTTTATTCTAGTACAAACGTCACAATTCAAAATCACAACATAACATAACACAAGACCACTTTAAAAAAGTTCATAGGTTTTCTTCTGTTTCACTCTTTCTGTTTTTTCATTTTCTTTACTGTCACAGCTTTTTCTTTTTCTTCCTCTTCACTTTCGTTTCGTCTTCTTTTCTTGTGAACGTGACGGAGTTCTTCCTTGGGGGAGGGTACCTCTTCCTCCTCCTGTTCAGAATTTCTTTCCTCCTTCTCCTTCTCCTCCTCCTCCTCCTCCTGTTCCTGTTGTTTCTTAGGGCAGTTTGGAGACCAATGTCCTTTCTCTTTACAATAATAACAGGTATCTTGACTTTTGTCTCTATTGTAGCCTTTTTTATTTTTGTTACGATCTGAACATTCTGTAGCCCAATGTCCTTTCTTCTTACAGATATAGCAAGTATCTTGACTTTTATCTCAATAGGAGGGAGAGTAGGCTGTCGGCTGGTCTGAGGAAAACTTTCGTATGACCCCACGTAAAGCTCTAATGAGAAGTTCCACTTGTGTAGGTTCTTCCATCGTTCTGGTCAATGTGAGAGTGAAAGGAATACTGAACCGTTAGACACTAACCCTTTATATATATATGCACGGATCGAACATGAATATATAGGGGTTATGGTCTTTAAAAGGTAGTCATTTGACTTTTTGCAGACAAGATGAAAAGACCACATCATGCTGTGGAGAAAGGAAAAGACAGTAAGAGACAGAAACGTAATGTATCGCCTAACACAGTAGCTGAAGTCTTGGCTCAAATTCATGCCAGTGATTTTGAAGATGACATGAGTGAGCCCGAATCCACACCCAGACAATCGACGTCCAAGCAAAGTGCACCACCCTTAGTAAACCCTGAAAATTACTATTACATTCGAGAGACAGAAAAGCGTTCCTCTCGAAAATTTAGAACAACGGCTTACACGTATGCCGTAAAGTTTAAAGATTTCAAGGCCAATGTACGTTTGGAGAATACAGAAGGGTTCATTACTGAGGTGTGGGATTCTGTGTTAACTGCACTGAAACAGCAATGTCAAGCCAAAGAAGACGATCGCTTGAGACTTTCTATTCATCACGATAATTTGAAGTCTCCCGTTTGGATCGAGTTTACTAGCCCATCAGAATTAACACCTTCCAAAGTCATCGACAAAATTCAACATGTGCAACAATCCAACGACAAGTTTCACATTGACGATGGAAAAGCCACACTGTTTATGACCCACGTGTCTCTTCCCCAGGGGACAGGACGCAAAAAAGTATTATTGGTCGACAGCCTTCGCAGCATGAAGCGAAGCCTCGTCCAAATTAACAATCCTCAAGACCAGATGTGTTTAGCCCGTGCTGTCGTCGTGGGACGAACGTATGCCAACAAGAACGACACGACAGAATGGAAAAGAGCCTGGAAAACTATTCGACAATCGGACCGAGCCAAACAACGAAGTGAAGCAGAACTTCTGTTACAGCAAGCGGGGATATCCAAAGACACTCCTTGTGGCATTCCAGAAATGCAAAAGTTGCAAGACGTCTTGTCTCCACATTACACTTTGAAAGTACACCCTCAAGAAGTGCGTGGACCTCTTTTGTTTCGAGGCCACGATTTCAAAGACCGAAAATACATTCACGTCTATCATCACGATGGTCATTTTGATACCATTACCAGTATCACTGGATTTCTGAAATTCAGTTACTACTGTGAAAAATGTGACTATGGTTATAACAATCGAGAACAACACAAGCATTGTGGATCAAAATGTGAGGGATGTTTGGCCTCTCAACCTTGTCTGGACCAAGGACAAGTACGAGTGCATTGCCTTGTGTGTCAGCGCACTTTTGTCAGTCTTACCTGTTACCAACAACATTTGAAGATGCAAGGTTCACAGCAGAGAAATGCTTGTCAGCTTCTGAGATTGTGCCCTACTTGTGGACAAGGCATACGTACCAATAGTGTTAAGTTACACGTTTGTCGAGGGAAGAAACGATGTCACATTTGTCGCCAAATTGTGGACTTGGAGCACGAATGCTTCATTCAAAAATATCAACCCCAACCAAAAGATACCCAGAAGAAAGGGAATTTTATCTTTTTTGATTTCGAATGCATGCAAGAAACTGGTATTCACATTCCTAATTTCTGCGTGGCTCACCGTGCGTGCGAGCAGTGCATCCAAGAACCTATCTTTAGTCATTGCCCTTACTGCAGCAAGATTCCTGGAGGACGTGAAAAAATCTTTCGAGGGTCAAACACCTTGGTCAATTTTGCCCAATGGATCCTTAATCCCATCGACGAAACGTGGAGTCCAGAAGACATCGAACGTTACGGAGAGTGTCATTGCCATGCCACGGTCATGGCTCACAATTTCTCGGGATACGATGGGCAATTTCTGCTCAGATACTATGCGGAACAAAGTACCGAACGGCCTCAAGTGACTTTAAACGGAGTCAAAATCATTTCTATGCAAGTAGGACAAGTACAGTTTAAAGATTCGATGTGTTACTTGGCCATGCCATTAAGTCGCATGCCTAAAACGTTTGGAATGACAGAAATGGCTAAAGGTTATTTTCCACACTTTTTTAATACCAAAGCCAATCAACATGCCGTTCTACCACATTTGCCGGAGGCTGACGACTACGACCCCGACAACATGCGCACCGAACAACGAGAAGCTTTCTATGCTTGGTACCAGACTCACGCCTCGGACCCTTTTGACTTTCAAGAAGAAATGTTAAGGTACTGTCGATCTGACGTGGACATTTTACGACGTTGCTGTGGAAAATTTCGAGAATTGTTCATGGAATACGGAGGGATCGATCCTTTGAAAGAAGCTAACGTAATTTTCGATAGACCGATCACGTGATTATGTATGACCTGTTGCTGTGAAGCGAGGGCAAGGTACTACCGGAGTAAGACAGCGTTTACGCAGTGTATGGATAGTTAGTGTGTCCGAGTACTTTAAGTGAAGGAATTTATGTACATTTAAAAAGTGCTGCTTTCAGAGAGAGAGAGAGAGAGAGAGAGAGAGAGAGAGAGAGAGAGAGAGAGAGAGAGAGAGAGAGAGAGAGAGAGAGAGAGAAGAGAATGCACTTACCAAACCAGGTGTAGGATTAAATAAATGATAAATTATGTACGAATTTGATCTTAAAAGCTCAATAAAATCCAAAAATTAAATACAATAATATATAAATTTTCTAAAAATCTCTTAAAGATAAACTAAAGTAAAAAGACCTAAGGGGGAGGTCACACAGCTCATGAAACTAGCAGAGAGGTGAAACGAAAGTACAGCCAACCATCAGGAACAAAACACCAGAATGTATACGAGTTCGGACCTGGAAACCCCTAGCCCTAGAAAGCCTGATTGCTTAATAAATACAAACAGAGGAACCACGACTTAAATTTCATTATAAAATGACATGTTAAGCTATTAGATATTATGAAGGATGTCGAGGGAATATACTCTAAGTTCTGACCGTGCTGAGAATGATTTAAATAGGGCTGCCACAAATAACGCGTCAAACTTGTTCAATGGCGTTATATTTAGAAAATTTGTATGTTTGGCAAAGTATTTGTTGATATTGTCACGTAAGGGCAAGAACTACAACTCTGGACCACGATGTATACGCATGCGCAAATGGTCATCAACACTGATCATGGCAGGGGTCGTAAATTGAGTAAAGCAAGAAAACCATTCGAAAGATTTAATGCTTTAAAATGGAGTATTAACCTTGTAAAATGTACGTTTTAGGCCGAGAAAGTGCACGAACGTCAACCTGGAAATGGTAATACGTAAACCGGGAAACAAAAATGCAATTAAGTACGGCTCTATGAAAACGAAGACAAGTTACTCGATTTAAACAACATATAAAAACATTACTTCAAAATTCCGTTTGATTTTTGTACAATATACCACAATGAGATATGAAGGGTGAACAAAGATGTAAAAACCCTTTATTAGTTTGGACAACAGGATAACCATAAGGACCAGTCATTTAATTCTAGTTAAAAGTCTCTGAATTGTCCACACACAAAAATGTACAATACGAAAGGATAAATTAACAGCAAAAACTTTGTTTCGAAGCGGTGAATTTTGGAACTTTTCATTTTTTTCCTAATGGTATGTTGGTATTGCCTCATGAGACGAGCATGTCGGGTAACTTCCTTTTACAGCACGCAGACGTTCACGATGAGAATAATACCGACCGCAATCATCAACGCCGAACCGCCGGTGAACAGACCTAGGGACCAAGACGCAGTCAACTGAGACAGTGTAGGTAGGGCTGATAGGGTGATGATCCCGCTACCGTAGATGATCACACATACAATACCGGATATGCCTGTAATAGTTAGCAGTAAAAAAAATAAGTATGTAGTAATGGATGGATGGATAGATGGATAGATATTCACATATCATACAGGTTAGAGAATCGTAATTTATACCAGACGGAGATTCGAACCCCCATCTTGCCTTTAAGCACAACCCCTATCATATCTCGACAGTGCACGCATCACCAAACGATGATGCCACCATGTTGGTAGTACAGGCATGTGTGCGTAGCAGACACGCCAAGCTGAAAGCAAAAATGTCAATAGTCTGGCTTGCCAATAGGCTGGCCATCTCACGCAATGGTCTTGATGACTTTGACATGTGAGAGGTTTTATTTTATCACAGGACATGGATTTATAAATGCAGTTGGTTACTGGACTAGGTGTTTGATCTTTTGTAAAGCAAATACGAATTCTTAGAGGAAACTTGTGGATTCCGTACCCCTCAAGATTGACTGCATATTATATGCATTGGTCTTTTCAGTCTTATCTGGGAAAATTGAATGCGCAATAACAATTTTTTAGATGAGAGAGACGAAGTTTGTTTTCGTAAGGATAAATTAAGCATTGCTTTAACACCATCACCATTATCGGATCTACGCCCGGATTTTCTGAACGAGTGTAAAATAGAATGATGTAGTTGCTTCAAAGGGATAAAATTAAGTTATCAGCGAAAGTGAGGGAGGGGATGCTATAATAACCATAGTGCAGTGTATCGAAGCATGTGAGAGGGTGGTGGTCTTATACACAGAGTGCAGTGTCTATATAATCTAGCTTTCGCTCTTCTACAACTGAACAATATTTGGATTACAAAAGACAGCACAGCTGGAAAATAGAAACGTTCTAAATGGAAAACAATGGAACAAGAAATTAAATTTAATCTACGGATGAACAATCTACTATATCAACGTTTATTGACCGTTATATGATAAAATAAAATACTAAAATGTATTACATTTGCAGATGTTACAACTCCAACAAAATGACATCACCAAACAAGAACTCATTGATACGGCCATATCACCAAACAAAAGCTGATCAATACGGCTACAAGTGGTTAGCACCATGGACTGATTCCGTCTGTAAGAAGCTACTTGAGGTCAAATCCCCTTTCACATAACATTCTGTAAGGTCGAAACAATTATTGCACGAATTTAGAACTGGTCATATTAATATAATACTAATGGATGAAGATCCACCTTGATGCGTTTCTTACAAACAAACCCTTTACCATTAAACAGATTCTGATAGATTGTTCTAACCGCTCCGGTGGCCTAGTGGTTAGAGCGTTCGCCGCGGAAGCGGGAGGTCGTGGGTTCGATCCCCGGCCGAGTCATACCAAAGACTTACAAAAATGGTACTAACAGCTGCCTCGCTTGACGCTCAGCATTAAGAGGTTAGTGTTAGGACTGGTCGGCCTGGTGTCAGGATAATGTGACTGGGTGGGACATCATGCTACATGTCTGCGGCATGATGCCTCAGTGCTAGACATCACTATAAACTGCCTCACAGCAGACATCGTAGCGATATGACTGAAAAATTGTTAAAAGCTACGTTAAAAATCCTAATCAAACAAACAAACAAAAGCCTCAAGTGACTTTGAACGGAGCCAAAATCATTTCTATGCAAGTAGGACAAGTACAGTTTAAAGATTCGATGTGTTACTTGGCCATGCCTTTGAGTCGCATGCCTAAAACGTTTGGAATGACAGAAATGGCCAAAGGTTATTTTCCACACTTTTTTAATACCGAAGCCAATCAACATGCCATTCTACCCCATTTGCCTGAGGTTGACGACTACGACCCCGACAACATGCGCACCGAACAACGAGAAGCTTTCCATGCTTGGTACCAGACTCACGCCTCGGACCCCTTTGACTTTCAAGAAGAAATGTTAAAGTATTGTCGATCTGACGTGGACATTTTACGACGCTGTTGTGGAAAATTTCGAGAACTGTTCATAGAATACGGAGGGATCGATCCTTTGAAAGAAGCTTGTACCATTGCCAAAGCATGTTCCTTAGTGTACCGAAAACGCTTTATGCCCGAAAATACTCTAGCGGTCATCAGTCCTCAAACGACAAATTTTGTCAAACATCAATACTCGGTTAAAGCCCTACGCTGGCTCCATTACTTGTGCGACAAGGAAGACAAATGGATCCAACACGCTCGCAACGGAGGAGGCGAAAAGACCATCGGAACGTATTCGGTAGATGGTTGGGACTTAGAAAACCCTCAGATCGTGTACGAGTTTAACGGATGTTTATTTCACGGATGTCCCCTATGCTACCCTCAGCGTAACACCAAAAATCAGTTTTTACAACGAACCATGGAAGACTTGTACCAGACCACGTGTCAGCGACGTTTGAAGTTAGAACAGCAAGGATACCAGGTGGTGGAAATGTGGGAACACGAGTACGATCAGCGTTTGAAAACCGATCCCGAGTTTAAACGCATCGTAGAAAGTTACAAGTGGGTGGACCCCCTGAACCCTCGGGATAGTTTGTACGGAGGACGAACGAATGCTACCTGTTTACTGTACCAAGCGGACGAGGAGAAGGGAGAAGAAATCAAATACTTGGACGTGTGTTCGTTGTATCCTTACGTGTGCAAATATTGTCACTTTCCCGTAGGGCATCCAGAATTGATGACAGAACACATTGATTTGGACCACATTCGACAGTACGAAGGATTGATCAAGTGTAAAGTCTTACCACCCACAGACTTGTACCATCCCGTTTTACCTCACCATTGCCAAGGAAAACTGATGTTTCCTTTGTGTCGCACATGTGCCGAAACGTGCAACCAAGACCAACCTTGTCATCACACTCAGGAAGAACGTGCCTTGACAGGAACGTGGGTGAGCGTGGAATTGTTTAAAGCTCTGGACCTGGGATATCAACTGTTAGAAGTGTACGAAATTTACCACTTTCCCAAAACACAACAATACTGCAAGGGCGACGAGAGACAGAAAGGTATTTTTGCAGACTACGTGGATGCCTTTTTAAAACTAAAACAAGAAGCTAGTGGCTATCCTTCCTGGTGTCACACTCCCGAAGACCAAAAGATATTCAAAGAAAAATATCGGGAGCAGGAAGGTATCACTTTAGACCACATCGAGAAAAACGAAGGAAGGCGGTCGTTTGCCAAAGTGATGCTCAATTGTTTGTGGGGTAAAATGGCACAACGTCCGTCTTTACCCAAGACGGAGTATTTGTCCGATCCGTCTCGCTACTTCCAGATGATTCACGACCCAACCAAAGTCATCAAACACGTGGACGTCATTCGTGAGGACTTGATCTTAGTCAATTACGAAGAAGAACTAGACTTTGTAGAAGCCGACAAATTTGGAAATGTCATCATTGCGGCTTACGTGGCAGCCCACGCTCGCTTAAAATTGTACGAAGTGCTAGAACTGTTAGGAGATCGCGTGTTGTATTTTGACACAGACAGTTGCATCTACATTCACCGACCGAACCAGTGTAACCCTGTCATCGAAGGAGACCGTTTAGGAGCCTGGACCGATGAACATCCCGACGACAAGATTCTAAGTTTTGCAAGTGGCGGTCCTAAAAATTACGGCTACGAATACCGAGACCCCCAAGGAAAAATGCACACCGAATGTAAAGTGAAAGGATTGACTCTTAATTATCGCACCAGTCAAGTGGTGAACTTTGACGTACTACAAGAAGCCTTGCAGTCGGGACAGGATGAAACGTTTCAAGTGACTACCCACGAACCGCACAAGATTGTCCGTTTACCCGCACACCAAATTGTTAGCCGACCTTTGGAAAAAGTCTACCAAATCGTGTACCAAAAGAGAGTACGACTTCCCAATCACTTCACTCTACCGTACGGTCACGTCGAAATTGGGCAGCATATAAAAAGGGATATCGTCCACGATCAATAATTCATTTGTCACTACAACGACCCAGCGAAAAGAAGATGAATCCATTTAAACAGACATCATTCAAATTTGGGGATTGTAAAACAAATGTACTTTTCCCGAGTGTGAAAAGTACTGGATGGATAAGACCCATGCATTGCAACGGAAGATGCCCAGAAGGAAACTGTAAGTGTCCTTGTGGTATGCACTGTAATTGCGTTACAGAGTGCGATGGTGAACCCTACGATTGTAGTGATGCCAGACGCTGTGACGTTAGCGATTCAGCTGGATATCGTGGGAACGTTGCTATGACTACTACCCCTATATCTACCGTGAAAAGTGATGCTGTGCGTGTCAAACCTGAGGGATGCGAAAGCGGTGCGACACGTTATCGTGGACTCCTAGGAATTTCACCGTACCTACATCGAACAGAAGTGAGGAGAGTCGAATATTCGTTCCCGACGAGTTTACCTGAATACTGCCACTTTAAAAGTCGAATCCAAACCTTCAAAGATAAATGGCCAAAATATCTGCCTGGATCAACTCCTGAAGAATTAGCCAGAGCTGGATTTTTCTACTTGGGCGAAGGGGATAAAGTCAAGTGTTTCAGTTGTGGTGTATCCATTTACGAGTGGGAACATAAAGATTCCGCTTACTTGGAACATGCTCGATGGTCTCCGAATTGTCAATACCTACCTTTAGTGGGACCTAGTGATTGGAAGTGACACTACTACTCCATGTCGTGTAACACACCTAGACCAGTATATAAACCCTCTCTAAAACATTATATTCAAGGATTACCACACGAATTGCAAGAGAAGAGCTACAAGGACGATTGGCAAGGCCTTGCTAAAGAAAACTTGCAATGGGTGACTGTAGAACTTTTGTGTCGTGAAATTCACAAGAGGCAAGTGACAAAAATTAACCAACGTGTTAGATTTCTCTGGATTAAGGGTATTTTTTTGCTCTGTTACCAATGTACTACGTTTACCTCTGAAGATTGCTTTGATCCTTCTTAACCGTTACCCTGAATGGCAGTGGGACGAAATTACACGTTATATTAATCACTTTCGCTTTTGGAGCAAATTTAATTCTATGTTTAATTCTGGGTTGAATCTACACTTGTAATCTTTGACCTAAAAAAGAAGTATAAAAGAGAACAACCATGCCACAACCTTTATCATTGGTGATCCAACAGATTCCGTGGAAGGATATCAATGAGAAGATTCACACGGTGAAAGATTACGAACACTTATTACAAGAACTATACCCTATGAATTGGGGTCGACGTGTCGTGTGTGTTTTAGTGACTTGCTTTCTGGGATTTCGTTTACCTGCCGATTCCTTGTGGACACTTTACGAACACTACCTATCAAAAAAATAAGACAGTATGGTGGTTCCTTTAAATGTCCACGAGAGACTTATTCTGTTCAAAGCCTTACGTTTTCATCTGGATACGTCTCGACCTTTCCAAGAAAAAGATTCGTCACCTTTTACGTACGGAAGCAGTGTACGAAGATGTGTGTGTAGCTTGTGATTTACACCCTCATTGGACAGATGTACGTGACTGGAAAAGTTGGGATTTTGAGGCTTGGACAAACGAAGTATCCCATTATGCCCAAGCGTTGTGTTCCTAAAATTCATCGTCGTGTGAAAAAAGTCACTTTTAATCCTGTGTTAGTAACAGTACCAGAAGAAGAAAAAGAAAAAGAATCTATCACCCAAGACAATCCTTCTGTTCAAGACAGAACTGTCATGGACATTCCCCCACAAAGACCCTTTCGAGAAGACACCTATGTGACTGTACCCCCTGTAGAGGAGACTATAAGAACATTACATACTACCTCTAGGACACCTTCGTTACCCAAACCACGTTGTACAGTGACTTGTTTATATTCCACTTTGATCGTTTGCCTAGGTATTTTATTCCTGTATTTATCCATTTGGCTTTTATGTTTTCGTGTTGTTCAAATTTAAACATGCATTCAAATAAACGTGTCTTGAAAAAAGTATAAAAACCTCTTGTCTTGTCTGTTTTTGTGTCAATACTGTCATACCACTACACGACTATGGCTCACTCTACTCTTTCTACTACTCCTTCCTCCTCCACATTCAAAGTCATTGACGAACACTTAGATCAGGCTAGTTGGAAAGCCTTGTATCTTCGTCATCCTTTTAACATGTTAATTGCTGGACCGAGCGGTTCAGGCAAAACCGAATTTGTCAAACGTTTGATCGAACATAAACATCATTTGATCGATCGTCCACCTCAACGCATCGTGTGGTGTTACAAAGAGTGGCAATCGGCATACAGCCTCTTGCAAGAAAGTCAAGGTGATTCCATTGTGTTTGTAGCAGGCATTCCTAAAGAAGACGAGGGGATCGTGTCTGACCCTAGTCAAACTCATTGGGTTATTTTTGACGACATGTTAGGAGAAGACGAAGAAGAAATTAAACTGTGGTTTACACGTAAAGGGCATCATCGTAATGCCAGTGTCATTTACATTACACAAAATTTATTTCAACAAAGTAAAGCCCATCGTACCATTAGTCTCAATGCTCATTACGTGGTCTTGTTTAAAAGTCCTCGAGATAAATCACAAGTGCAAGTTTTAGCCAAACAGTCAGGAACACCTTGGCTAACTCATGCGTACGATGATGCCACTCAAACGCCACACGCCTATTTACTCGTGGATTTAAAACCCACTACCCCTGATTATTTGTGATTTCGTACCGATTTGTTTCACGACTGGTGTCAAGACGGAGGACCTGTCGTGTAAACGTCCTCCTCGTTGACATAACACTATGAAGCACTAAAAAAATCTATAAAAACCTTGGGTTACTTTGACCTGGTCTCATACATCGTCAACATGACGTCCCTTCAGTCTCATCTTCCGATCAAATTGATTCGTGCCTTGTACGGCATCAGTCGCGAAAAAAATCCACAAAGACGTGCTCACGTCTTAGAAGCCAGTCTCAAAGAAGTCTTACGATGGTTTACGGTGACAGCACGTCAAATACTGCAAGGCATCATTCACATTCCACATCAAACCAAACGCTTTTTTGACAGAAACAAAGTAGCCTTGACGCAACTGGCCAATCCTCGCATCGACACTCACACCAAAAAGCAAATCATATTGAAACCTGGAGGTAGTAGTTCTCTAGGAGGTGTCATCATTCGTTCCCTTTTAAAATGGGATCCCAATACTCCCAAAGTTCACCCCAAGAAGAAAACAAAAAAAGCCAAACAACCCCCTAAGAAAAAGAACAAGGGTACCAAGACCAAAGCACAGAAAAAGAAAAGTCCACAGAAAAAAGCGGACACCCGCAAAAGAGGCACTTCGGCCAGGACACAACCTTACCTTCGTCAACCACGACCTGTAAGAAAAGATCTACAAGGACGTTTGGCAGGGACTACGTTGCCAGTAGCCTCAGGGGCTACCACTTCTCCGTTGCGGGTGATGCCAGCCAAACCCAATTTGACACCCGTTTTTCCTAATTTGATGAAACATTGGAAATCTGCGTCTCCCAAAACGTCTCCTCCACCGGAGACACCCTCGTCCACATTAGCGTCAGTAGCAGCTGCTCATAAAGTACCTGCCCCCAAAGTCAAAGTCCAAGAAAGATCTGGCATGTTAAAGAGTTTACTAGATTTGTCCAAACAAGAACTGTCCCGATTGAGTCCATTGCGAACTCCTTCACGACGTGTGTTACCTGCCATGAAGTTGATACGACGCAAAGATAATCAGTGGCGACGCATTCCAGTATAAAAATATGACTTGAAAACCACGACGTCAATCAGTATTTTTTCTGTACCACTGATGAACACTCAAGGATGCCTCCTCAAAAACGTGCACACCATCACCCTCGACGTTCTACCGTCCAAAAAGGAAAAGGAAAAAGACAATCTCGTCATCCTACCAAACGCTCAAAAACCAAACAACGACGTCCTCCCGTAAAAAGACACAGTCATCCAAAGAAAAAGAGAAGTCATCAAAGGGGAGGCATATTTATTGGTCTTATTAAAAGTATGCAGAAACTAGACAAAGCAGCTAATAACCGAACTGGTATCTTTAGCCCTGCTTTTGAGGATTTAGCGTAGCATGCCGTTACCTTTTGGAGAAGCCAATAGAAAAAAGAAGATAAAAGAGGGTGTGTACCAAGTCTTTGACATCAGTGTATTTCTGGAACGAACAAGCAAAGATGTCACCTCGCAAAAAACATTCTTATTCACCCCACAAAGGAAAGAAAAGGAAAGGACTACCTCCTCGTTTAGCCAAACACGGAGACGTGTTGTCCGTCCTGTCCAAAGCCTCTCCGCCCATGCGAAAACAAATCATTAAAACAGCCTCCAAAGATGTCATCGATACCGTGTGTGAATGTTGTTTGAATGTTTTGAAAGGCACGATACCTTTGTCTCCACACCAGAAAAAATGCTTCGCCAAACATCGACACGTTCTTCGTCAAATGGTTCAAAAGAAAATATCCGTCCGTCAAAAGAAAAAGATGTTGGTGCAACGCGGAGGATTTTTACTCATTCTTGCTCCTATGTTGACAAGCTTAATACCAGGTTTGATACAAGGGATGACCCAAGGGTTAACTCAAGGAATGGGTAGAAGATAAAAGGACCCTATGGAGCACCACAATCTCAGACATAACCTTTGAAAGCCCATGGAAGGACGAAAACTAACTTTGGTTCCTTACAAACGATGGATGGAATACCATCATTGGCAAGAACAACGATCCCCTCATTTACCACCCAATTCCAATTTGGCTGAGATGTCGCAATTACAACACGAATTGCAATCCTTGATCCATCGCCACGATTTATCCGAAACCGAAAAATCACAAAAGTACGGTCAACTCTTGAAACGGCTACAACTCTTTCATCAGAAAGCTGTGGAACAAACTGCTCAACCCACTTTGTCCGATTTTAAGGCTCTAATGAATAACCCCGCACCCTCACCCTCACCCTCTACAGCAGTTAAAACAGACGTTACCCCACCATTACCCAAGGAAGAAGAACCCCATGATCTCTTTCAAACACCTACTGCTACTCCCATTTCGAGTAACATTGCCGCTTCCTTATTGACCCCTTCTCCCACTCCCCCACGAGAAGAACTCCTCCTTCGACAGATGTGAAAAAGAAAGAAAGGAAACCAGAAGTGAGAAAAGAAAAGAAGGCCAAAGAAGCTATCCCATTACCTCCGCCACCACCATTACCCTCGACGTCAACTCCTGTGGCACATCGGACACGTAAAACCGTTTCCAAACAACCCGCATTTCGTCCCACCCAAAGCAATATCCTCGAAGAGTGGGTCAATTATTAACGAAAACCATGGAGAAGGTATTAGCCAGCATTTACTACGATCCAGCTCACCCTGCAGGTTACGGAGGCATTCAGAAATTGTATCGTGCTGCCAAAACTCGCCTGAAAAAGCTCCGTTTACCAGCAGTACAACGATGGTTACAAGAACAAGCGACGTACACTTTACACAAACCCATTCGACGAAAATTTCACAGAAGTCGCACTCAAGTGGAAGGCATCGATCATCAATGGCAAGCCGATTTAGCTGATGTCTCTCATTTAGCCACCTACAATCGTGGCTACAAATATTTGTTTTGTGTCATCGACGTCTTTTCTAAATTTGCCTGGGTCGTACCATTGACATCCAAATCGAGCGGAGAGTTAGTACGAGCTTTGCAACTTGTGTTGAAACAAAGTGGTCGTCACCCTCTTCGATGGCAAACCGACAAAGGCACCGAATTTCTGAACCAAGCTTTCCAACGAGAATTAAAAAAACGTGACATTCATTTTTTCACCACCGAAAATCCTGAAACCAAAGCCAGTATCGTGGAACGTTTTCAACGTACCTTGAAAGAACGCATGTGGAAATATTTTACACATCAACACACTCTCAAGTACATCGACGTCTTACCACACTTAGTCCAAGCCTACAATCAATCTTACCATAGAAGAATTGGACGTGCCCCACAAGAGGTGACACCTGACAACGAAGTGACTGTTTTTGAGCGGCTGTTTGGTACGTCCCGGACGAGGGCTGTCCCCAAGAAAGGTAGAGAAGTGTTAACCCCGGGAGATTGGGTACGCATTGGCAAAACCAAACGCACTTTCGACAAAGGTTACTTACCCAACTGGACCACCGAATTGTTTCGTGTTACTGGACGAGTGCGCGATCGTCATCCTACCGTCTATAAATTGGAAGACATGAACGGAGAAGTATTAAAAGGAACATTTTACTTGCCTGAGTTACAACGTGTTACCAAAAAAGAAGACGACGTGTACGACATTGAAAGCATTCTCGAACGAAGAACCCGTAAAGTAGGAAAACGTCGTGTCAAAGAAGTCAAAGTACGTTGGAAAGGATATCCTCCTAGTTTTGATTCTTGGATTGACGCTTCGCAAGTCATCGACTATAAAAAGAAGTGACCATCATGCCCTTCAATACAGCTTCAGCGACCACAGTGACTACTCCTTCACCCACGTCATCTCTGCAAGATTTACAAAAGCAACCCTTGTAGGTGTGGTGTGGAGAACGTGTCCCTAAAACGCAAATCGTTTTTTTCTGTCAAATCTTTGTGGTATATTGTGTCATTGGTGCAGCCATTGCTAATTTGAGTTTGCAACAAGGAGACAAACAATTGTGGACCATTTTACTCAGCAGTTCCATCCGGTATCTTCTTCCCAATCCTTCCCTGAAATACTCTTACAACGGGAACAACAGTAACAATATTGGGAGTCTGGCGGCCAACGTTAGTCCTTCTCCTGACAGTCACCCTTCCAATCACAATCCTCTTTCAGATACTCCTTTAACCTCGAGTGACTCCTCGGACAGAAGAACATTGGAAATATGAACAACACTATTAACCAATTTTACTTAACGTTACCCAGTGACAGTTCCATGGAGGTGTTTCCTAACAACACATTGTGTTGTTACACGTCTAAATTACCTCAAGCCATGCATTTGGATCAAGATGATCACTGGGAAGCAGCTTTAGTGGAAATAATACACCCGACACAAATCAAAAACGTCGTCGAAAATCAAAACTTTTTCACAGTTGAAGTGTACGACAAGCAATTGCAACAAGCCTTAGATGAACGAGGCATCACTGGCATTGACAACAAGAAATCAGATGGACCCACAACTAAACATCTGTCCACTCATGTGTTGACCATTCCTGCAGGCTACTATTTTAGCGGTCAGCATTTAGTGACTACGATTGCAAGCAGGTTCAATGTTGTGTTTGGTAAACCCCTGGACAAAATCAGAGAAAGTGTTACCTTTGAGTACATTAAAGTGGCTCGCCGCTTCATGATCAAATTTTCAGAGAAGAAAATAATAGCCATTACCTTTTGTCCTGAATTGTTTGATATCTTAGGTGGAGACCTCAAGATGCTCCCGAACAAAAAAGAAATACCAGGCATATCCAGTAACTTGGATTTTACCAAATATTTTCGATCCCCTGTAGAAATGAACCAAGGACTCAATTTGATGTTTGTGTACTCCGATGTGGTGGAGTACAATGTGGTAGGACACACCTCTGTACCGTTACTGCGTGTCATTCCTTTCAAAGTAGATACTGCTACCGCTGACGAGGAAGGTGGAAATACCTATCACGTTCACCGCGAATTTGTGCATCCTCATTATTTACCCGTCAGTAAGTCGTATTTTGACAGTGTCAACATTACTATAAAAGGAGAACTAGGTCAAAATATTCCATTTACCAAAGGGAAAGTCACAGTGAAACTCCATTTTCAAAAAGGATTCTCCAACAACTGAAAAAGTGATGTATCCTGTGTACCAAGGAGTCACTCGACAACGAGGACATGGTTTAGGAGATATGTTTAAATCAGCCTTTCGTTCCGTGGTCCCTGTTTTAAAACCAATGGTGACACGAGGATTGCACACCTTAAAAGATGCCGCATTGACTCACGGCAAAGATTTTCTTTACAATGTTCTCATTGACAAACAAAACCCTAAAGAAGCTTTTTTGAGAGCAGGCAAAAATGCCTTGCTTCAAACGGGTAAAGAGATTTTGGGTCGACGAGAAAGTCCTATAAATGCCCTGAACGGTACCGAGTCTGACATTCCTACTTCCCTGACGACACAGCAAGGACAAGGTAGAAAGCGTCGACGAAGACACCCTTTCAAAAGTCTCCGTACCTCTAAAGTTCGAAAGACAAAGAAAAAAAGAACCGCTCGAGACTTAGACATTTTTGATTATTAAAAGTGAAGAAAAAAAACCTAAAGAAAAAATGATGCACCAAGAATCTTGTGCCTGTTCCAAGTCGGAACTGGATCTCTTTGCCGTGCCACCCACGATGATGACCATGCAAGAAGCTCAATGGGTCGAATTTCATCCCGTCTCCTCTTTGACGGATTCAGCTCCCATCGAGTTTGAAATCAAAGGACAACCCGAAGATTACATCGATCTCAACAACAGTTACTTGTATTTGAAAGTGAAAGTAACCAAAACGGACAACACCAATCCAGGAGCCAATGATAGAGTAGCTCCTGTCAACAATTTCATGCATTCCTTGTTCAGCGATGTGGATTTGTACATGAATAACAAACTGATCAGCAGTAGCATGGATACTTACCCTTACCGAGCGTACCTCGAAAATCTCTTGACGTACGGAAAAGAAGCCAAGAACACTCATCTAGATGCTTGCGTGGTATGGAAACCTGACACCGCAGATAAGTTTAACGACACAGCCTTGCCCGTAGCAGCAGCTGCTGATGGCAGCGCTCCTGCCGATCCTCACAATGAAGGTTTTAACGACCGTCGAAAGAAAATTTTGCAGGGACGTAGTTTAGAACTGTTCGATCGTTTGCATTTGGACATGTGGTTTCAAGAGAAGTATTTGCTGAACGGAGTAGATATTCGCTTGAGACTGAATCGAAGTAGTACTGCTTTCCATTTGATGGCTCATGCAAACGAATACAAAACCATTATCCAAGAAGCCAGGTTATACGTACGTCGCGTGGAAGTGTTACCTAAAGTGGGGAATGATATCAGTCACACTTTGAGCAGAACGACAGCCAAGTATCCGATACGACGCGTGGAAGTCAAAACTTTCACCATTGCCGCTGGACTCCGATCTAAGATTGAAGATCATCTGTTCCAAGTACAGTTACCCAAACGTTTATTCATTGGTATCGTCAGCAATGCAGCCCTCAATGGTGCCCACGATGAAAATCCTTTCCAGTTTAAGCACTGCAGAGTATCCAAAATTGAAGTCAGTTGCGATGGCAAAACTTTGTGTACCAGACCCTTCGAACCCGACTTTGGCGAACAGAAAAATTACTTGAGGTCGTACTTGTCGCTGTACGAAGCCACAGGATAGTTAGGAACCAACACCAGTCACGGTATTTCCTACGACGACTATGCAAGAGGTTACACGTTGTGGGCTTTTGATTTCACTCCAGACCAAGGCAGCGACGAGGGCCATTTCCACCCTATAAAATCTGGGCAACTGCGTGTGGAACTTCAGTTTGCAGCACCTCTTCCGGAAACGGTGAATATCATTCTGTATGCTGAATTCGATAATACCATAGAAATCAACAGTTTGAGAGAAGTCATTCTAGACTATTAGACATTATGGAAGACCCTTGTCCTTCTTTGAATAGTGGAGAATCCGTGGAATGGGAGGTTACAGAAAAAGCAAACCCTCAAGACCAAAAAGAAGAAGTAGTGATCATGCAATCCAGATGGCCAGAACAGGAACAACAATTAGTGGCTTGTTTTGCACAACACTTGGAAGATAAAATGAGGGACATGATTAAAAAAGATTGTTATGGATGTCAAATCGATCATCCCAGTCAAATCCAACACGATAAATGTATGATGATGAGTCAAGAAGAAAAATTGGATGATTATCTGAACGAAGCTTGGAGTCTCATCTCCGAAGAAGACGTTTTACTTCAGTGGTATAAAGGCTTACGTGATCACTCCTCTCCTCCATTGTTTGCTCGAGAAATCGATCGCATCGAAGCTCTCTTGGCCAAAAGTAAAGAGACGAAGCAAACCATCAGTTACTTGTCAGACCGTTTCAAACAAAAAGTCTGGATTGAATTGATGACTTATCATCACCTGTGAAGAAAGGAGAGAAAAAAAACAAGGCTACACAAAACAAAAAATGGATACTTGGGAACTTTATTATCTTTTGAACCGTAGTTCGTACACTGCTTCTTGGAATCCTGTGGTGTGTGCTAAAGATGAACTACCTCATCGCAAACCTCAAGAGAATCAAGCTTATGTCATCAACACAGATGACAGTCATCTTCCAGGAACTCACTGGGTAGCAGTCTACTTTCCTCAAGAGGGATGTGCGGAGTATTTTGATTCGTATGGATTGCCTCCTTTCGAAGATGATATCATTGACTTTATGAGAAGAAATGCTCAGACGACACGATTTAATAATGTGAAATTACAAAGCACAGATTCTATGGTGTGTGGACAATATTGTATCTATTATCTGCATCATCGCAGTCTTGGATATTCTTTAGAACATTTAGTGACTTATTTTGATCGTCATTCGTCTCGAAACGATGACAAAGTAGATCGATGGTTTTGTGACCATTATGGCTATCTGTTGTCTTTAGCTAGGAAACGTAGTGTACATCAATCGCCCAATGACTTCCAACAGTGGAAATCTCAATTTAATTCACAACGTTGTCAACCATGTCAAAGATAATGTATTAGTGTTATGGAAGAAAAACATGTTTGTTCTTTGAAAAAATGTTTGTTCTTTGAAATAATGTTTGTTCTTTGAAATAATGTTTGTTATTTGAATAAAAATGTTGTGTTTTGAAAACCAATGCGTCTGTCGTTTGTTTTACATTTGTATTCATATAAATGCTCTTTGACTTTTCTTTCTATCCCTCACATCAAACTATCCCAACGTTTCAAAACCCTAAACCGCAGAGGGTGTTTTCCATCACGTCCGCGCTTGAACCATATAAAGCAGGGGTAGTCTCCAGTCTGGCCATCCATTGTTTGACTCATCCTACTACGAAGATGTGCTCAAGACTAGCTAAGCTGAACGAAGCTTATGTCACTCTGCATCGTATCAGACACAATCTGATGCCAAAGCCTGAAGAGATTGAGAATGTAAGAATGCTACAAGTAACGGAAGACCTCATAGAAGAACTCTTCAGAGAGGAAATTCAAAAAGAGAAAGAAGAATGGACTGAGAAGTATCGACTTCAAAAGCAGCAGAGAGAACAGAGAGAACAGCATCAGCAGCAGCAACAACATCAGCAGGAACCAGACAGAAGTTTTGTCGACTGTCGTGTGGACACAAAAGAGTTCTCTTTCTCTTTCCGAAGAAGCAGACCCTATCGTGTAGCCAAACGAGGACGCAATCTTAGACGATAAAAGATTGTCATCCTTCCTCGTACACACAAACACAAAAAAACAGCCCTTTTCAGGGCTACCCAATATTCTCGAAAAGAATTAATCATTCAATTTGCTTATGGTATGTGAGGAAGTTAGAAAAAAATTAGAAGTGAGTCTATAATCACTGTCTCTTTTAACTTTTGTTTTGAAGTGCGTCTATAAGCACAACGTATTTTTTCAAAATAACTTGTTCAATGTATAATTAATATGAGTCAAGTATAAAAGTGTGGGGTGTTTTCTTTTAAGTCCGCGTGTTTTGTTTTTTTGGTAATGATAGGGATAATGTAAGTTTTTGGATCTAGGGGGTGTTTTCCATCACGTCCGCGCTTGTGCTATATATAAAAAAGCACTCGTCAGTCTGGCTAGTCCGCAGCGAACGAGCAGAGAGTAGTGAACTCGAAATCATGTATCAGTCACTGAGCACGCTAGCGATGGATGTTATCCCGAAGCCAGCACTAAACGCCTTGATAGGCCTAGAGCTAAAAGAAGCCTCAAATTGGAGTCTTAGGGCAGCAGGTAGAAGAACAACACTTCTACTTGTATGGGAAAAAGACGAAAGTAAACACTCAAAGGGGACACTCTTGTACAGGAGAGACAGAGGAAGCCAACCGAAAAGGCGGGAAAAAAACCGACCTGCACGAGGCACACCCACCCCACCACCAGAAACTCAAGAAGAGGTAGCCTCAGTTGAGACCGAACCAGTCCAATCCGTACCTGAGACTACACTAAAAACTCTTCAAGAGCAGATAGAAATTCTATCTCAACGTATGCTGACCCTTGTTACAGCGGAAAAAGTGGAAGCGGCCACTTCTCCTGTGGAACTACAATGCGAGTTAGCACCGGAAACACCAAAACCACCGCCACCACCCCCTAAAAAGAAAAAAGGAAAGGAAAAGGGGAAAAAGGGGGTGTTAGTTACATCGACACCCCCTACTCCATCACCAGGGCCGGCAGTGACCCTGGAAAAAGTATTGGAAGAGGACAACTCGGAAACCAAATGGGAGTCCCCCACTAAAACAGCGAGAATGGATGACGCCTCTAAAGACAAAATGATGAGCAAATTATGCAGCGAGATGGGCCTAACGCCATTATTGACGAATAAGAAAAAAGCTTCTAATTTCGTTTCTGCCGTCACATACATTGGGTTCAGATCGCTGCAAACTTCGCCACCACGAGTCAACCAATGGCATCATGCTCTAAACATTTTGGGGAGTTACTACTACGAGGCCTACGAAGACAGACCCCTCCACCACCTACAAGATGCGGCAGCCTACATCGCCAAAAAACATGGTTTCTACTTCCCTAGACGGATATTTCTGGAAGAAAGAACCGCCGCATTTCTGGCTGAAATGGAAGATAGGAGGGCCACCTTCCAACCGGTGGAATATTAGCCTTAGGGCTACTTTTATTGCCATTTTTAATAGGGTTCTCATTTGGCTGAGAGAAAACCCTTTTCGATTAACTTTCTGGCCCTGAAAAGACTAATTTGACCTTTATGGCCTTGCCTTCAATAAATTCATAACCAAAATCCCCTACCATTGACTACACTTTTATGTGTCGCTTAGGCACTTTAATTTAAATACAATAGGGACTTATATATGTACACTCTCGTACTAGTCCCTATTTTCGATAGGAAGTTAAGTGATATTTTACAACTCAGATATTTGGTTAATTGCACAGGTGGCTTACACATTATTGGTTGTTAGGTTGTCCATTAGTATAACTGGACTGAATTTGATAAAAAGAGCGTGCTTGGCTCTTCGCACCACTGCTTCCCGCTGCAGTAATTTCTCGTACTTGCACGACCTTACTATGCAGACAAAGGCGATATGAGTTAAACTATTTTACTCTCGCTTTGCTTTACTGCTATTGCAGATTGGATAGGCAAACAGAATACTGATTGGGTGGGTGTGTGTAGGTTCTATTCCTACCCACCCTACGGCCTTACATTCACCCAGAGGCAGTTCAATAATTGTCCCGTGGTGACGGCCAAATTAAATAAGTGGTCTTTTGATCACATACACGCCTAGTGGGTGCGCGGCACAATTCCCACCCACAGGATAATTAAATAACTCCTTTTAGGAGATAAAACAGTGCTAAGAGCCTCACGGACGAAGCACTTAAAGCCCATAATTCAATTCAATTCAGTCTGGCTACACATCGTTGGCGCATCAACACCAAAGATGAATAGAGTACAGAAATTAAGAGAACTTCAACTGCATCTGGAGAATGCTAGACGTCTCCTGGACGAACTGGCAATGGAGGCCGAAGAAGAAGAGACCAGAATTAAAGAAGAGGAGGAGAGGAAAAAGAAAGAAGAGGAGAAGGAAATGAAAATGTCAATTTTGCCTCACCGCATGATGAGGCAAACTAGTGAAGTCAAGCCTATAGTGAGGACACCTTCACCAGAACCAGTTCGTCCACTACAGGCGCAGCCCCCACTGCCTCAGCCGCAACAACCACAGCCTCATCCACGGTTGCGGAATAGAGGTAGAAATGAAGAGACTTTCACTATCCCTCAAACAGAAGATTGGGATAGTGAAGCCACTCATTCTCCCTCTGCGCTCCCAATCACAAGAGTGAATTGGGAGAATGATTGGAGTAGGAGATGTGTGTGTGGGGCTAGACCTGGGAGATGCCAGAATTAACCAGGTGCAATTTGAAGTTTTAAAAACAGTCCTTCTCAGGGCTACTCAAATAACAAGAAAAGAAATACTATGTCAATTGCCAATGGGTGTGAGAGAGGAGTAGTATGATTATAAACACTGACTCTATTTAGATGGTATATGGTGTAATTTTGGATAGTATATAATAGGGTTTGTTTAGGCTGCTTCCCCGTGTGTGTGGTTAGTATAGGGTGTGATTTTGGATAGTATATGATAGGGTGTGTTTTGGCTGCTTCCTCGTGTGTGTGTGGTTAGTATAGGGTGTGATTTTGGATAGTATATAGTAGGGTTTGTTTTGTCTGCTTCCCCGTGTGTGGTTAGTATAGGGTGTGATTTTGGATAGTAAATGATAGGGTGTGTTTTGGCTGCTTCCCCGTGTGTGTGGTTAGTATAGGGTGTGATTTTGGATAGTATATGATAGGGTGTGTTTTGGCTGCTTCCCCGTGTGTGTGGTTAGGATAGGGTGTGATTTTGGATAGTATATAGTAGGGTTTGTTTTGGCTGCTTCCCCGTGTGTGTGGTTAGTATAGGGTGTGATTTTGGATAGTATATAGTATGGTTTGTTTTGGCTGCTTCCCCGTGTGTGTGGTTAGTATAGGGTGTGATTTTGGATAGTATATGATAGGGTGTGTTTTGGCTGCTTCCCCGTGTGTGTGGTTAGTATAGGGTGTGATTTTGGATAGTATATAGTAGGGTTTGTTTTGGCTGCTTCCCCGTGTGTGTGGTTAGTATAGGGTGTGATTTTGGATAGTAAATGATAGGGTTTGTGGATAGTATCTAATATGACAAGTGAATGTAGGGGATGTTTACTTTCACGTCCGTGCTTAAGATATATATACTCAAAGTGACTGACATTAGAACCATTCCACGGAATAACCATAGAAGATGGCAAAAGCATCAAGTTTATTCAACAATTTAAGACACAGCTATTTCTGGATATTAGACGGGGAATATGAAGTTGAAAAACTACATCATAAATGGAAGATTGCGAAGAGTTTGGACTTTGCAAAAAGACTGAAAATAGCCAGGGAGCTCTTAGGAGGAATGCTAGAAGAAGAAGCCAAAAAGTTACGAGGCTGCATTAATCCACCCTATGTTAGAGTGGGGACATTGAAGCAAGTAATAGATATTGTCGAAAACGTCAAGTGTTTTTTGGATAATATCTTGACAGAGTACCCCCATGTCCAAAAGGGTTTGGACCCGCTCAAGAAAGCTGAAGAACTGATGAGAAAGGAACTATTAGAAGAAGTGAAGAAGATAAAAGATAACTGGAGTAAGGAGAGAAAGGAAAGAAAGGACAATGAAAACCAAAAAAAGAAAGAGGACTTTGAAAGATTAAATAACAATTGGATAAAGATACAAGAGAAGTTTAGAGCTATGGGGCATCCTGACTGGATTCCCGACGAAAAGAAGAAGAAGGGAATTATTGGTAAAATCAAAAGGTGGTGGAACAAAGGCAGAAAATAAAAGAAGAAGTATCCAAAGGCCCTTTTCAGGGCCACTCATAAGTCTCGAAAAGATAGTAGCTTTCATTGCCACCCTTTTTTTCCCTTGTTTTATTTCCCATGTTATATTTCCCTTGAGGCTAGATAGGCCCACTATGTTCCATTTCCCTTGAGGCTATATAGACCCACTATGTTCAATTTCCCTTGAGGCTAGATAGACCCACTATGTTCCATTTCCCTTGAGGCTATATAGACCCACTATGTTCAATTTCCCTTGACGCTATACAGACCCCCCATGTTCCATTTCCCTTGAGGCTATAGTGCCCCAAGCTGTTTTGAGGCTATAGTGCCCCAAGCCCTTTTTGACTGGATTTTCCCTTGAGGCTATAAATCTTGAGGCTATAGTGCCCCAAGCACTTTTTGACTGGATTTTCCATTGAGGCTATAGTGCCCCCTATTACTACTGACAAGCCATTATCTCACTTGGATGGAAGATGACAGTGATATAGACAAGCCATAAGCTATCTTGGATGTGGGATAACTGAAACAAGCCATAAGCTCACTTGGATGCAGGATAACTGAGTGATCTAGAAACACATACTTGGATCACTGAGTTAGACAAGCCATAAGCTCACATAGATGCAGCATGACTGTGTAATCTAGACAAGCCATAATCTCACTTGGATGCAAGATGACTGTGTAATCTAGACAAGCCATAATCTCACTTGGATGCAAGATGACTGTGTAATCTAGACAAGCCATAAGCTATCTTGGATGCAAAAGGACAATGTAATCTAAACAAGCCATCATCTGGGATGCATTATGACTGAGTGAGATATACAAGCCATTATCTCACTCGGATGCAGGATGACAGTGATCTAGACAAGCCATAATTTTACTCAGATGCAAGATGACTGTGTAATCGAGACAAGCCATAATCTCACTTGGATGCAGGATGACTGAGTGATCTAGAGAAGCCATAAGCTAACTTGGTTAATGTCAAGATCATACCTTGCTGTATACACAAACAGTTATTAATAGCTGCAGGATGCTTGACACAACTGATGATCAGGCCATATCAAAAGTTTACTTGGACATTGGTATAGTTAGTCATCATTAAGGCAGGTAGTCTATCAGGCCATATCATAAGTTTACATGGTTATGCGCATTGTTATTCATCATTGAGGCAGGTACTCTATCAGGCCATATTCGTTTACTTGGATATTAGCATAGTCATCATTGAGGCAGGTAGTCTATCAGGCCATATCATACGTTTACTTGGATATTGGCATAGTCATCATTGAGGCAGGTTGTCTATCAGGCCATGTCATACATTTACTTGGATATTAGCATAGTCATCATTGAGGCAGGAGCATAGCTGATTTTCGCAAATTTTTGACACTTTTTCAGTGAAATCACTTTGTTTGAGTCATTAGTCTTTGCTTCTTTTTATTTGCTTTTAATTTTTTATCAATATCGGTTCATTGTTTGTTTAAATGCAATTCCTTCCAGTTAGGAATTGCATTTTTTATATCTGTTATTTAACTGTGTAGATCATTATGTTAAATACCCAATATTTGGAAACTGGATAATTGTGTTAAATATCCAATATATGGAAACTGAATCATTGTGTTAAATATCCAATATATGGAAACTGGATCATTGTGTTAAATGTCAAATATTTGGAAACTGGACCATTGTATTAAATATCCAATATTTGGAATTGTTGCACACAAATATGGTTAAAGGTTTTTCTACATCAGTAAATTAAAGTATTTTCGCTACCAATCTAACTGTCTTCATTGTGATCTCACCCCAACCTAGTTATCTTTTCTTTATTTTATTTTAAAGTAATGAAATTAAGAACTTTGTCAACTTGTAATTGCAGGTAATTTCTCGCAGTACCGTGGAAGAGTTAAATAAGAAAGGAACTGTTCAAATCAAAGAAAGTGAAGAACTGGATCTGTTTCTAAAATATCTGCATGAAACAGGCACAATCATCTACTTCAGGTGAGATAATTATAACACAGGTAACCGTCTTGTATCCAAGAATTTCCTGATACCGCGTACTTTGACATAATGATGGTTTTAATGTTGCTGTTACCAGACATGTCAACCCATTCAGGTTAAGTGTTGACAAGTTGATGTTACCAGTCATGTCAGCCCATACAGGTTAATAGTTGACAAGTTGCTGTTACCAGATATGTCAACCCATACAGGTTAATAGTTGACAAGTTACTGTTACCAGACATGTCAACCCATTCAGGTTAAGTGTTGACAAGTTGCTATTACCAGACATGTCAACCCATTCAGGTTAAGAGTTGACAAGTTGCTGTTACCAGACATGTCAACCCATTCAGGTTAAGAGTTGACAATTTGTTGTTACCAGACATGTCTACACATTCATGTTAAGAGTTGACAATTTGCTGTTACCAGACATGTCAACCCATTCAGGTTAAGTGTTGACAAGTTGCTATTACCAGACATGTCAACCCATTCAGGTTAAGAGTTGACAAGTTGCTGTTACCAGACATGTCAACCCATTCAGGTTAAGAGTTGACAATTTGTTGTTACCAGACATGTCTACACATTCATGTTAAGAGTTGACAGTTTGCCGTTACCAGACATGTCAACCCATTCAGGTTAAGTGTTGACAAGTTGCTGTTACCAGACATGTCAACCCATTCAGGTTAAGAGTTGACAAGTTGCTGTTACCAGACATGTCAACCCATTCAGGTTAAAAGTTAACAAGTTGCTGTTACCAGACATGTCAACCCATGCTTTTCATACAAACTACCTGCATAATCAAGCTTCTTCATGTAGCGTTTGTTTTAAATGTAGTCCAAGAAATGAAAATATACTGAAGATGAAATGGTTAATCAATCTTGTGAAAAATCCAGTAGTCAGGCTAGCACAGAATTGTAGTACGGAATATGTTTAAGATTTTGGGTGGAAATATTCCAGAAAATGCAACAGTAATTTGTGAATTGGACATCAAGCCATGTTGAATTGAATATATTGTGCAATGGATAGACAAAAGAAATAAGAACATTGATTACATCAAGATGATAGTTTGAGCATTAAGCCATTAAGATACATGGGGTAAGCAACTGCACTTTTTAATCTGAGATAATTGAGGTCCAAGTCTACTTTACCAACTTTCTACTTGATCATGTTCTTATTCTTGGCATTAAAGCAAACTCAGTCACTTTTCAAAATGCTTTTTTTAAAATTGACAATAAGATTAAATATCTTCAAAACATTAAAGGTGTTTTCAAACAAACTTGTTTTAAATCGAGCATGTTTCATCCATGTGCTCATTTATGCTTGTAAATTAATGTTCTGTACATTTTTAGCTCACCTGGTCATGGGACCAAATAAGCTTATGGAATGGTCCTACTTGCATCAATTATCATATTTGTGACTCCATTGGCAGGTGCAATTTTCAGCTTCTCAGAAATATTGGAACCAATGTTTGGGTGCAGAACATTCTGATGTAAGGGGCTTTATAATTTATTTTTTTCTAAACACATCTGAAAACAATTTGATCAAATTCCAAGGAATGCATCCAGGTAGAATGATGTTTCAAGTTTGTGCAGATACTACATGCTCTGTATATTTATATTGTTAGTAACTCTTGGTACATGATTTTGTCTATTTTTTAAAAACTGTTACATGTATTTGTTGCTGTAAATTGTTATTATTTTTATGGTACAGATGTCACAATTTCTGGCAATTTTTGTATGGTACACAATGTTACAGTTTTTAGCAATTTCTACCAGGAATCAATCATTTCCAATGATTGAATACCTGGATACCTGACCAAAGGGAAATTGTATTAAATGTGAACAGGAACTGTTTTATTATAGGTTCACACATGCCGACACCAAAGATAGGTATGTGTGTATTTAATTACTAATGTAAGTGTCAAAAGGCATAATCTGAGCATAAAATGATTAATCTATAAATTTGATGTGATAATTGCAGAAAATTGTATGAAAAACGTACATATTTATTTTATTTACTGTAAATTTATTTTTGCTACTTACCTGTATCTGCCATTAAACTTCTCATCACAAATCAGTTATATGCAAAAATGGCATGTGCAATGTTGTAGTTAATACAATCAACTTTCCCTCTAAGCTGCGCATGCACGCAGCTGCTTAGGCATCCCCGCGCATTTGAATTGTCAATTTTTGCTCAATCCAACGTTAAATGTTGCTGGACTCCGTAATGCTTGCACAGTGCAGCCAGCACTGCACGCACACCTACCATTTGCTTAGAGGGAACATTGAATACAATCCTGTTGAGTATAGGCACAAAAGAAATGGATACATTATTTATGGATAAGACTCACTTAACTTTTCTACATGTCTATATTAACTTTCGTGCATAGACCTAAAATCCACAAATTATGACTTGTAATATCCTCGAACTGCCATGGTTATTTGCCTTAACGAAGGTCCTGTGCAACATGTTTTTAAGTTTAGCAAAATCTCTCTCCTAACATTTTTCAGTCATATAACAGCCAACAGTCACATCTATACAGCCCTTTTTTATGATATCTTGCACCATTTATTTTCAATTTAGACTGGTCCCCTACCTATGTAATTTAAAAATAGAATGCATTTATGACAAGTGGTTTCACTTTAGAAAATCCTGTCTGTTTATTTAAAACTGTTTTAAGTAAAAATAATGTTAAGATTACTATATTTAAACTTGTGTGATTTTTATTAGATTTTCTTTTCGCAGTGTTATTAAATAACAAAGATTTTTCTTATATTTAAATGTTTCAGTGATACATTTTGTTCTGTATAGTTGTCCATTTCATTAATTTTTTTCTTAACATGATATACGAAGTGCATGACACATTAACCAAGCTTTCATGTTACCTTTGCCATGACAAAAATATTTGTCAGATTTCCCGCTGATATATATAATAGTCCAGTAAACATACATGTCAACAGTGACCCTGACTTTAACAGCTAATAATCACTCCAGGGCTGCAAACATGAGGCAAAAATGGCATTAGTTAAACCATGCATTTATATTTTGTTTCTTTTGAATTGTTTTACATATTTAAATTTTATTTAATTGAAAATTTACTGACACAGTTAATGTTATTAGGGGCTCAAAACAAAATTAAATTTAAGGCAAAGAGACAAAAATCACATGCACTATTGACAAGCCTGATTTTAGGACGGTATAGGTTTAAATATCAGCATTGATCTTAATTAGGTCGCACGAGAAAGGAGTGAAGTGCCCTCCCTTGTATTATAATGTAGTACATGTATGACAGGTAAATTGTAAGCAGCCATACAAGCCCCTATGATGATGAATAAATGATAACGTGACATGAGCCTTGAACCACAATCATTATTATGTGTCTTGATCTAACTTGGAATACATGTACTGTTTCTAACAGATTGTTCATTTTTATTATCTGTGTTATTATTAATGGGCTGTTACTCGTGTTTCCAAGTAGCCTTTGTCATCTTTATAGCTGGAGTTCATAATTACATCTTGTCTATTTTAAGATATTGAAGGACATAACATTGCATAGAATCTGTAACTAATATTTGTGTTTGTCTTGACTATTACTAATAATATAATTATTTTGGACTCACTTCATAAATACTACACGTTCCTCTCACATATTAATTTATAATTTTAATAATTACATTGTTTAAGTTGTACAAAACTTCTTGGATTTGCCTCATTATGTTACTTACTTTGTTACCATAGAGTAAAAACATGCCATTCCCCCAATTGGATATAGCCACAATTACAAAAACAAAGAAAAACCATCAAACAACTGTCTCAATAGTTTAGTGACTCTTGCATAGACAAGAGGGTATGATTTAATATACACAAGAGGGCTTACCTCTATATACTCAAGAGGGCATACCTCTATATACACAAGAGGGCATACCTCTATATAGACAAGAGGGCATGATTTATCACAACTCTATATTGACAAGATGGCAATACCTTATTATACACAAGAGGTCATGATTTAACACATACCTCTGTATAGACAAGATGGCATGATTTAACACATCTTTGCTTTCTGCTGGCTGTGTTCTGTTTAAATTTACAGCAGTATATATTAGGCAGCCACATATTATTTTAGTAATTTTATAAAATGTGGATATGTTCATTTCTTATCACATGATACTGAGTACTACTGACAGAGCAGCAGAGAGGGTGAGCCGGACAACATTTTTAGACAAGTATTCACTGAAATCACGCTTAAAATCAATGAAACCAATGACATCAGGCCCAAAAGTCAATGACATCAGGTCCCAAATGTGTGTGTGAATCATGGATTAGGTCTCAAAAAAAATTATGAAAAAATCAATGAAATTAATGAAATCAAAAACTTTTCAACTATTACATTTTTTGGGAAAAAGGGACTACAACGTCGTTGTCACTACCCTCTCTGCTGCTAGAACTTTCAGTTGGGGTTAACCGAATATTTGATCCAGTCCGATACGATATCGTGTTCGAGGGTCATGTAAATTTATTGTTACAAATCCGTGTGGGGCAGACTGAGCATGACTAAAGAAATTTCTAAATTGATTGAAGTCCATATCGGAGCACCATGTCTGCCAAATATTTCGTAGCGTATGTGTATCAACGCCGTTGAATACAGCAAGCATATTACAGTTATCTCTAATCACTTTTGGAATCTGAGTGTAGCGTTGAGTGACATAGATCACATCCGTGTTTTTATGCCTGCCTCGGGAAAATATTCTAGCAGGATTTTTTTGATTATCTAACATGACATCGTCGTATACAACTAAATTGTTGATACTTCCATCGAGGTCATTCACGGATGGCGCCTCGTCAATATCGGTTATAAATTCAATAACATCCTCGCCAGCAATCTCTGAAGCGTTTTCATTAAAATCTTTTAGCACTTCATAGCATCGTTGATCATCTACGCTAGGGGCAATTAAATACAACTTATCCCACTTCATCCATCTCATTATTAAATTGAGCAACAATTGCGTTTTACCGGATCCAGATGGTCCGATTATAATTGCGCGGATAGAGTTTGGTAGCGCTGCATGATGCTTCACTGGTTCTCTTGTTTTAGTCGCTGAAAAATCAATTATATTCATATCTCTATACATAAATTATGGATCTATATTGCGTGAAGTGTAAGGCGCGTACTGGCACAGATGACTTGACGACGATTACAACTAAAAATAACCGATCAGCGCTTTCTGGTAAATGCGTACAGTGTAGTACAAAGAAATTTAGATTTGTTTCTAAACCCAAGGAACCCATGGAACCTTTAAAAAAAAACGAGGAGGTGATATCGCTGCCAAATTAGCAAAACTCCCTGGAACCCCATGGGGGAAATACCCCGGAGAAAAACACCTTCCAGGGTATAGTTATTGTGGACCGGGAACAAGACTTGATATCAGACTCAATGATCAAAATCAGCCCCGACCCGGTTAGGAACCAATAAACGCTATTGATAAGGCCTGTCACCTTCATGATGTTGCTTATAAAAGTAGCAATTTGCAACACAGGCATGTAGCAGATGTGAAATTAATTCATGCGTTGAATTCTATCACTGATAAATCCTTCAAAGAAAAATTGGCTTCATTTTTGATAAAATCGGCTATGAAAAGTAAATTGATGTTAGGTGCTGGTAATTAATAACAACATGGAATCTATTTATTATTCCCCAAGAGGATACTGGAAGGGTAACGCTGCAATCAGTAAACTCGCTAGCGCCGCAAAAGTGAAAAAAACCACTGCGGCTCATTGGTTATCCAAACAGGCACTATGGCAAATTTATCTACCACCGCCTAAACAAATTCAATTCTCGCATTTTGATGTGACCTTTCCTAATGAAGTTCATCAGGCTGATCTATTATTTCTGTCACATGATCGTGGTTACAAATATGCGTTAACTGTAGTTGATATTGCAAGTCGATACAAAGAAGCAGAACCGTTAAAAACAAAATCGGCCACTGAAGTGGCTTCTGCATTTGAAAGGATTTATCGAAGGAGTCCTCTGCACTGGCCAAATCTGTTACAGGTTGACCCGGGCAAGGAATTGCAGGGTGCAGTGTTATCTACAATGAAATATCACAATGTCGCTATCAGACGAGGGCATACTGCACTGCATCGTGATCAGGCCATTGTAGAACGATTTAATCGGATTCTTGCTGAGCGGTTATTTGGATATCAATATGCAAAAGAATTCATCCAAGAAAAAAGATCCCGTGAATGGGTGAAGAGATTACCAGGTGTAGTTACCGCACTGAATAACGAGATTACTAGAACCATCAACATGAAACCTATCAACGCGATTAAAAAGAAGTCAATACCCGTACAATCACAAAAAGATTTCCCTAGAAACGCTAGCGTTTCCCAACCAATTCTTGGTAGTAATGTCATTGTGAGGTATTTATATGAACCAGGAGAGCTTGAGGGTGGTACAAAAAGGGCTACTGATCCTATTTGGAGCGTCACTACGCATAAGATATCTAGTATAACACGATCTACGGGTAGACCTCCAATCTATAAACTGGATTCAACTGCCCCTCAGCGTGGATTTACTAGACAACAACTACAAGTAATACCCGAGGATACTCAATTGCCACCGCATGGTCTTAACTAGCACCCTTGCGTCTATTGCACTCAAGACAAGTGAACATCACATTATTTCTGACATGACCGAGATTGTTATTTTTTCTGTCTACGGTGAATTGGCGAGGATCCTTATCCGAATACTGCCAACGCATTATACAATTGCAACTCGCGCAGTGATTATTCTGTTGTTTCTTCAAAGTGATTATTAATTCAGCATCAATATCAAATTCTCGTTGTTTTTTTTTGTCCTGCTGTTTGTAACCGGAGAGTTTTTTATCAATAATATCATTATCGTCACCAATGATTTCATCATCGCCACCAATGATTTCATCATTGCCTGACTCTGTCAGGACAATTCTTCGAAGTTGATTTATTTTTCGTACTCTGGACACTGCGAGATAGACTAAATTCGACCATTCTATGCGATTATCTACCATCCAAAGAGTTGTATCCGATATAGTCAATCCCTGTGAAGAATGTATCGTCGCTGCATAACCTAGCGTCCACGGGGATTTATTAGCACGCAATGCATCTTCAACAACATTGATATCAACCAGCACAATATCATTTAATACTAAATTCTGTTTTTCACTTTGTCCTGGAATATCAACTTCGATGTTCTGTTTTCGCGTATCCGATGGCCTATAACAAAGAGGCACTGGAAGTGTTGCAAATTTTTGTTTATGCAATTCAAATAACTTCATCTGAAGTGTGTCCCTGACTATTTTTCTACTTGCAATGATTAAATCGTTTGGTCTCCACATTTCCCAAAACTCATTCATGGGAGTTTCCGAAATTATTTCACGGGTTATTTCACACTGGATTCTATCCGGTTGTAATCTAATTAGTTTCTTCAATTCTTTGAATTCATTATCAAGTGATCTATGATCGGTATCAATTTCTTCATAATAGTCTACAAAACCCTTTAGCCATTCATGGGGGGATGCACCAACAAATGGTGGTGGTTGCCCGTGATCACCACACATGACGACTTTTGTATTTTTCAATAACAACCACTCAAGAAATATTTTTAAGACATCTTCGGACACTGTGTCTATTTCATCCCAAATGATAATTTCAGGAATAAATTTCTCTCCCATGCGCTCAGGAGTCCATTTATCTCCCTTCCATCGGAAAAAGCTGTGATAAGTGCAAGCATTTACCCCTCTCTGTATCATTTCTCTTGCAAGTCTATGAGTCGGTGTTAGCACAATCATGTTAGAAACGCTAGCGTTTCTACGGAATAACTCAATTGCCCGGGTTGTTTTTCCTGACCCACCACAGCCGTTTAAATAAACTGTTTTATACAGGCATATTGGATCAGAAATCGGTGGTGCACTAGAAAATTCTGAACACTGATTGCTTTCTAAGTAATTATTTTCAATGGTAACATCTGCTGATGGAATATAATCATGAATCATTTCTTTCTTAATTCTCCATGATCCCCATTTCTCGTTGCCAGTAGCCTTAAAATCAGGCATTTTGCTATTTATGTAAAATGAGTCAGTAGCAACTCTAACTGCGGTGGTAGGAAATCTATTGATCATTGAAAACAGATTGATAGAAGCATAACCGAGCATAGAAGCTCTCAAATGTGTGTACTGCGGATGGTATCCATCATTGTAGGTAACAATTGTACCCAATTTGGTTCCATCGGACATAAATGCGTCCTTACGATTGACATATAGGCCCTTATTCGTTAAATCCGCCATTACAAAATCGTATTCAGCGTTGTCTATAATCAATCGTGAAGAATATTTCGTATTATCATCTTTGCCACCTTGGGTAAATTTACCGATTATTCCTCGTCCAAGAGTTTTTGCTTCATTGTTTCTGATTTCAAATAACTGTCTGGACCAATCCATGATTTGTTGTTCATTAAAATCAGGAAACAGTTTTCGCTCTTCGCTAATTATTTTTTCTAGATCAGGTTGTGGTAACCAGACTGATTTCTGTGCCCGATAGGATATAATTGCTTCACTGACAATTAATGATTTTAACATCTTACAATCAAGCATATACCGTAGTAACACTATTGGCATCCAGTGTTTTTCAGACATGTGTTTACCAATCCAAAGATAACTACACGGATGAAGTCCTTCAGCCATTTCAAATGATACCACACAAGCGAATCCGGTTAAATCAAAATCAGGAAGTGGTCCATTAATAGCAACACGGGTCATTTCGTGTGTAGGGTGTCCAAATCGTTTGAAATATTTCTCGCATTCTCCATACCCAAGAAAACTTCCTGGATAACACGCAATCATATCAACGGAAATAACGGTATCAGCGGTGTATTTTGTGTTCCATAATCCGCCGTGGCTGTATTCAAGACAGGATAATTTGACATCTGATAAACACTCACTTCGTGTTGGTTTCCACGCGTTTTTCTTTCTAGCAAAATGTGCTGCAATGGATGGTACTGTAAAACAGTTTGCTAATAATTGATCGTCTTCTTCTCCGTCCTCAGAAAACTCACTAGCTAGTTGTTTCATTTGATTCTGCAGTTCTTCAGTACGGTATAATTCTCCGTTGGGCCTTACAAACTGATCAAATCTGCATTCCTCGTCTGAATTACTATGAAATAGCCACGCTGACACAGGATCGTTTTTACTCAAATGGTAAATAGCATCAAATAATTTCAGCTCTGAAAAAAACTCTTCGGTTTGGGATAGATATTTTACGGTTCTATCCCGTGGGAATATTGTTACTGCAGATGACCACGCGTGCGCGTTATGATCAATAATTTCAATGGGGTTTCCTTTTTTTGATTGATATTTCGGTTCTTTTAATACTTCACCGGTGATTGTCCTTACCGATATTGGAAATCTTAATGATGTTTCTAATTTAGTTATATCCTGAATTGTTGCTCCATGCTCTTTTACCGTGAACTCCCACTCGGTTATTTTTTTTCGTCTTAGATCAGTGAGTTTATTCCCCCGGGACGCATTTGTGAAGTGTTCTATTATTCGTTCTGCTACACAATTGAGCCCTGTCGAATATTTCATGGGTGCTAGTTTTGAAATATCAGGTTTTTCATTGAGCGGATAGATCCCGTAAACAACTGCTGTGACAGGATAAGATCTTTCGTAGTAGGGTTTATCAATTCCAGTCAAAATTCCCGGTTTGGAATCCTGGTTCACGGTGACAGTTTTTTTGCCCTTGAGAATGGGTTCAAATTTATCCTTAATAATCCATTTGCCATTCTCACGGATAATGAATTTGATTCGGAAAAAATGACTTTTTCCCCCAACACGTGAAATGATCACTGCTGCCTTTTCATCATTCATGGTAGCGTCAACAACACCATCAATTCGAAATGTTGACCAACAATAAGATGCTCCATCACGCTTGAATTCATTAAATAGTCTCTGATGGGTTTATCAAGAATTTTATTCTTGGGTGTATTAGAAACTATATCAAGATTGAATTGAGCATCCTTCCATGATGATCTCATGTTTGCGTCTCTTGGACGTTTGTTACGTTTTTTGGGTCTATCGCGATTAAATCTAGGATTGATTTTTAATAATCTCTTAAACTCTTTCATGTTTCCGTCTATTGGGCGTTTTGGACGTTTTTTGGGTTTATCGAGATTAAATCTAGGATTGATTTTTAATAATCTCTTAAACTCTTTCATGTTTCCGTCTCTTGGACGTTTGTTACGTTTGTTTCCGTCTATTGGACGTTTTTTGGGTTTATCGATATTAAATTTAGGATTGATTTTCAATAATCTCTTAAACTCTTTCATGTTTCCGTCTCTTGGACGTTTTTGACGTTTTTTTGGTCTATCGAGATTAAATCTAGGATTGATTTTCAATAATCTCTTGAACTCTCTATCAGCATTGAATTTAGCATTTTTCGAAGTCAATCTCTTGAACTCCTTCATGCTATATAAAAAACAAACATTTAAATGAAAGTTTTATGTATAATGAATCACTGCAAATGGCTCATGATGGGAAATGTAACCCCGTGTAACAAATCATGCAGAAAAAATGAATACTGTAGGTATCATATGCAAAGTTTTCGACGTGGAAGTCCTGGTCCGTTACCCTGTATTCGATGTGGGGTTGGGGTTAAGGGAAGATCACAATTGTGTATTGATTGTGGTGGTAAGCGATATAGGGAATTGAAGCGTTATTATGATAAAAGAATAAAAAATGGACAATCCATCAGAAATTATGACCCTGAAAAAGTCTTTGACCCTGACAACATCAAGGATAAAATCATAAGAACCCCGCAAGACTATATCGAAAGATTTTCCAGTGATGTAATTATTGAACCAAACACTGAATTAGACAAACAATAGAATAGTATATATGAACCAAGAATTCAGACCACATCCAGTGATTACAAAATATGAAGCATCCAGTGGTGGTGTTGTAAGACACTGTAGAATGAAGAAACCGGTCGGTTTTGTGAGTAATCAAGGGTATTTGAGGTTTACTGTTAGGGAGGGAAAAGAAAAGAAAACTTATCTCAATCATCGTTTCGTGTATGAATGTCATTATGGATTGATCGAGAATGGTTTTGTTATTTATCACAAGGATTCTAATCCAAAGAATAATTCTGTATCAAATCTGCAGGCTATCACACTGAGTGAGAATTCCAAACGAGGAAGAGCTGGCACTTGCAAAACGGTTTGGAAGAGACCTGTGACATCTTTGAATACAATAACTAATGAAGAAAAAATATTTTCATCTATGAATGAAGCCGGTAGGCACTTCGATATTTGTCCGACTTCTGTTCAAAAAGTTGCAGGGAGGATTTATCGATCGGCTATTTCAAAAAAGACGGGGCAAAAATTTCAATTTAGTTATGTCTAATGCGTCATAATTTCCAATTAGAGATATGTCATTCTTATAGAATAATGAATTCTGAAAACATGAATAGCATCATAGTTGAAATAGCAAAATTGAAAAATCAGGATATCAAACTATCAGATGGATTAAATCCTGATCAAATTGTGTCTTATTTTCAGGATATAGAATACGGGGTTAGCACTAACAAATATATGCTACCCAAGAAATATGCACTCATCAAAAAAATTCAGAATTCTATTAAAGACTCTCTTTCATTTTCCAGTGACATCAGTGTGTTCGTCCCGTTGTATACTATCGTAGAAGGAATACGAAAAGAATTAGGTAACGAATACGAATTGAAAAAAGAAGTCAACTCTAAAATTAGAAACCTACGAGCATTAATTCAGGAAAATGAACAATTTTGACTGACCGACCATTGATTGCCCGACCATTTATCATTTTTTGATTGCCCGACCATTTATCATTCCGACCCTCATTTTTTTTAGCCGACCCCTCAAGGGGGATGTCAAAAATCGATGGACGATGTGTCAGATTGATCAATGAAAAAGTGTGGAAAGTCACAGTATTATTTATTTTATATACAATTATGTGACTTTCCACAGCCTTGATAGAGGCTGTTATAGGATGAAATAACACTTCCATGACCGTGTTAAAAATCATCCGACATGTCACTGATGTCAAAAAGGGAGTTGCACGATGGTGTTAGGTCGGATTAAAAAATTGTTTTACAATTGAAAAATGGTTTCTGATTTCAAATAATGGTCAATGAAGCATTAACAACCCGATTGGCTCGTGAACGACTAGATGCAATTAAGAAATTTATACCAATTCGTGACTCTGTAAGAAATAAACTGCAACAACGACAGAGTTTACAAACTGATTTTGCTCTGGGGTCTGAAGAATTGTTTAAACCAGTAACCACAGCAACGAAAGGGGTAGAGCGTGCTATACTGGGAGATGATCCTGACGGTAAAAGAAAGGAAGAGGGTCTTATTTCTGTACTTGAAAAACTAGCAACGAAAACTGAACAAACTGAAAAATCTGATCCGAAAAAAACGACTGTTTCTCTGTTGAATAAATTTACTGATCATGCTAAAATAGTAATAAAAAAACCTAGTTTATTGAAATCAAAGGATTATCAAGCCTTTGGTAATTTTGCTGCTCAAAGTTATAATTCAAAAAAAGATTTTTTAAGGGACGAGTATAAGAATGATAGAATATCAAGTAATGATTGGTTCGATTATTTGTATAAACTAAATAAAGGGATTGGTCGTTTGAATAAGGATGAGATAGGATACAAGGAATTTCAAAGGGGAATTAGTAATTATAAAAGAGAACAAATAGAAGAGCGACAACGAGAAATAGAAGAACGGCAAGAACTAAAACGTCAAACACCAACACGTAGACAAACAAGAAGACAAAAAAAACAACAACTACCACCTGATGATGATGATGATACTCTTGATTATTTACAAACCACGGATACAGACAAACTAGATGAAGCAACTGGTTATAGCGGAAGTGGATTAGGAAATCCAAGGATTGGAAACACTTGTCCTGATAGTGTTATCAATGATATATCACGATTAGATGTTCTTGTAGGAGGATTCCGAGCTGGAAATAATTCACCGGAAATAATTAATGAAGCAGCTGATATCTGTAGACGGTTATTTGCCGGCGGTATCATGGATATCAAAACATATCGAGATTTCATTGACGAGTTAGCAAATGGGTATCATAGTGATTAAATAACAATTGAAAACACTATTGTTTTTATAATAATGATCATCCATTACAATCATGATAAACCAACCCTCGTCTATGTAGTTAATTCACGGTTTCCAGTTTATAGAGCATACTACGGAGATGGCCTCGGCAATACCATTTTAGGATTCTTTTCAAGAATGGCCCCAAAAGTGATGCCGTTAGCTAAACAGTTATCAATGAAAGCCATTGATGTTATTCGTGATAAGGGTATTAGTACTGTTGGAAATCTTGCCGGGAAAGCGTTTTCAACTGCGAAGGATAAAATAACATCATTAGTGGGGCGAAAAAAGAAACCGTTACCGTCTACAGAAGAAATGCCTGCAAGTGTTAGTAAAATAATAAATAACGCAGTAGATGAAAAATTAGCGTCGATGGTAAATCAAGGGGACCAAAGCAATATTGCAAACATGATAGCAGGAAGTGGCCTTAAAAAACTACGTCGATGAAAATGGAAAACTCGTTTACGATTTCACTATTTAGACTCTGATAAATAGAATAAAATGTTCAAAAAATCATCTGATCCAGCATTTGATATAGACGCCCCAGTCCCCAAGAATGATTCTGTACGCGATTATCAATATTACGCCTATCATGCCATAGACTCAAATAGTCGAGCAAGAATTGATCTTCAAGTCCATGATACCAGTAAATACTTTTTACCCTGTGAAGCATTTATTGAAGTAGAAGGAGAGATTATACGAACAAATGATACAGAGTATCCAGCTGGTACTCAAGTCGGTTTTGTCAATAATGGTATCATGGCGTTATTTGAGAGTGCTAGATATCTCATTGATGGAAAAGAAATTGAGTCCATAGATCGTGATGTTGATGTGGCTACAACAATAATCGGGTTAGCGAGATATTCCGATGATTATACAAGATCAGCGGGTCCATCTATGATGTTTGCAAAAGATGGTAAGAATACCGCTGGAGGAAATCCATTTATTATAAGACAACCAAAGAATCGTGCTGCTAACCCTGCTAATGTTGATGGTATCGAGGATATGATTATAAAAAACGATCCTGATTTCAATCTAGGAGCTGCAACACGAAACGCAATGTTGCAAGGAGATCGTAAATCATTTTCATGCGCGATTCCACTGCATCACATATTTGGATTCTGTAGAAACGTCAGAAAAGTTATCTACGGAGCGAAGCATACAGTATCGCTTGTACGAAAGGGTGATGATAATGACGCAATTTGGAGGATTCCAGCAAACCCGGCTGCAGATCATGTAAATGATGATGCTGGTAAAGTCAATTTAACAAAAATATCATTGTGGATGCCAGTGTTGACTCCAGCAATCACCGCAGAAGGACGATTACTATCATTTATGGACCAAGGAGGAAAGTCGTTGTTGAGTTGGCTAACCGTGAGTACAGATGTGAAACAATCAAATATCAACGGGTTATTCACTTGGAACCTAGCATCAAAACAAGGCGTTTCTGCGCCACGTCATATATTCGTTGCGTTACAGGATAACACACGAGTTGGCAATCAACAACGAAGTCATATGATATTTGATCAATTAGGTGTGAAAGACGTCTCACTGAGAATAAACGGCCAGCAGGAACCATCTGAGGATATACAACTTAATTACACAGAAAATCATATTGCACGAGTTTATCATCGTCTGTTGTCATTTATGGCACGCGATCAAAATGTGGATACTGGTTTGCAAATATCACAATTTGATTTTAAGAATCTGTATCCGATCTATTACTTCTCACTGGAACATCTCGATTTGATGAGACAGTCAGTTGTTGATATACACTTTAGAGCTAATGTTACCCGTCCTGTTGGTGTTGGTGCTATTGCTGATTATAGAGCGGTTGCTGTCATTCTCAGTGATAAATCAATGCTACTCGAAGGTGTTGGTGGAAGAATGAGAGTGGTAGATGCCCCAGTAGAAAATCTTTGAACGATTTTTCTCGATTTTTCATTGAATTAGAATCAATCAATTATATATAATGTCATATAGTGTTATTAGTGTTACGTTAACTCCTGGTCAAATCAAAAAATTGCAATCAGAATCGGCTAAAAAATGTGGAACCACAATCACGTTGAAACCTAATCAAATGAATGGTGGTGAAAATAAATTATCGCTGACAACTCGTCAGGTGAAACATTTCAATGATGCTTTCAAGGATAAAAAAGGGGTTCAGATTACTCTCTCTGCGGCTGCTATCAAAAATATGATTAAAACAGGCGGTATATTTCCATTGTTAGCTGCAATACCAGCATTGATTGCAGCAGCAGCCCCAGCGGTGGCTAAAGCAGCAGCGTTAGGAGCCGTTGGTACTGCAGCAGGAATGGCGTTGAAAAAGGCAGCTGGACAAGGATATAAAAAAAAGAGACGATCCGTTCAAGGATTGGGTCTAAGACTACCAGGGACCCCGTATTCATGGTACAACGGGAAATCCGTTCATGGATCAGGCCTGAGACTACCAGGAACGATTTATTAATTCAGAAATCTTCAATTTCCGAACCTATGGTTCCAATGTCCAATTTTGATTTAATGGATGCGGCTAAAAAACTAGTGATTAAAAATTTCAGAGGTGTTTTTATGAAAGATCAATTACCACATCAACCAAACAAAACTGAAACAGGTATTATTAATCTCGATAACAGCACCGGGCCTGGAACTCGCTGGGTTGCATACGCTATTGATCCACGTGGGATTGTCTATTTTGATTCATACGGATTAGCCCCACCAAAAGAATTTATGCGTTACATAAAACAATTTCCAATGAAGACTTGGTATTCTACGCTACCAACACAACAAATCAATGACCCACCAATATGCGGCAGTGAAGTATTAAATGTCCTTGATGCTATTTCAGCATCTAGAAAACCACCTCATATTGTCGTAAATGACTACACCAGCAATCGCTTTTTAGAGAGAGAAAGAGTTTTACAATAACATGATTGATATTTGGGGGAGATCTTTGAAACCCAAACCCGATGACACTGCACCACCTGATTCTGTCAAGGATGTAAAAAAACTAATCAAAGATGAAATAGCTGAGACGTTGAATTTAGAAAGTGTTGAACCCAATGAAATAGTTGTATTTCAAGATCGCCAGGGCAAATTGAAAACCAGTAATGTGTCATTGGATGATATTTTAGTTAAACAACAAAACGCAATCGAGAACACCGTTGCGTTATTTTCCGATCAGGGTAAATTGAAAACCAGTAATATTTCTCTGGATGATATTTTAGTTAAACAACAAAACGCAATCGAGAACACCGTTGCGTTATTTTCCGATCAGGGTAAACTCAAACCGGGTGTACTCGTTTCGACGATTACAGATCGATTAAAAATTCTCAACGATGAGTTAAACAATTCTGTGGTTGTACTAGCAACACTTGAATCTAGAATTGAAGAACACATAAAACAGTTTATATCATTTCGTAGAAATATCATTGATAAATTTATTGGAACCCCGTTAGATAAAATTGAACTAAAACTCCCTGATATTAAAAAATCCATCGATGAGACGAAAACTTTCATCGAAGACATCAAAGGGGATGCAACGAGGATGATAACAGCCATTGAAAAAACAAAAATTCCTCATGAGAAAACCAACAACTTAGTATACACGATCCAACACGGATCATTTGAGTGGACACCTACAAACAACACATTAGATATCACTGCAACCGTTAAGGGTATTTATCGATTAACACTAGTAACACCATTATCTCAATTTAATATTTCATCGTCCAGTTCATCCGGGGTCAATAATACGATTTCAACGATCATCGACAAGAATACAACTGAAAAGTTTACAATCACATCTACTGATAAAAATTTGGTTAGGGTTTCAACAACGTGGTATGTGGAATTCGTAGCGGATTTAAGTAAATCGTAATTGAAAACGCTAGCGTATTTAAAATAAAAATGATTTCATCATCGCAATATCGCTATGATCAGGTCAGAGAGTATCAAACTAGACTCAAAACCTTGTCTGAGGAGTATGAATTGAAAATTAAAAAATACCGCAGGAGAATTACCACAATTGATGTTACTGTGTACGCTGTGAGTGGTGTAATCACCGGAGCTGGTATTATACTGTCTTCAGTGACAATGATGGCTCCGATAGCTGTTCCAATTTGCATTTCTGCGGCAACAACAATCGCTGGAATAATTTCAATAATCACAAAAAAAATATCCTCATGCAGCCAACGGAAACTACAAGACTACATAATTCAATTTCATGTTGTGTCCACTGCATACTCGCAATTATCCTCATTGATATCGTCATCGCTCGATGATACAATTATATCAGAGAGTGAGTTTTCAGCGATGGTAGATATATATGATTCTGCGATGTCAAAATTAGAAATACAAAAACATGAGTATAATAACAATGACAACACCGATGGAATTACTTCAACAAATAGTGGAGAACACAAACCCAGTACAAACAAGCATGATCTCAATAACCTCAACGAATCCAGAATTCAGTGTGAATTTCCCCTCTCCGGTCCCAGTGAAGGAGATAGCGCTAGCAAAATTACGAGTATACCACAGTTGGCCAAATATTAGGTCAAAATCATTTGGTGGTCAACAACCGAATAATTCCCTGGTATTTGCAAATAAGAATAAACCCGACGGTACCCCAGACTGGAATGTTGTTTCCATACCAACCGGATCATATCAAATTGAACAAATCAATGATGAATTCGCACGTAGAATAAAATCGATTACTGGAAAAGAATCAAAAATAGCTATAACAGTTCATGAGCCAACACTATCATCTGCCATTGAAATAAACTCAGAAGAATACGTCGTAGATATCTATCAAAGTTTTATTAGAACCGTACTAGGATGGCCTGAAATCCCACCCGGGAAAAAAACCATTGATTTACCAGAACCCAAAATAACTGATTATATCACAGACAGGATAAAATCTGATAATCCAGTAAACAGTTATAAAGAGTTCAGTACACCCTTAGAGTTTTTTGGGATAAGATACGAACTTAGGGGGAGTTATTATATATTTGACGAACCTACAATCGTTAAAAATTTCACAGCAATGAATAATGATTTTTCACTGTTGTTAATATCTCTTAAATCCGGCTCTCTCACCCGAGATGAATTTATCAGCGTCGTAGAAATATGCAACAAAATTATCGACGATATGGAAAAATTTAATTTACGAATTATTCGAGTTATACTCGATGATCTTCCCGTATCGAGAACAATATTTGCAACAGACTATAAAATCCGCGTTGAAGATATCCCAACATTCAAACTACCAGGATATAACGTACCAGAACTAAAAAGACTTCTCAGTGATGCCATCGATGTTGGTTTCAAAATAATTCATGATACGTGGAAAAAAACAACATCACCGGAAATAAAAATCCTCAAACATAATAATGACCCAGATGGTGGTGGCAGGCATATTGCTCCGTTCAATGTGAATATTTCATCGGTGATTGCGCTCAATTTAGTTTGTGATGTGATCGAAGGAAGCTATCAAATAAATTTAGAACGATCAAATCAAGCTCAGCAGGGATATATTTTGTATTCATTTGCACCAACAGCTCCTCCAGGGTTTTTAATAATTGAGTCCCCGGTGAATCCAGTCTATATGCGATGTCATAATAATTCATTAACCAGAATTAATTTCAAACTCACTGACCAGTCTAATAATCTGATTTATTTACAAGAGGAGGTTTTACAAATTAGTCTGTTTGTAAAATCGTAGTGATTTACATGACCCTCGAACACGATATCGTATCGGACTGGATCAAATATTCGGTTAACCCCAACTGAAAGTTCTAGCAGCAGAGAGGGTAGTGACAACGACGTTGTAGTCCCTTTTTCCCAAAAAATGTAATAGTTGAAAAGTTTTTGATTTCATTAATTTCATTGATTTTTTCATAAATTTTTTTGAGACCTAATCCATGATTCACACACACATTTGGGACCTGATGTCATTGACTTTTGGGCCTGATGTCATTGGTTTCATTGATTTTAAGCGTGATTTCAGTGAATACTTGTCTAAAAATGTTGTTCGGCTCACCCTCTCTGCTGCTGACAGGATCGTTTCTTAAAGGAATAAAATTAGACCATGCACCTATGGTTCACTTTCACTAAATGGAACTGACAAGATCTTTTCTTGAAGTAGTCAAATTAGACCATGCACCTATGGTTCACTATCACTAAATGAAACTGACCAGATCTTTTCTTGAAGGAAGACATTTAGAAACGCATCTATGGTTCACTTTAACTAATGAGATCATACAAGGTCTTATCTTGAAGGAATACAATTAGACCATGCATCTATGTACTGATTCGATGGTAGGTTTCTGACCTACCCTCCTTTAGTCACAAGTCAGACACTCTGAGCACTATGGCTATTTAAGGAAGTAAAATAAATCTTATTGAGAGTGACTTATATTTGCAGTGTGAAACAGAAATGGATGCGTATGTTTTAATTGCTAATAGATACTGTAATGTGGCAACTAGGTGCTCCAATTGTATCTTTCCAGTTTCAATACATTTATACCATAATTTACTTTCACAATCTTACATATGCAAGTTACCCATTAATATCAGACCCACATTAACCTCTTGTTTTATTATACACTGAAAATGCTCCATGCACAAGGTGCTAGTTATACATAGTATAAAAACGTAAAGTCAAGAAGCATAGGTCACTTGCGTAACAAATCTTAATAGCATTGGTTATGTGATTGAACAGCTGTAGACAACCATTTATTTGGTACATGTTCATGTGCTTTATTTTAAGGCACTTAATCCACTTCAATTCCATAACTCAAAACACTATTTTAATTAATATTTTTTTAGTACTTAAGAAATGAAATATAATTGTTATACTCCTGAAGTACCAAGATTCTAACACATCAACACAATAAGTTGAGTTGCTCACCATCCTTTCCTAATGCTTTCACTTGGAATAAGGAAGAATCAATCCTGTTGATTTGGGGGACAAAGCAGCAAAACTCAATTGAAAAATATAGACACAGTTTCCATACAGTAACCTGAGTTTCCACCATCAACAGTTACTACATGAGGGATGACAATAACCTATCCTTTTCAGTGTTGTGCATACAACTTTGAGTTTTCCATATTGCAGGTAGAAAATTTTGTGGATAACTTGAAATTGGAATAAGAAAGAATCACACTTATATTATAATTGACTTTGATGTCAAAATGTCAAAGAAATATGTTTACTCCGATGTACAGATTAAAATAGTTTTTGCACAAAGAGTTTAGTTCTACTGCAGGGGTCGGCAACTTATTTTACATAATGTGCCGCTTTGTTCTGAATAAATTATGAAAAGAACAAGCGCATGCCTCCAGTAAGAGAGTAACACTGTTATGATCATGATTTGTGGCTGCCCTTCACATGTGACACAGAACCCCTTGACATGCCACCTTGTGGCATGCATGACCCTTTCCATAGGGTCCAGATCCCTGTTCTACATTATATACCTGGAAGAGATATGTTGGAAAAATAATTTGGGATGATTGCAAATGGGGAAAAAGTTCTGTAGTTTTACAATAAAATAAGTCAAAGATCAAGACCACTAAGAGCGATACAATCTTGTTTTAGCACAAAAGAAACAGTAATGCACACAGAGGACTGGGAATATTTATAATATTCCATTCATGTAACACTTATTGTATATTACTTTATACAGTATATTAATTTATTGAATTTTGCAACTATTTGTACACAGATCATACTGTTGTAAAAGCACATTAATATTTCAGTCTTATTTGCATGTTACAATGATACATTACAAAGTGAGGATGTCTTTACATGTATTGGGTCTGTGTGTGTGATTGGGTGGATCTGTGTGTACATTGATTTTGTTTTTGTTTGTTGACTGGCTGCTTTCCTGCTGAAAAAAATGCAAAGTAAGAACAAAAGGACAAATGTAGAAATAGCTCAGGTGACTAAGAGACTTAAATATGAGCTTTAGAGTATACCAGATGAAACAGTGGTTGCTTAATTCCAATCCTGATATATTGCTACATTTCAGCATTGAGGTGTTGAGAGAGAATATAGTGTTGGCTCCAAAGTGGTTGATTGATGCCCTGAAACTCCTCATCAATGCACAGCCTAACCTACCAAATAGCCCTGCTGAAAATGGCTCTCAGTCAGTGGCTCCAATTCACATTACATCTGACAGAGCCGTCACACAAAAATGGTTGGACTTCAAGGAGAAAGGAATTCTTACTTTAGAGCTTGTCGGTTTGTATATTTCTTTCTTCTTGTTTATTGTTTTCAAAACATACGTGTCTCCTTTTTTTCCATACCAATGTTGTTGGGAAGGGATATAGCATTTTCTCTGTTCATCTGTTCATTTTTCACTCATTTGTTCAGGAACATTGTCATGTGCAACTGAACCATACTAAAATACATTTAACTTAAAAATATGTTTCTTATTAGATTGTTGAACATTTAGAGAATAATAATAGACTGAACAAATATAATTTTGTGTGTGTCTGTCTGCAAACATTTTATCAAAGCAGACATTGCCAGAAAAATTAGGTGCCTCAAAGAAAAACAAACTTACAATTTTTCTGTCTGAATATATAATAACTGCTTTTGGGATTAAAAATAAATTTGGATTCAGATACCATTGGTAGAATACGAATAATTCTGAATTTAAATAAGCCGATTGGGATTGAAACCAAATGTGGATTCAGTTAGTATAAGTTGCTATAGCAGGCATTCTGAATTTAAATAAGCTGATACAGCATTTCTTTAGATAGACCAAGATGACTATTGGGGCATTAGACTTAGACAGATGGGGTCAAGTCATCTTGACTTGATAGAAAGGTTGGGACACACCATTGCATGGAACTAAACCTTGTTGTGAATACTGAAGTATTGTTTAATGCAGGTGTTATGTGTAGCCTGGATCTAGCAGTGTCACTTACTTTCCATTTTAGAATACTGGAAAAAAATAGATATGTTTGGTCATGGAAACCTGACTAGGTTTGAAAGTGGACCATTACTTGTGCATTTCCAAAAAGAATGGTCAGTATCAATCATTAAGACCCTAGCTTTCATTGCTAAATGCAAGTTCCCATTTATGGGGAGTCAGATTTTGTAATGAAATTTCTGTCTACTCTGGACACGTCACCTAAAGGTCATCTACAGGACCCAGTGTAGTTCTCTCAAGTGATCCTTAAAAAGGACCGATGCCTTTGTGTTGAGAGAGATTATGTATCTTCTTGCCCCTCAAAGAGAGAAAGGATAATGCTTTAGCACAGATACTTTTGTCTTGTCACAAGTAGGTTATTTGTACTTTTTATTAGAAAATAATCCAGACCAATTGAATTTGCTTTGCATCCTGGGTTCTTAATGGAGGCAGTCACCAAAACACATTGCATATGAGCAATGCTAATCACTGTTATTGTCCATAATGTGGGATGTAGATACAAATACACTCCCCAACAGATGAAATCAATTTTTCACTCTGGTTATCTAGAACATGCCTGACATACCTTAAGTGACCAGAGATGGTCATTCCAGAGAAAGATGTACCTCCCTCTTCCCTCTAACTCTTTCCCATTTGCTAAAGGTGATATGATCACAAAACATATTTTCTTCTGTGCCATCACAACTGAAGAATGCGCAAGAATGTTGGTGTCAGTCTTTGTATTAAGGAGTGGTTACTCTGTCAGCCACATAGGTGGGCAGAAATCTTGTAGCATTGAAGCTATAAAGTTTTTCTAGTAAGATATTATGATCAAATAAATATTTTCATAGAAAAGCCAGTTGCCTTGAAATCTTTGTATTTTTATAATTTAGTTTGATAAATAGCTCATGAGAATGAATAAAAAATCTCATAGTCAGATTTAAAATCAAACTTTATTTGAGTCTCATCTATTTAATAAGTAATATTACCAGATTCTCTATGGAGAAATCGAATGTAATTTTCAGTGTCGTGGCCATGTTATTCTCCTTGGATGTACCATCGCATTTATATTAATCCCATCTTTGTCCTAAACATAAATTATATAATGTTTATGGCTTTGTTACCCATTTTGTAGAATCAAGATGTTTGAAGTCTTGTTGGAACTGCTGACATGACTCGGTGATGCAGAAAGTGTTATGTATATTTATTTTATATTATGTGATTGGCTTTTGTCTGTGATTGAAGGTAGAGTCATGCCTATCTTACGTTTGAATTGTTCGAGAGTGATAATATGGGATTTTACGAATATAAAATTGAGTTCATTGCCTAAACTTGTTTACATGCTAGTGGAATTTTTTTGCAGAAATTTATGATGTTTATTAGGACAACAAAAAATTAGTACATATAAGACTTGGTAAACAATTATATTGTTGTTGTTTTAATGTCAGACTTTTGGAATCCATGATCAGAATTTCTAGTTGTGTTCAGATGTAATTCTAAAAGATTTGTTCAAAATGATTCATTGAATTACAAATTTAACATTGATATTTTGGACTAAGACACTATTTTGAGATTATTCACAAGAAAACTGATTCAAAAACATTTTGGATTATATCATTATGATTCATTAAAAGTATTGGAACACCAATACATTCAAGACTATTAGAATATTAATGAATTCAAGACTATTGAAATTCATTTGGGGCATTCTGTGCTTTTGGACTTGTGATAGGACATTGAGGATTCTTTGGAATTTAAACTTTCACGTTGTAACATAGAAAATTAGCTATGGCTTGTATTAAACTCTCTTCTTTGACACAGTTTAAGTCTATCAGTTATAATAAAAGTAGTTACATCATATTCATAAGTATGAGGGTGAACTTTGAATGAATCGACTTTGTTGTGGGGTTTTATCTATTGGTTTTAACAGTTTGTTCAACATAAATGGAACAATTGTAGATCCTATTTCATGAACATATTTATGTGATGCTTTAGATGAACGCAGTTTCAAAAGAATCTGAAGTGATTTATTATTAAAACTTTTCCAATTTTCAAATCTTTTCACTTTTTTTCACAGATGCTGTCTGGAGACATGAGAAGTATCCTGAACTACATACCCACAGAGATCACATCTTGATGATAATGGAACAACTAAATATAATTGCCAAGCCCAGAGTATTCACTGAGACTGGGGAAAAGGTTAGTTGACATGTTTGGTCTGATTATCTTATTTTGTATTATTTGCAAATTGTACCTGTTGTCAGAGCCATAAATGAATTATAAACACTGCAGTTGTATACAGAAATATCGTAAACATTTTTTTCTAATAACAACTAGCTGAAACCTTTAAACAAATTTTCACATTAATCACTTAAAAAATATAATTTTACAGTTTATAAATGACCTGACTATTTCTAATTACATCTACTGTCCTGGTGTTTTTTTATCCTCCAAAAACCAAATTGATGAATTTACTGTAATCTCATTACCAAATTAACCTAATAGATGAATTTACTGTAATCTCATTACCAAATTAACCTAATAGATCAATTTACTGTAATCTCATTACCAAAAAAACCTAATAGATGAATTTACTGTAATCTCATTACCAAATTAACCATTTATATAAACCCTGCTCTTTGTCATCCTATCAAGGTCTTTGTCTGTCCATGTGTCATTCCTTTTCTCCATACATCTTTACATACATTATTATGTACATTCTATTTCTGATAATCATGTCAGAGGCTATGTCATATGTTTTGCAAGCATAACACAATTCAGTTTAAAATAGCTCATGATTTATAATGTTATACTTATTGGTGATTTTATGATTTTAAAAAATCTTTGTCTTCGTATATCTTTTTTGTAATTTTAACATTATTACATTTCATCTTTTGTCTTGTTATATGTCAGATTAAATTTATTTACACAGGTAAATTTTCATGAGGTTTTTTATGTTGTTACATTTTCACTTTAAGAAGTATACTTTAAAGTGGCACTGTACATGCATTGTGCTGATTTGGTTTTAAACCCTGTATGTATATATATATATATATATATAATTTATATATATATATATATATATATATATATATATATATATATATATATATATATATATATATATATATATACATACATACATATATGCATACATCAATGCATACATACATACATTGTACATAAACACACATAGTAGCCAGCGTGGAGCCATATAGGCATACATACATGAATTATTATGCAAGCTGTATGTGCCTACATCTTGAAAATGCATTATGTTCCTATTAATAGCCTGTTATGTGTATGGATTTCTCTTGTTTTTTTAACAATGATATTTTTGGCTTGTATGAATTTTGTATTGCAGTGTTTGTCATGGTCTCTACTTTTTGTTACTCTGATTGGCTTTTTTTTTTAAAGACAAGACTTTCTATATTTAGATCTTAAGGTCTTTTAACCTAGAAAGGCCAAGTTGGGTTTGGTTTTGTGGGAATTAATGCCAATTTTCAGCACATTATAATCCATAGATAGCAACCAACAACTTTGGCGGTTAAAGAACCGAGACCCCCCATCCCACCTCACAGAAGAAACACCGACAAACATTAAGCTACTAGCAACTTTTCAAACACCCATAGCCAGGATGCAAATCCACACTGACAGTGGTGAGTTGTGTGAGTCATTTGTAAAAGTGGGCACCTTGGACCACCTGGTCGACTATGATCTACAAAAGGCTGGTCATAATTTAAAGGGACATAACTCATTCTGATTCTGAGAGTAAATAATTAGAACGCATACTTCTCTTGATATAATTTGACAGTTTCTCTGCAGCAAACTACAAACACCATGTCAATTATCCGTATATCATGCACATCATATATTATTGATTGCTAATGATCAAGAAAGAAATATGATTATCAATATTGACCAAGTTACATGCATCACTTTGAGAGTGTTTAAATATCATTACCTTGACCCTCGAGACAACATTGCATGGACCATCCAGACAACATTACTGTGACCTTCCAGACATTCATTGCTATAGACACTGACGTTTAAGTAAAGAAATGAATATACCTCAAGATGACTTTTAAAATTAGCGAAAATTATAACAAGAAACAGCAAGGATGGAGAGAAACTGAAAGTAAGTAGGCAGAAGCCTTCCACTAACCAATGCAATAAATGAATGTCCGAGAGCAACATTAATATTAAAGGATCAAAATGTCAAAAAACATCAGATAAGGGAAAAATTGGTAATATCTGAAAACATTAGACACTATGTATTCTGAAACTGTTCAAATGAATTCTTCCTAAACAATACTCCTCAAAATTTAGTGCAAAACAGTCGAGTATAATGTGTTTTCTAACACCCTGGCATAAAGAGTTTTCTAACAAACTTGTATGAAGTGTCTTTTTAACAACCATTCATAAAGAGTTTTCTAACAAGCTGGCCAGAAGAGTTTTCTGATAATGTGTGAATTGAATGTTTAATGTAGCTTTAACCATTTTTCTGTCATATTTCTACGATGTTTGCAATGTGACAGTTTATAGTGATGTCGAGCACTGGGCCATCATGCCGCAGACATGTAGCATGATGTCACACCTAGTCACATCCTGACACAAGGCCGACCAGTCTTAACAATAATTTGATATTAAAGCATATAAAAGCACTTAAATGGTGTCTTCATAAAAATGCAGAAATACTTTGATGAAATTGGACAGAAAATACCCTAGCTCAAACTTTATCTTCATACCAGTGATACAGATCAAATGTCTTTTGTTTTAAAATAAATTGAAATTAAATACCGAACAGATGCCACAATAATTTAATTAAAATTTTCCAGGCAAAATGGGGTTTCAAAATTATGTCTACCATGCAGATTAAGCAGTTAATGAGTTTGTGATCAGTTCTTTTAAAACAGCTAGACAGAACAAAAGAACCCTGGCATAAAGGAATTTATAAAGTTGTTTTTTTTTCTAAGGTTGCCAAGCACGCATCAGATATATTGCTGCCATTCATAAAGAAATATTTTTAGAAACTTGAGCAGCAGCTAATGAGCTGCTGACAGTAAGATTGCTGGCATGACTTTCATAGTTTTAGCTTTCCTGTTCTAAAGGCCATGTGCATTTATTGTATGGAAACAACATATACTGTGTCATAACACCACATGAGCTTATTGTATGGCACCACATACACTATGTCATAAGGCCACATGAGCTTATTGTATGGCACAATACACACAGTCATAAGGCTACATGATCGTATTATATGGCACAATATACACTGTGTCATAAGGCCACAAGAGTTTATTGTATGGCACAACATACACTGTGTCATAAGGCCACATTATGTTTATTGTATGGCACAACATGCACTGTGTCATAAGGCCACATGAGTTTATTGTATGGCACAATATACACTGTGTCATAAGGCCAAAAGAGTTTATTGTATGGCACAACATACACTGTGTCATAAGGCCACATGAGCTTATTGTATGGCACAACATACACTGTGTCATAAGGCCACATGAGTTTATTGTATGGCACAACATACACTGTGTCATAAGGCCACATGAGCATATTGTATGGCACAACATACACTGTGTCATAAGGCCACATCAGTTTATTGTATGGCACAACATACACTGTATTATAAGGCCACATGAGCATATTGTATGGCACAACATACACTGTGTCATAAGGCCACACGAATTTATTGTATGGCACAACTTACACTGTCATAAGGCCACATGAGTTTATTGTATGGCACAATATACACGGTCATAAAGCCACCTGAGCTTATTGTATGTCTATATACATTGTGTTACATATTTTTGATTTCAGTTATATTTATTTTAATTTCAATGTTTGTTTTTCAGTTTTAAATAATTTGTATTCTACTACAATTTGTTTTGTTGTAGCCAGTTTTCAAGTTATATTGTTTAATTTTCTTTAAAAATATTTAGATTTTTAAAGAATAATTCATTTCTCTGGAAATATTTGAGTGCTCATACATAAATCTTGGACAAAGATATTTCTTAAAGATATTATTCGGATTTCCATAGCGGAGTGTTGTTTCTTGTGTTTATTCAAGCAACTGCAGACACCAACACAGAACAGGATACAGCAGACATCATCGACTTCCATTTTTGCTTTTTCATCGGGACTAAAACATGAATTCATTAGAACTTTTTATTAATAGGACTTTATAACTTTAATTTGTAGATTATTCTTGGATTAATTTTGGATTTTTTTCCATTGTTGTTTTCACTATATCATTGGAACCATTTATTAAAGCCTAACATGTAACATGTGTCATTAGGCCACAGGAGGTTATGGTATGGCCCAACAGCCATCATGCATTGTGTTTATTCTGACAGTCAACAAATTATATTTTACACTTTTTAAAAACTACCATATCAATCCTGACCTAATTTGATGCAGACCACCCTGACATAAGGGGTTTTCAGATTTATACAAGTAGTGCCAGTTTGCCACCAGATATGCCGGTCATTCAGATTTACACAAGCCATGCCATTCTTGCTGAAATTTCTAAAGATATTGATATTTTCATTTCAGATGACCAGTTTTCAAACACTGCAAAACAGAATTTGATCAGATTTGACTTTGGTGTTTTCCACAAAGTATGATAGTCTACCATAGATATTCCAGTATTATAAATATAGAAAAGCCTGTATCAGTAATAAATACAAAAATTAAAAGAGTGGGGCCTTATGGCCCTATTAGGTTAAAAGTGGGAAACTTCCCTATATAAATAATTTATATTGTTTCCTCCTGGTACACACTGCTATGTCATATAGACAAAGGGATTATGATTGGAATTTTAGCCTAATACTTTGCAAATCAAATCCTACTAGAAGACGAAAATTGTATTGCATGTCTGTCTCATAAAGACAAATGTCAATACTTCTTTGCCATTACCTCCCCTTGCCACCAACCGATGACACTAATCTTTAGCTTCACTGCTGTACTGGTAAAATCTTATAGTTATTCTCCGACAACACAATTATTGCATTGTAATTCAACCATCCAATGTTTCTTTTGTTTCTGTTGTGTGAATTAAATTATTCTGTGACATTGTTTATACAATAATATTTCTGTTCAATGTGAGTGATTTTGTCATCTTTAGGGACTTATCTATTTAATGCCATATTATACCAAGCTATTGTTAACCTTATGCAAGGTCATTATGAGTTAGTGCGACACTATTTTTGCTTGCTCAATTAGTAACGGCATAATTTTAGAGTTATTTACATGCTGAATTGATAATTTACATTTTGTTTTCTCTTCTTGAGTCATTTCCAAATCATTGGGAGAGTGGATGCATTATTTTTTTTATACATACATATATTGAATCCAATTTATAATACAATCATACCATCACTGGTGCTGTGAGCCATAACTAGTTATCCCGTTGTCTCAGTCAACTTGGATTTATGTGAATCTTTGTGACAGGTCCATCTGTTTAGCAATACTGTTGACAACATAACCTTAGTATGTCAGTGGTTTAGCAAGAAATAATATCTATCCAGCGAGTCTCTTCAACTGGCCTGTACCAGTTATAACCATCCTACAGTCCCAGCAGGGAGATGTATTTGATCAGGTGGTCCAGCAAAAATTTATGACAATCTTACTTACAGTTCTGTCCTTTTAGCTGAACTGTTGGTGACATATTCTCACTATGACAGAGATTTCAGTGCAAAATCAGTCTCTTGAGCCAAGCACTGAGACTGGTCAGTACCAGTGATAGTTGAATCATTTTCTTTACCGCCAGCAATCAGGTCAACCATATATACCAGGCAAACCAGCCAGCTGTTCTGTAAATGCTGGACTTCCATATGTTCACTGCTTATCCACATGGGCAAGTTAGTGCCATTTTGAATGAGGACAATGCCCATGATGTCACCTGGTATAGTTTTTCCAGAGCTGCTAGAGGAATGATTCCAACCATGAACCAGACTGAATGTAGCCTCAAGGCTGCAGTACAAGACAATGTTGTTGTCAACCTAATGAATTCAGTACTGATCTCCTGTCCTCGATCAAAATCTAGCAGCAAGTCTCATGTCCACTTCACTATTTTAAAGTGAATAAAATTGTGTTACTTGCAAAATGTCTAAGCTATTCAAGAATGTAGTTGCCATGTCTTCATCATTCCGTTTAACACATTAAACCAGGTTTTTGCTGTTTTCGCATGTAATGCAAGTAGGAAATACATTTTGGGTACTATTTCTGAATACATCCTAATACATCAACTTCCAAGCAATATTCCATCCGACAAAAGGCTAGTTGTGCTAAAAAATGTTTTTCATTGGTCAGTTTGCTGGCGTATAAGCAAAATGTAACATTTCAGACTTCTTTTCTTTTTTTTTTGTTTTTGCTTAATGGATTGCATAATTTTCATATGGAGAAGACTCTTTATTCAAAATGTCCACCATATCCTACTTTTTGCAGAGGATCACCTGTCTGTGTGCGCTTCAGACTGGTTTTCCATAGATCTGTAAACTCGTTGCTAGGAGTTACTATGTTAAAGCCCAATGAATTGACTGCTTCAGCCAACTTCAACTGATACAATGTGATGCATGTATGTGTCACTCAAGCCTTATCCTGCCCTGACTTTATGGATGACCCCATTGGGATACTGTACCTTTTTGGAGGAAAATTAAAGATGTTTGGAGGCAGGCAGCTCAGGAACTACCTTCCAACTCACCAGCAAACCAACATAAGTGTCCAAAAACAGTCAAACCCAATACGCGCATTACGGACAAGGTATCATTCAGTCAGATGTGAAATATAGATCTTTGACCAATGCCATGAGAAATGTCTAGCCAAGTTAGGAAATAGTGTTACAAAACGGACATGAAACCAAGTTTATTCACCTTTATACCTCCTAACTCAAGACACTGACCTACCCACCACACTGCCCACAGACAGACAACCTTGAAACAGCAGCCGAATTCAACTTTAGACATGCTGGATATTCCTATTCCCCATGACTGGTGGGGTGATGCAGTTCATTTTGGAGTGGCTTATGATTTCATTTATACAAATGTCACCCTTTTCTCCTATCCCCTCTTCAAGGACTGTAGATAGGGTCACTCATAAAAACATAGGCAATAGAGATAGTGCAAGGACCACAAATGCTGGGATTTTCTTCACGATTGTTTTTTTTTTATTTGAAAGGGCAAATGGCAAGCTGAGGTTGATTAAGAATCTGAGTCCCCTCAAGCAAATTATTACAGCATTGAAATATGAAACAGCAAGATCAATCCTTCTCTCAATCCAACTGGACAAGTTTGCCTGCTGATTCTCAATCTCACTGATGCACATGCTTCATGGACATTTCTCCATTGTGGCTACCATGACACAGTTTAGCAGTTTATTGTCCAGCTCTTGTTATGGATTGTGTTTTATACCCTTTTCCAATCAACTTCATCTACAATGAGATAAGCGTACCTGGATGACATACTCCATAAATATATGGTAAATTGTTTCTACTCCAGGGTAAAAGCTATCATCTTTCACTATTAGACCATTGAGGCTTTCTTAGAGAACTGGGAAAGTCTAATCCCTGTCCATCCCATAATTTTCTCAATCTTGTTATATCATTTATCGACAACACAAATCTGTTACAATTTCCTCATTTTTGTGTTTTTGCAACTGAATTTGAGTTTAGGTTTTGCAGAAGGCCACGTCTATGAGTGTAGTGGTTGATTTGATATATTCTATACTAAAAGGAAGTAATGGCCAGTTATTGATGGCTATAAGGCAACACTATCTGAATTATCCAATACACTCAAATCTTCTGAATGCTTGGCTGTCAATTCAAATTCTTTTATTGCCGATCTTGTGCAGAATTTTGAGATGCAAAGTCCTGTGTCTCACTCATGAATGTCCAGATTGAATATTTTGCATATTGTACTCTCTCTTTATGAACTGTTTTGCATAATGTTTATTTGGAGAACTTTACAGTTGTGGCTGTTTTCTTACCGTCCTTTTTTGCATCTTAAGTTGAAGGAGTGAGATTATTGTGCTGTATAGACCAAGGATGTTTTCAGTTCAGTGGTAATTATGAGTTGGTTTCTCTCATTTGCCAGCCAAGAATCTTAGCAAGATAAAATAGCCTGATTCCTTCAAGAGATCTACTCCCAATAGAGATCCCCAATCTCAGCAATATCTAAACTTAGATGATCATGATCAACTCGAGATTGGTTTAATTTTATATGCTGTTTTGCTTTAAATAAACACAGAAAATGTCAAAGGTTTGCATGGAAGTGATAGGCTTACCTTATGCTCAGGTAGGGCTTTATGATTTTTATATTTGGCCAATTTTAAAGGGAGAAGGAAGAATAGAAAGTTTTGTTTGCTTCAGTCTCCTCATATATTTTAGTCCTTTTTTAATCTGGGCTTTGTTCATGTCCAAAAGAGCTTATCAGCCACTTGCCAATTGGGATCTTTTATTCATGAAGATTAATGCCTGAGTTTTGAGCCAATGTTGCATCAGGGGCTAACATCGGACGATATTATGAAGGTTATGTTTTCTCAGTCACACACTGCCTTTGCTGTATGATTTTATTCTTTGCTGCACCATAGTCATGGTAAATATTAGTTGTGGCACAAAAGGCAGCCCAATTGGATACTGACTTGCAGTAGAGGACATTCCTACAATAAGGGTAGACATTTCCTAGTTTATCCCAGCTTGTTGAGACCATTAACCTTTTACCAGTTTAGTACGTTCAGCTTTATAATAGCAACAGATACATGTATTGCTGATAATAAAGTGTGGTGGTAGGTTAGAATTTATTTTATTGATGTAAAACTTGTTGCTGTTTTCAGATTCCCTCCCTTTTAACCAGCTTTGATGCCAAAAATGGTAAGCTATGTAATCGCCTAAGGTATTTATTACTTCATTAAAGTTTACTTCTCATCCCTGCATCCACTAGACAAATTACATTTTAGCCTGTAATGTAGACTATTGAAGTTTTGTTTGCTTGGTATATATACCATGTTATATGTATTTAGATGGAAACTGGTTTTTCTAAATCTCATTGCATGTGTATGTTTCTACTTTAGGTGGAGAACTATTTCCTGGCCCCATGTATGCTTCATCAGAAAACTCCTGGAGGGGTTATCTCCCCTGAACTAGATCCACATATTGTGAGCACATTAGAGCTGTGTTGCGTGTTTACAGGGAAGTTTCTTCCACCTCCCATCTTCCATAGACTTCTTGCTGCCTGTATAGCTCAATGGCCAGTTGCCCAGAACAGGAAAACAAAAGAATATCTTATTTTCTGTGGCAGCTGTGTTTTCAACATTGATCTGTTCCATAGATTGACCCTGTACTACAGGGACCATGTTGTTTTTGCAAGAGTAACAAGGATGGTGGTTGATGAAGTCAAGACTCCTGATGCAAAGCTGTGCAGCAGAGTTAGAAGGTTTATTACCCAGAATCTCTCCAAGATTATCTCTTACCTGGGGCAGAACTTGCAATATGAATTGCATATAAAGAGCCCACCATCTCAAGGTGTCCCTGAAGCTTGCATGTTTCGTATCTGGTTTGAAGACGAGGTAAATTGTATTCCACTATTACTTTGTAGAGTAATTAATATCATATTATTTCATTCTCCACAGGGTACATTAATCCTGTAATGTTATCTGATTTGAGTCACATGTGCTGTGTAAAAGTGATTCTCCACCAGAACAATATTATAGGTGAACAATTCCTAATGGAATAAACAACATATTTAGTACATCACACTGCATCATGCAACAACATTTGCCTTTCGAATAACTGCAATGATCATAATGATATCTTACATCTGCAGGTAGTATCTTCAAACCTATCTGTATGCAAATTGAGTGATAGTCAAGTTTTGGTCTACTTACTAATGGACTCTACAATCAGAGTGAGACCTAATAGTCCATACCTTAATCTGGTTTTGGTCTACTTACTAATGGACTCTACAATCAGAGTGAGACCTTCTAGTCCATACCTGAATCTGGTTTTGGTCTACTTACTAATGGACTCTACAATCAGAGTGAGACCTTCTAGTCCATACCTTAATCTGGTTTTGGTCTGCTTACTAATGGACTCTACAATCAGAGCGAGACCTTCTAGTCCATACCTGAATCTGGTTTTGGTCTACTTACTAATGGACTCTACAATCAGAGTGAGACCTTCTAGTCCATACCTTAATCTGGTTTTGGTCTACTTACTAATGGACTCTACAATCAGAGTGAGGCCTTCTAGTCCATACCTTAATCTGGTTTTGATCTACTTACTAATGGACTCTACAATCAGAGTGAGACCTTATAGTCCATACCTTAATCTGGTTTTGGTCTACTTACTAATGGTCTCTACAATCAGAGTGATACCTTCTAGTCCATACCTTAATCTGGTTTTGGTCTACTTACTAATGGACTCTACAATCAGAGTGAGACCTTCTAGTCCATACCTTAATCTGGTTTTGGTCTACTTACTAATGGACTCTACAATCAGAGTGAGACCTTCTAGTCCATACCTTAATCTGGTTTTGGTCTACTTACTAATGGTCTCTACAATCAGAGTGTGACCTTCTAGTCCATACCTTAATCTGGTTTTGGTCTACTTACTAATGGACTCTACAATCAGAGTGAGACCTTCTAGTCCATACCTTAATCTGGTTTTGGTCTACTTACTAATGGACTCTATAATCAGAGTGAGACCTTCTAGTCCATACCTTAATCTGGTTTTGGTCTACTTACTAATGGACTCTATAATCAGAGTGAGACCTTTTAGTCCATACCTGAATCTGGTTTTGGTCTACTTACTAATGGACACTACAATCAGAGTGAGACCTAATAGTCCATACCTTAATCTGGTTTTGGTCTACTTACTAATGGTCTCTACAATCAGAGTGAGACCTTCTAGTCCATACCTTAATCTGGTTTTGGTCTACTTACTAATGGACACTACAATCAGAGTGAGACCTAATAGTCCATACCTTAATCTGGTTTTGGTCTACTTACTAATGGACTCTATAATCAGAGTGAGACCTTCTAGTCCATACCTTAATCTGGTTTTGGTCTACTTACTAATGGACTCTACAATCAGAGTGAGACCTTCTAGTCCATACCTTAATCTGGTTTTGGTCTACTTACTAATGGACTCTACAATCAGAGTGAGACCTTCTGGTCCATACCTGAATCTGGTTTTGGTCTGCTTACTAATGGACTCTACAATCAGAGCGAGACCTTCTAGTCCATGCCTTAATCTGATTTTGCCATGACTAATATTAGTCTATGGCTTTTTGCCAAATGTCCTTGAGGCAATATGTGGCAATAAAATATAGGTCATATATATAATCTCCCACAAATATGTTCTCCTCCACAAAGGGACAAGACAAATAACTAGATAAAAGCTTCAGGCCATTATGAATATGATGTAATCAATGGAAGTTACTTTATACCAGTGCTTTCCAACCTGCGGCCCACTGGCTGATTTTATAAATGGCCCACCAGAGGTCGAGTTTTTTTTTGCATTTATATAAAAATTAGTCAATGGCATAATTTCATTGCAGATCCTATAGTCATTTTTTTGTTTTTTGCTGTGGCCCTTGGCTTCAAGAAAAAATATTCAGTGGACCATGGTGTCAAAAGGGTTGGACAGCACTTCTGTATAAGGTTATGGGGTCTGCCCATTTCTGAATTAGTCTAGATGACATTCTATAGTATGCATACTCTTGTATCAATACCAGATCAAAAAAGTGATTTACATATCATAAGCAATCACTTCCTGTATTAAGGCACATTGATGTTAATTTTGACGTTGAAACAATCTTGGCATGGTATCATTGTCAAGTAAACTGTTTTAAATAAAAGTTCAGAAATATGATGATTTATTTTAAGGAGACCAATATTCATTGTATATTTATGTGTAGTTCATGTTTCTGCAGTTCAAGTGTCAAAGAGATTCATCCTCATTGTGCAAAGACGTTTTATTTTATTTGACGAATAACTTTATTTGACAATACACTGTATACTAAACTAGTCTTGTTGAAGTGTCACATCTTTGTCAAATAACAATTAGAAAACTAGCTCAATCTCAGATCTGGTAATTTTACTATTAGTTACCTGTTTTGTTGCAAGGTGACTGATCACTTTAGCATTTTTACTATATGCACAAATACAAGTGGTTTTCTATTTAAACATCACATGAGGAGAGTGTTCAATTCCTCTTACCTAGCAAATGAATTCTCATGCACTTAAAGTTCTGTCCTCTTCAAATTATTTAATACCTTCTGTATTCTTATTTTATTTTTGATCTCCTTTGGATAAGGTGATGTACACCATGTTCTACTAGCTGGAGTACCTGATTGTTTTGTTGTAATTTGAGGTTAAAAATATAATCGTAATTGCACTAAAAGAAATTCACCAGATTATCTCCCTTTCTCACCACATCCAGACTTATTATTTGTGTAGGAAAGATTGCTGAATATGGGTTAATTTTTTTTTTAATCTGCCCAAGAAAGGATTGGAGACATTTACTCAGACACTTTATAAATTACAGAATACCAAGGAATAGGATATTACAAATAAAACACCATTAGTGCACATTTTCACTTAGAAGGAAACAGTTATTTTGCTCCTTCTATTGTTAATAATTTTACCTGCTAAAGTTTCAAAAAATGAATTTAGCACTGAGCATTCTATGAAGGAAATCCGTTTTGAGGCTAGTTATATAACACTATTGACAATTGGGCAGTCTAAATTTGATTTGCTTGCATCTCTTCATTTGATCAGAACAAAACCATTTCCTGTTCTATTTCAACGGTCTTTTAAAATGTTCTTTTCACTATTTCCATAAATTCTGTGATCATCGGAGTATTTGTTTTTTTGTAATTTGTGTAGTCATTGATACCATGGTTTTTTTAATAATATTGACCATCCTTTTTATAGGGTCATGATCCTGCTGCACCTATAACACGTGAGCACATGAATCATGCTCGTCTCTGTATTGCTGTCCAATCTGTTTTTGGAAAAGCACTTAGAGACATTCTCATTGCCAACTTTCCTGTACAATACAATGACATCTACCAAACAATCTTGGCAAATCAAGTCAACCTAACCAAGAGACAGGGCAGACCTCTTCTTAACCAAGATCAATGTAAGTTAGTTTTCCCAGATCCCATGGGGAAGACAACAGGAACAGTGGACCAGTTTGATCTGTCCTTGCTGTATACCCTGATCAGAAATATCAGCACAGTTTCTGCTCCAATAACAGGCTGGGGAACTGATCCACAAGATCAACCAAGGGATTGCTGTCTTGGAGCTAGTGTGGAGAGAATTCGCTTATACAGGAATCATATCACTGGTCATTCTCCGGATGGGAAGATTAACCAGAATGACTTTGAAGATTACTGGAAGAAGTTTGAAGCTGTTATTCGTGATATTGAATCTTTAGCTGGTGGACAGGTGTACAGCGAAGAATTAGGAAGGCAAAAAAGACAGGTGATCTCCAGCTATGAAGCCTGTTAGCCAGGAATGAACATCATGAAGCCTGAGCAACAGGTACAAAGTATAGGTATTGAGTGCATGATATGATGGCATAATAAGAATACAACATATTATGTAAATTGGGGTGGACTGGATGGTTTCAGACTTAACTATCCTGTTTGCTTGTATAAGATTCAAACTTTTAAACTTAACAGATGGAAGTATTTAGCAGTTGAATATTAATAAAGAGTGCAATACTCATGACATAGGTTGTCAAGGAGACCATCCCCACTTATTTTAAAATTTAAATGCAATTTCATCAGATCATGTGTTCATATTGTTATTTAACAGTAAACACTGCCATAATAACTGTTGCGTTCTTAATTTATTTTACTCTTGATACAAACATTCGTCATTTTGCTTTATAGGTTGAACTTTTAAAATTATCATTACAATTTTACATCGGTTAAGTGGATGGTATTGTTACGATGTTTTTCATTAAAATTGTTTTATGCTATTTTTTTTATTGTAAGGTTCACTGTTTTTATTAGACATCAGCTTTAAATTTATTTTTTTAGACTTGAAAATAAAATCTTTTTCCAGTGATGTATATTTTGCATCATCTAAATTCTTTTGATGTCTGTGGAAGTCTGTGTTTTATAGATGGAATCATATTATCTGTAAATGAAATGAAGCTATCTGTGATGAGAGTTTATTTATTTTTGAGGGATTAAATTTTCTCTATTATTGTTTACATTGACTCTTTAAAGTTTGTATTGCATTTTGGCGTGAAAAACAAGATACAATAACACGTTTCCCTATATGATATAAAGTTATGGGCTTTGTTTTTAATACTCAACAGTAAATTACACTTTATCATTGTCTTAGTGATTTGATGATGAAACAAATATCCTACTTTGTACCTGACCAAAGTTTAGCAGTCGATGGTATTACTTAAACTTGAAATTAGAGCAAGAATTTTATGTTTATTTCAGGTTTGACCTGTCGGAGGTTACTACCCTATTGGAAAAGAAATCCTTCACTGTGCATACATGCCAACCATTACGCTTTTGGCGTAATCATAACGCTTTTTGTCACTAAATTACGCGTTACGCTTAAACGTATATGGATTACGCTTTTTCGGTATATCCACCTCCCCAAAAAAAATCAGTTATTTGTTTTCTCGTTATTATTAAAGTTCTATTAATCCCACAGACCGTATTTTAGAAAAAACGACATTTACGTAACTACAATATAAGAGTACGCTAGACCGTGGACTTTCGTAACAGTATCATGTTCTGTTTATAGCTAACCTGGTTCTACTGTTGACCTCGATTCTATTTATAAAATCAGCATGCGTAGTGAAGAGATAGCAGACTGGTTTCCAAATTTAATCTTTACTCGCAGATTCCATAGTCTAATTCATATTTCTTGCAGAACCAGTCTAAATATATTTTAGTGCTTGAAAAGTATATTTTATTTTACTCTATGCATTTATGTGAGCAAAAATTCCCAGATAAATTAGAAAAAGGCAACCGAAAACCCCCGAAACGAAATATAACAGAATCCTCTAAATATTAAGAAAAAGAGTACAGCATCACGTGACATTTATTTCCGGCCGTGTTGAAAGAATTTTAAAATTTAGCGCTAAACGTCTTAAGAAGGTTTCTAGTCGATGTGTGTAAAGCTAAAAGTGCTACATATGAAAACTTGAAACAGTAAAGGATGAGAAGGGCAAATAATCGTTGTTTATTGAAATTTTAGCATGTTATATGTGGATTACGCTTTTTCTGCCTGGATTCCACTTTTTGACCACTTGGATTACGCCATTTCATCGTCAGGGGTTGGCATGTATGCACTGTGTTCCAGCTATCAGCGGAAATGACCTCAAAATAATTGGTCCCATACCAAGATTCACTACTATATAAGGTCTTGTGTGGCCATGTCAATCGTCATTACTTCATGAAGCCGGAATTAGGACCATGCATCATGCATAACACCATGCCAAGGGTCATTACTGTATGTGGCCCTATTAAGGACCCACCAGCTATTATGTAGTATTCCGTACCTAGAGCTTCGCCTGTATGTGACCATATTTAGGAACCACCAACTATTATGTATAATTCCGTACCTAGAGCCTCGCTTGTATGTGGCCATAGTTTGGACCCGACATCTTGCATAATTCTAAGTCGATAGCTTTTTTATGCATGCCCATATTTATGACTTTGCATCATCCATAGTCCCATGTCAAAAAACACTTTGTCCATAATTAGGAGCTGTGCATCATCCCATACCAAGAGAAACTACTGTTTGTGACCATAATTAATATACAGCATCATTCATAATCGTGAATATAGAACCAAAGTAATGGTGGACTATAATTAGGACTTGGATTAAGCTTTATAGGAGCAGTTGAGAAATATACATTACATGGTCTTGTGACTGACCCTGTTGGTGTGTAGGTGCTGAGCAGAGACACAATCCAATTACAGTGTTGTCTATGGAGATTGTTCCAGTTATTTTCTGGAAATAGTAAATAAATGTCACGATTCTTGAACTTGAAGAATAGCATACATAATTTCTTGCTAAATATTATGTAATATCAATGGAACACTTTCAGTATTTCGCACATTTATGAGCATTTTTTAAGAACATTGAAAATAAGCTAGTTAGATTGACTTGTTACAGCTCTTTGTACATATTTATAAAACAGACAATCTTAAGTGATGGCTATACATCCATGATCCAGTGTCTGGCATCCATTATCCATTATACATTGTTAAAAAGAATGTTATTGCTACTGGTGTTTTATCCATTATCAATTGTTATCTCAAGAGTCTTATTGCTACTGGTGTTAAGATTTAATTAGACATGTGATTATGTTATATTGTATACTATATTGCTGCAATGATAATATTTAGACTTGTGATTGTGGCTATATTGTATATCATATTACATGCATTAAGAATTCCAGTTATACTGTATATCTTAGACTACAGTGACTATTTGGATAGATTCAGTTTTCAAATATTTTTATTTGTATCATCAGCAATGACGTCTTATTATGACTTTTTACTCTACGGCCAAGTCTACCATCCAGCCATCCTTCCGGTTGTACAAGTGACTTGACAGTATTCTGAGTGCTAGTTCAGTGCACAAATGCACAGAAATCTAACCAGTCAACATGGCCTGCAATACCAACCTAGTCATCTGTCTGACCCCAGCTGACCCAGCCACATTTTCCAGACTATTATATGAAGAGACAAGAATTCCAGAGACCACCTTTTACACCCTCCTAGCGTAGAAGATTTTCTGCAATACATGCTGAAGGGATGACTGCATTTGTTGCCATATGGTCTGACATTTTCTGGAGCATACGCACTGGAGGAAGAAGACTGTTCTGACTTAGTCTCCTGATCCTTCTGGTCCTTCCATAGAAGGAACTTAATTCAGCTTCAAATCTTTCAAAGAAGATATGTTTTCATATCCTATCCTCTATGAAATGTCCCCACCCCTTCAAATACAACATTCATAGTCATGGCTCTAGTTGTTAGGATCCACAATTATGTACATCTTTCCTTAAGATTTCTAACAGTCTTTGCAGATTGCAGATAAAGCCAGAAGCTTATAAGGCAAAAACATCAGCAATACTTGTTATTTCAGCAAGTCGAATTATGGAAACATTTGTTCGATATTAGCACAGGTCAGAGAGATAAAGATATATAAATGTGCCTATCCTTGACAAAGATATCACTGCTATAAATATATTGTCCCCTCTGTATTGCAAAGTGGACAGACAAAGGTTTCAATGCTACTTTAACACTAGTATGAAGAATGATCACACTTTGAATGCAGTCAGTAACATTTCCTAAGTCAATGATAAGGCAGACTATCACTCTATGGCTAATGCCCTGACAGCCTCCTAACCTAGATCTAAGATGAAGAAATACTCTGTTTCACTATGAATCACTCTACCATTTTTTGAATTCCTTCCTTCTGGGTCCAAACTCTGTTCTCATCTTACCCTTGTTGAGAACAGCATCATAGACGGGTTGACAAGTGTGAGTAATATGACACAGGTTACACAAAGATACGATAAAAGTTATTGAGGCAGAGAAAGTTATAGAAGACTGTTTCACCCTACTTATCGCAGATAGGCAGGAAGGGATAATAGCATATTGTCTCCTTGTCTAGGCCTGCAGACTCCCAAAAGTGACTTGACTGATCTACCCCACCCAATGCAGTAACACTAAGGTGGGTGCCAGGCTTCATCCGTTACATAGCTCATTGTCCAATTTATTCCCTCATTATCAGTCGTTAATGGTTTGGAATGGTTCTGCATTCATCGGGTGTCTGAGTGGTCTAAAGCACTAACCTATACTGATTACTGGCAGCTCATATGTCAGTATGAGTTCTAGTCTCAGGCTCAGCCTATGTGAGAAATCATTGCATTAGCTTCCTCTTCAATGGTGGTTTTCATAGAGTTTGTCCCGATCATTACTCTACCAGTTATACTGGTCAACTTGTGTAGTCTGTTTGTGCTGAAAAAACTGGTGTTAAACGCACATCCTCATTTCTGATGTTAATGTATTTAGATCACATTTTACAGACACACAAACACTTGTTAAGTTTCATTTTGATTGATGATATGCACTACCTTGTCAGCCTCATTAGGGTGGATATTACAAATGTATATGGCAGTATTTGTTACTTAACACTTTCTATTCCTAGAGATTAAAAATTTAAATTAAATAATTTTGCCAAAATCAAAATACTGCACAACAAGAAAACAATTCTTCTCCAATGTTAACATAAGAAAGATCAGTTTTTCCGAGAAAAGAAACAAACATATATAATGCAGACTAAGACGTAAAAAGAAAAAGATGAATTTCAAGTGTTATTGCTACTGGTGTTTTCACCCAAAAGCTTCACATTGTTCTTGCTTTCTTCAATAACTACATGGATTTATCCCCCAAAGACTTCATATTATATATATTGTGTGTTTTAGAATGATGAGAAAGTCTGTTATTTCTAAGAGTAAAACAAATGAAATTTATAACATATTCCAGGGTTTAGCAAATGGCCCTGACCAGCTGAATCCTAACAGTAACACTGTTCTTTATATTACTGTCACTGATCTTAGACAATGTAAGGTAATAGATACAATATTATATTACCCATGGCATATATTGAAATAAAAAGAACTATTTATAAAAACTGCAATCTAACAAACAATGCTAAGTATAATTACTTAACAGAAATTGTTCCTAATGATTTAGCATGCATAAGAGTTCCTTCAATTCGATAAATGCTGCGGGACTGGTTCACATGAATCCCCACCAACTTTAAACCCTTTGCTGATGGTCCTCCTCTCTACATCCTTTCTATCAACTGGTAATGACCCTGAACCAATACTCTGACAAAGCAGCTGTGATTCACTCTCTGACGGGACAAGTTATGGGTCAGTGATTTTTTTTCAACTTGATATGCCATAGAAATCCTACCTACCACAAATCTTCTCAAACATCTGCACTTGCTAATCTTTCACCTATGCCAGGAGAACCTGTACTTTATGGATGGTGCTTGTCCAGCAGGCGTTTTGCAGAAAAAGCAGAAAGTCTTCTGTTTTATTAGAGTATCACATCAGATAATTCCAAATTAACCTCCACATTTATATAGGATAGTGTGTGTTTGTGTCTGTGTAGATGCCAATGATGTCACACCCCTGTCAGATGCCATTTCTCTTTTGTTATTAACTTTCTTCCTCTCATTTAAGCAAGAAGATAGCACAGATAAATTTAATGAATGTCGACATGGGCATGAGCATCTTGACATTAGTCAAAACAAGCATCTCTCAGACCTTTCTTCAGATCAAGAGTAAGCGAGCTTCATACTCTATATGTGTTTATAAACTTTCTGCAGTTTTGTTCTGATGAGTAGTTTTAGTCACACTGTTTATTCTCATCATGAAGAACAGGCTTCTGTCTATTGGTAACCCGAACAATTAATAACTATAAAATAATTAACAGCAACACATAAGTGTGCAACGTTTCCTCTAAACAGCACGCTCAGGTATCCCTACGCAGCTGAATTGTCAATCAAATGTTAAATTTTGCTTGTCTCCATAATGCTTGCACAATGCGTGACCAGTTTTGCATTATTACTTCATCAGTCTGATTTCAAACTGAATTCAATATCATTGTTTGCATCATTAAATATATCATGTTTTTATGTGATCAAAGATCAAGCAAAAGCCAAGTTTATTACAGACACCATCATGGAATTCTTTTTTTGCTGATGATTGTGCCCTCAATGTTGGCTCAGAAGCCGACTTGCAACGCACCTATGACAAGTTCTCTTGCTCATTCACAAGCTTTAGTCCAACCATCAGTACCAAGAATGAAATTCTACATCAGCTGGTCCCTGGAAAGCCTTAAGTTGTGTCCAACATCACCGTTAACAGTCACAATCTCAACATAGTGAACCGCTTCACCAACATTGGCAGCACACTGTCACAGAGTGTCACTCTTGATGACAAGATGAACATCTCTATTGACAGAGCCAGCACAAACTTCCGTAGACTGTTTGCCAATGTCTGGAAGGGAAGAGGCATCAGCATCTAGACCAAACTAAGAGTTTACAGGGCAGTTTTGCTCCCCACACTACTTTACACATATGAAACGTGGATGGTGTACCAACACCACACCAGGAAGCTAAACCACCTTCACACCACAAATCTCAGGAAAATCTTTATCAAGTGGCAAGAAAAGGATCCAGACACTGAGGTACTGGTGCAAGCAGGTCTCTTCAGCATCCACACCATCTTGATGCAGTCCCAGCTATGCTAAGCAGGACATGTTGTACACATGACAGACCACTAGCTGCCTAAAAGACTCTTCTATACCGAGCTACTGCAAGTACAGCCATCCCACTGAGGTCAGAAGGACTGCTTCAAAGACAATATTGAAGCTGTTTTGAAAGCATTCAGCATAAACCCGGTTTCCTGAAAGCAAACAACAAGCAAGGAAGTCACTTGGCATTCCTCTGTGCACAAAGGCTCAAAGTTCTGTGAATCTAGCAGTACAGCAGCTGAAGAAGCAAGCTTTCAAGGCATGTGCCATCAACCTTCCTGGAAATGTCCAATTCATCCCTTGTCCGTTATGAAAGCAAACATTCCGTGCAAGGATTGGCCTCATCAACCACCTGCACCTGCACATAACAGATCCAGCCCTACTAACCATCTGATGACTAGAGTGGTCCTCATTGACAAACAACGAATGATCAATGATATAAACAATATGACATAAACAGAATGACACCATAACTGAAATTTTTAACTTTATTTTTTTATGCATGATTGACACATGGAAATATGCATATACAGTACATATAAATGATATTCTAATGCTTAAAAATACATAAAACTGGATCATAAAGATAACTTGATAACTATATCAAAAATGTATGAATAAATAGAAATAAAGTTTTATTAATATTTCAATTATGTATAATGCACATTTTTTCAAATTATGTATTATACCTTGATATATTATTGATGAATGTTCAATATTTCGTCAAAATTCAAATTATATAATAAAAATTATAGTGTGCATAATACTTATAAAATAAATAAGTATTTTATAAATATTGAATCATAATATACGGAAAACTAATTTTAACATTATTGTCATTATCCTTTTGTATCTATGATATTTTCTGCATTTTAGAATTAAAACCTAAAAGCAGGAAATTCAATCGGGATTAGTCCAGTCCAACCAGGTGTTGTGTATTCATCTGTGATGAACACCAATAATCATCCTTGATATATAATATTGGGATGAATATGCTCTATTGTAAATGAAAGTCCTGTAAAGAATTACATTTCTGATGCATACACGTAACATCACTGTGTAACAAAACAAAAGTCATTGACACTTTAAAATAATATTGCTATTCTGAAATCCCTTAAGTTGTTTTAATGCTATCACAGTTATATTCATTTTTTTTGTCATGTCATCACAAGTATATTCATTATTATATGGTATATTTTTACAGTTATATTCATTATTTATCGTCATGTCATCACAAGTATATTATTATGTGGTATATTTTCACAGTTATATTCATTATTTATTGTCATGTCATCACAAGTAGATTCATTATTATATGTTATATTTTCACAGTTAGATTCATTATTTATCGTCATGTCATCACAAGTATATTCATTAATCTATCGTATATTTTCACAGTTATGTTTATTATTGTATTGTCATGTCATCACAAGTAGATTCATTATTCTGTGGTATATTATCACACCTATATTCGTTATTGTATTGTATTTAATATAGTAGATGCTATTACACATTAACTTGAATAATACTGAGTTGTTTTTGTCGTTTTTTTAAGCTCAACAGAAAACAAATGGACTATGCCACCATGATTCAATTTTGCTGAGTGAAGTAAGAGAAATGAGTTTTAAAATTCCTATTCTGGCCAAAAATCCATTTCTTTTCTTTAGGATGAAACCAAAACCATATATAATTTGTTGTTGTCAATAGACACTATCACAACTAAGCATACCAGACATTATTTCTATTCCACAGTATATCTACATACATGATTTCACAAATGTATAATTGTCAGATGCATATGCAAGTGATATCGAAAAATAATAATTGGTAAGAAAGTTACTATACAGCACTAATATCAGTTGGATCCTCTACTTTTATCTGGTTTATCAATGAGATATTCCATTCCATGTGATTGTCGTTTTCTATTGCTTATGGATAGATCGGACCTGTCAATGAAATCCACAGACATTGACCAATCGGATAAGAGTGTCCGGTGCTACGGTAACATCCACCATATTTTACCCACAAACAAACGTGTGGTGAGAATACAACTGCATTACAGACTTTCGTGATTTTTGGGATATATTGACAAAATGGTGCTTCGATGTGCATGGGGAACTTGCAATGCAGACGAGAGATATCCGGAAAGGTTGGAAGAAGGCTGTTTTATACGTTTTCCAACTCTAAAACGTGATTTAGAAATGGTGAAACGATGGATCAAAGCGTGTGGTCGACCGCATGAACAGCTTAATATCGCCAGAAAAAACCAGCACAATGCTGTTTGCTCAAAGGTAATTCATTTTGGATTTCACTGTGGTAAATAAGTATATTTAGTATTTTAAAAAATAATGTTAAATAGAAAAAATATCCAACACACATTTCGTACACAATATCTAATACACATTTAGTATGGCTGGTTCATGTACTTGTTGTTAACATGGGCTAACTACATTTTGTCAGTAAATCCTGCACTATAGATGGCTGCCAGGTTTATAACGTGGATGAAAACCCAGGAAGAACCGGAGAATCACAGGAAGCTACCAAAAAAAAACTTTTTTTACATACCCACAATAGTGTACATTGGTTTATTGTCAGTGCGTGCATCATGTAGCATATATTTATGCTAGGTCATTAATAAGAATAAAAATGTTTTTTTTAAACATTTAGTATTATACATTGTTTTGTAAATATACATATTTTCCAGCACTTTGTTGGAGGAAATGGACCATCTGAGAATTACCCAGACCCCATTCAAGCTGATGTTTCACGTACTATGCCAGCAAGAAAACTTCCAGTGAAGAGAACTTCTTGACAACAAATTGAAACAAGTCAGCATAAACACAAATGCCAGCATTTGGAAGAAAACATTACTACGTAAAGGCCAAGTAACTCAGAATATGTCAAGCTTTATGAATCCCTTACATACAAAGTTTAATTTCAGAATAAATTCACACATCAATCTTAAAGTGGGAATGCAAAGCTAGCAAGTTAATAAACTGATAATGTTTTTACTAAAGTGTTTCAGTTATATTGCTTATACTTCACAATCAACTAAAATGTTATATATATATATATATATAAACAAACATGAAAACTACTTGTTAACTAACAACATTGTGCATAAGTATTTATTTATTACAGATTGAACAGTCCAGATATGAATTGTGATTTGGAGTCAGGGCTGTCTACACAGACTGAACACACATGTAAGTATTTAATCACTTATTCTGAAGATTGCAGATGTGGAATTGCACAATATCTGTAAACTTCATCTAACTTTTGTAACATTGAAGACATAAATGGAATGTCTGGCTTAATTCTTTCCACATGCATATTATCCTGTGTGTACACAAACAATTCATAAAATTCACAACCTCTAACCATGAGTTGGCCTTGAATCTGTGCATAGTAACTGTGTGTTTTCTTTAATGAAACATGCTCATCCTCCAGTCATTTTTCTAGCAGAGAAGGGGCATTTAATTTCCACTATTCCACATACTCCATTGTCACATAGTTTCCCATCTGGTGCGGCACCCAAAAATGAAAAGTCATTATTAATAAAAAAGCCATAGTTATGTAAATTCTTAGAAGGATACAGTTCTAGATATTTTTCTTTAGCAGTTTCTCGTGCCTTTTACCATATTCAAGACATTTGGCTTTCACAGCATTTTTTGAAAATAAACTGTTAATAAACTTTTCACTGGGTTTAGATTTCCTTGATAATACTTTTCCAAAATTAGATGATGTAAGTCTGTTTTTTCTCTCATGAAACCAGTGATCTGATAAGGCCTGATTTCTTGTCTGTACCTCAGTGTCACATGGATTTGTGCACTTTGTGTTCTCATTCAGTGGTTTGAACTCATTTGGTAAACAGACTGGAGAAGCCCTTGTCACAGATGTATTACCACAGTCCTGAGTTATTTGTTTAGTTTCTCTCAGTTACTTTATCTGATATGAAGAACAGAAATACTTTTCTTATTTTTCAGGGATATCAGCAATGGATATGTTAGCAGCTGCAGCTGAGAGTCAGGATATAAGACTCAAATTGTCAGACAGTTTAAGAGAGATACAAGAGTCAGGATCTAAGGTTCAAATTGTCAGACAGTTTAAGAGAGATACAAGAGTCAGGATCTAAGACTCAAATTGTCAGACAGTTTAAGAGAGATACAAGAGTCAGGATCTAAGGTTCAAATTGTCAGACAGTTTAAGAGAGATACAAGAGTCAGGATCTAAGACTCAAATTGTCAGACAGTTTAAGAGAGATACAAGAGTCAGGATCTAAGACTCAAATTGTCAGACAGTTTAAGAGAGATACAAGAGTCAGGATCTAAGGTTCAAATTGTCAGACAGTTTAAGAGAGATACAAGAGTCAGGATCTAAGGTTCAAATTGTCAGACAGTTTAAGAGAGATACAAGAGTCAGGATCTAAGGTTCAAATTGTCAGACAGTTTAAGAGAGATACAAGAGTCAGGATCTAAGGTTCAAATTGTCAGACAGTTTAAGAGAGATACAAGAGTCAGGATCTAAGGTTCAAATTGTCAGACAGTTTAAGAGAGATACAAGAGTCAGGATCTAAGGCTCAAATTGTCAGACAGTTTAAGAGAGATACAAGAGAGTCAGGATCTAAGGTTCAAATTGTCAGACAGTTTAAGAGAGATACAAGAGTCAGGATCTAAGGCTCAAATTGTCAGACAGTTTAAGAGAGATACAAGAGTCAGGATCTAAGGTTCAAATTGTCAGACAGTTTAAGAGAGATACAAGAGTCAGGATCTAAGGTTCAAATTGTCAGACAGTTTAAGAGAGATACAAGAGTCAGGATCTAAGGCTCAAATTGTCAGACAGTTTAAGAGAGATACAAGAGTCAGGATCTAAGGTTCAAATTGTCAGACAGTTTAAGAGAGATACAAGAGTCAGGATCTAAGACTCAAATTGTCAGACAGTTTAAGAGAGATACAAGAGTCAGGATCTAAGGCTCAAATTGTCAGACAGTTTAAGAGAGATACAAGAGTCAGGATCTAAGGTTCAAATTGTCAGACAGTTTAAGAGAGATACAAGAGAGTCAGGATCTAAGGTTCAAATTGTCAGACAGTTTAAGAGAGATACAAGAGTCAGGATCTAAGGTTCAAATTGTCAGACAGTTTAAGAGAGATACAAGAGTCAGGATCTAAGGTTCAAATTGTCAGACAGTTTAAGAGAGATACAAGAGTCAGGATCTAAGGTTCAAATTGTCAGACAGTTTAAGAGAGATACAAGAGTCAGGATCTAAGGTTCAAATTGTCAGACAGTTTAAGAGAGATACAAGAGTCAGGATCTAAGGTTCAAATTGTCAGACAGTTTAAGAGAGATACAAGAGTCAGGATCTAAGGTTCAAATTGTCAGACAGTTTAAGAGAGATACAAGAGTCAGGATCTAAGGTTCAAATTGTCAGACAGTTTAAGAGAGATACAAGAGTCAGGATCTAAGGTTCAAATTGTCAGACAGTTTAAGAGAGATACAAGAGTCAGGATCTAAGGTTCAAATTGTCAGACAGTTTAAGAGAGATACAAGAGTCAGGATCTAAGGTTCAAATTGTCAGACAGTTTAAGAGAGATACAAGAGTCAGGATCTAAGGTTCAAATTGTCAGACAGTTTAAGAGAGATACAAGAGTCAGGATCTAAGGTTCAAATTGTCAGACAGTTTAAGAGAGATACAAGAGTCAGGATCTAAGGTTCAAATTGTCAGACAGTTTAAGAGAGATACAAGAGTCAGGATCTAAGGTTCAAATTGTCAGACAGTTTAAGAGAGATACAAGAGTCAGGATCTAAGGTTCAAATTGTCAGACAGTTTAAGAGAGATACAAGAGTCAGGATCTAAGGTTCAAATTGTCAGACAGTTTAAGAGAGATACAAGAGAGTCAGGATCTAAGGTTCAAATTGTCAGACAGTTTAAGAGAGATACAAGAGTCAGGATCTAAGGTTCAAATTGTCAGACAGTTTAAGAGAGATACAAGAGTCAGGATCTAAGGTTCAAATTGTCAGACAGTTTAAGAGAGATACAAGAGTCAGGATCTAAGGTTCAAATTGTCAGACAGTTTAAGAGAGATACAAGAGAGTCAGGATCTAAGACTCAAATTGTCAGACAGTTTAAGAGAGATACAAGAGTCAGGATCTAAGGTTCAAATTGTCAGACAGTTTAAGAGAGATACAAGAGTCAGGATCTAAGGTTCAAATTGTCAGACAGTTTAAGAGAGATACAAGAGTCAGGATCTAAGGTTCAAATTGTCAGACAGTTTAAGAGAGATACAAGAGTCAGGATCTAAGGTTCAAATTGTCAGACAGTTTAAGAGAGATACAAGAGAGTCAGGATCTAAGGTTCAAATTGTCAGACAGTTTAAGAGAGATACAAGAGTCAGGATCTAAGGTTCAAATTGTCAGACAGTTTAAGAGAGATACAAGAGTCAGGATCTAAGGTTCAAATTGTCAGACAGTTTAAGAGAGATACAAGAGTCAGGATCTAAGATTCAAATTGTCAGACAGTTTAAGAGAGATACAAGAGTCAGGATCTAAGGTTCAAATTGTCAGACAGTTTAAGAGAGATACAAGAGTCAGGATCTAAGGTTCAAATTGTCAGACAGTTTAAGAGAGATACAAGAGTCAGGATCTAAGGTTCAAATTGTCAGACAGTTTAAGAGAGATACAAGAGTCAGGATCTAAGGTTCAAATTGTCAGACAGTTTAAGAGAGATACAAGAGTCAGGATCTAAGACTCAAATTGTCAGACAGTTTAAGAGAGATACAAGAGTCAGGATCTAAGGTTCAAATTGTCAGACAGTTTAAGAGAGATACAAGAGTCAGGATCTAAGACTCAAATTGTCAGACAGTTTAAGAGAGATACAAGAGTCAGGATCTAAGGTTCAAATTGTCAGACAGTTTAAGAGAGATACAAGAGTCAGGATCTAAGACTCAAATTGTCAGACAGTTTAAGAGAGATACAAGAGTCAGGATCTAAGGTTCAAATTGTCAGACAGTTTAAGAGAGATACAAGAGCTTAAACTTATAGTGTCATCCAAAGATAAAGAAATTCAACATCTGAAGAAAACAATTGCCAACAAACAAACATTGAGTGTAGAAATTGTGAAGTATAAAGAAAACACATTACAAAATTTGTTTAAATACTATACAGGAATCACATACATAACATTTGTGGCTTTATTGGCTTTTCTAGCCCCTATAGATTGTCCAGTCAAATATGAACCAGGACAAAGAGATACAAAAAGCCTTAGCCAGGAAGATGGACTGTTGTTAAAAATATGTAGACTTAGACACTGTTTTGGTTTAAAATATTTGGCTACACGGTTTGGAGTCTCAACACAGTCAGCTAGTGTTGTGTTTAATACATGGCTCGATCTTTTATATTTAAAACTTCGCCAGCTTTCAATTTGGCCAAATAAAAATATACAATAATACAAACATGCCATCTGAATATAGAAAAGATTTTCCCACTGCCATTATTATAATAGATGGAACAGAAGTTAAAACTCAAATTACATGTGCACTTTGCCTACAGAGCCAGTTATATAATGATTATAAATCTGCAATAACTCTATAAGGATTGATAGGTTGTGATCCATATGGTTGTGTAATGTTTGTTTCAGAATTATTTACAGGATCAATTTCGGATAAATCTATCACAGAAAAATCTGGTTTTTATGATTTGCATAAAAACACTCAAATCAATTGGTTATATTAAAGGTTTTAACATTGCAAAAGAAATAAATGAACTTGGTTTGAAAATAAAAATTCCACCATTCGCATCGGCAAGTAGGCAAATGACAGCTTCCGAGACACTTTTGAGTAACAAAATTGCAAAAAAAGGGTACATATCGAACGTCTCATATGTAAAGTTAAAACATACAAACTTTTATCACATTGTATTCCTACATCTTTGTTTCAAAAGGACAACAACATATGGAGAGTGTTATCTTTTAACACTTTTTCAAGATGTTTTTGTTAAGGATAAACACTGAATATACTATGATTGGGAAGTACCTGATACGATAATATTGACCCGATCTGCACGTCTCTTAGAGGTGTTGATACTTTAGGAATGTTTGTTGCAATTCTGCACTCTAGGGGTGTTCCCTTCACACTAGAGAGGTGAGACATGTCCTTTTCATCCACTTTCGGTACTATATAGTCGGTACGAACACCAACCTGCATGACTTAGACAATAACAGCTGCCATTACTTCAGGGCATTTAAGGTGAAACATTAAAAATAGTTCATACAAAATACAAAAGATTAAATCTTACCCAGCTTTACATGAACAGTATGCATCTTCACACTTTTCCTCCGTAGTTTCGATGTGTAATTCATAGATGGCCAGCATATCGCTTCTATGCAAATCTTTTTTTCCAACTTCAAAATTTTAATATCGTGTATTTATCTTAGCGTAATGTAGTTTAAACCCTTCTGCAACACGTTACTGGAAAGTTTATCTTGATCAGGAAGGTATTTAAGTGAAATTTTATTGGGAATACGCGAGAGAGAATCCAACATGGTGCCTGTATTCTGTGATGATTCAGCCATTTTATTGGGAAGCTTGGGGTTCGTAGTAACAGTCTCTAAGGGGGCGGAGCTTAACTAGTCATTTAGGATCAATCCATTCCTACATTTAGCAAGAGATTATGCAAAAGACTTGCCAACTGACAGTTTTTCAACAAAGTGTCATTTCATTCTAAACTTAGCAACTAGGTTCTTAATGGATAAAACTGCATGACTGATCTTTACATTTTTATACCGGAAACCTAATGGTGTATCAGGTACTTGATGGTAAATAAAAGTACATGTAGTTTTCACATTATTTATTTTTCAAAATGAATGGAAGAAAACTAAATGTACAAGAAAGGAAAGCAAAAAGTAAATTTATAAAAAAAATGAAAATTATAATGTAATTTTCGATCTATGGCTAAGAGGTTTCACACAGTAAGATATACCATTATAGTCACAAGTATCTTTTCTACACAAAGGTATTGATATTGAATATTGAAGCTATATATAGTTAAGAATTACTGATTGTAATCTCATGAATGGGGAAAATTCATTCACAAAAATATAATCAATAAGAGTGAAATGAGAAATCAGATGCTACCATTCCTATAAATTCATTACCCCTCTGGTGGCCTCAGTGGTAAGAGCATCCACCATAGATACAGGAGGTAAAGGGTTCAAAACCAGGCCAAGACACGGATGGGACATGATGGCAAGTGTCTGCCGTATGATGCACCAGTGCTAGACATCACTAAAAAGAATCACACTAACGACAAATTGTTAAAGGTAAGTTTTTTTTAAAAAAAATACCACACACACACACACATACACATTAAGACCAAAATATTTCTGATCAACTGAATGGTGTCAGTAATTAAAAATACATAACGGTAGGAATTGCTAAGCCACAAGCTTGAAATCTGATTTTTGTCAGCATATGTTTCTCTATTGATTTCATTGCCCATTCATATTAACATCATAATATAACTTCCGATTCCTTCTGAATCTGGCCATCCTGACGACGAAAATATCCATCTCTGCTGTCTACATGCAGAATAGGTACTAAAAATTAAACAATTGTGAATCATCTCTTTAATTTGCCTACTAGATGATATTTTAGACTTCTCTCAGCCACCTGCCTGTAAAATAGTTGGTATTTGAGACTTGTCTCGGCTATCTGCCTGGAAAGTATGTAGACTTTAAGACTTGTCTCAGCCACCTGCATGTAAAATATGTGGTATTTAAGACTTGTCTCAGTTATCTGCCTGTAAAATAGGTGGTATTTAAGACTTGTCCCAGCCTCCTGCCTGTAAACTTGGTGGTATTTAAGACTTGTCTCAGCCACCTGCATGTAAAATAGTTGGTATTTGAGACGTATTTCAGATATCTGCTTGTAAACTAGGTGGTATTTAAGACTTGTCTCACCTATCTGCCTGTAAAATAGGTGGTATTTAAGACTTGTATTTAAGACTTGTCATCTGAAACTGATTATAATAAAATTGCTGATTAAGATAGGTACAACTAATTATCATGGAAACGTGTCATATGAAAAGGTATTACGCAATTTCAGAACTGGAAAGGGGATCAAATAAGCATTTCTAAACAATTCCAAAATGTGAACAAGGCCAGGTCCTTTAGCAGCTAACATATTATAAGTTACGACATGATTGCCCGGGGAAGGGGGTACATGACCTGAACTCAATTAGCATTAAATTCGTCAACAAAATTTATTCTTGCAGCTTCCAAGGTCAAAAGGCCATGAACAAATGTTTATGAAACAAATTGACCTATAATACCAGCAAACAATCATGAACAAAATTAACTTTTAATCTTGTATGCTAAATGGCAATTACAATTTATAATCCATACATACATACATACATACATACATACATACATACATACATACATACATACATACCCAATTAAATGCTAGCACTAAAAAGACAATAAGATCGCAGGGGTTTTAAAGTTTTGTTGTGTTCGGGATAAAAAGAAAACCTTTTTTTAATAAAACACATACAAACATCGAATACAGACTATATAACAATTGTATAGCTGTCTTTATGACTTTAACATTAATGTCGGTATAGGCATCTCTGAAAATGTTAATAAGGATGTACAATATGATCATAGACAAGACAAGGATATACACCTAATTAGAGTACTTAACTGTTGACTGCATGTTACGTAATGCTTACAGTCTGGCTTGGGTGATCGTACGATGACTCACTTTAAAATCAAAACATGCAAATGAAACGAATATTGCATACATCAAATCCACGTGGCATGAACAAAAAATCTTTGACAAAGTACTCGATAAATAAATCTGCCTTGCCATGAGAATTGTAAACGTTCATCGTCACCATCATCATCGGGCAAGTATGACGACAGAGGATGTGAACTCCGAATATAATCAAGAAGGTTGCAACTGAAAATGGATGCTGCATATATATTTTATTATATCTTTTTTCAGTCCCAAATCAACCATTCATGCGAAATATCTCAGAATTGTGACACTACTATATTACTGGCGACACATAAAACCTCTTAAAACAAGCTTGGAATAATAATGACAATATTATTAATAATAATATTAATAATAATAATTATAATAATAATTATCAAAATACTTGAAAGATTTGCATATGGCCAATGGAATGTTTAAAATGAAATGTCAAAAATTTCATAAAGGTTTTTATTTCTTGAAAGGGTTCCTTTGCTGCTTGGTTTGCTATTAGAACTCCTTTGTACCTGCTTTTTTTTTGACGTTCTAGACAGAAAACCGATGTATTATTTCTTGACAGACATGACATATCTGCTTGTGTCTCCTGACCTAATTTCTCCTTTCTTAAGAAAAGTTCGTTTCTCTTTCTTTTCACAGCCACATCATTTATCTTATATTTTGCCTAGAGAGTTGGAGTCTTTGCATAGGTCTTGTCCTAAATATATTTTCGAATCACTTTCAGTAAATCTTTGGCTAGAAGTGTAGTCATTTGTATCACTTTCATCATCATATAGTGTAAGTTTGAATGTAGTGCTTCCAGGAAACCCAATTTATTCCAAGAAAGAAAATTGTTTGGCAGTCTCATTGAATAATTGTCACATCCAAACCAGACACCAAGTTTCTTTTAAAACATATTGAATTACTCATTTATATGGGCATGGTGAAAAGCTGAGAGATATCAAGTCAAAATACATAAAGAGAAGGATGCAACATTTATTTCAGACTGCATTTAATATTGGTTCAATAATAAAAGTACATTTTTGTCAAGAAAACTGTACAGATCTATCTAAATGAAGTGGCAAAAATATTATCTTACAAATACGTAAAATATAGATTCCTTATAATTATCCAAAACATAAAAGTAAAATTAAATTATTTTTAAAAAAACATAACAAACAAACAATGCAAATTAAATATGTAAAACACATTGCATATAAATAAATGACATGCGCACCCTTTGACTGACTAGACAAATTCCTACTAGTCATGAAAACGTATTAAAATATGTAACTAAACTTAATTTATATGTTCTTAACCATATGACACCCGAAGCCAAGGTCACAGATTCTATACTTTATTTCATTTTTATTTTTTTCTTTCTTGGAAGGGGTAGAGGCAGGTTGGGAGAGAACTGTAAACATTCGAGTTTTAAATAAGTTTTGTGCCGTGGGGAATACCCATAATAGGGAATGATTCTTCCTTCATTTTTCCATAACTCGGAAATAAAGTAATCCTTTGATATTCTCAAGATCATAATCATCATCACCATATTATTATTATTATTATTATTATTATTATTAGTAGTAGTAGTAGTAGTAGTAGTAGTAGTAGTAGTAGTAGCAGTAGTAGTAGTAGTAGTAGTAGTAGTAGTAGTAGTATCGGCATTCTTGCTGTAATATATTGATGATAAAAAAATACGGGTAATTGTGTTAAATGTATTTCCAATAATGAGTGCTAGAAACAACAGTAACTCTGAACATGACGTTAAAATGAGTATCATCATCGTCATAGATGTTTGACGTCATAACGTTCATAAGGGCCACGCCCTGGTTACTGTTATCATTTTCAATGTGTCATTCACAGCGTACGATCGTGTAATTTTAGGTCTGATAATTTTTGCTGATTTTATTGAACATACGTGAAAAATGGATAGGAATCTAGTACGGAATATTACACTATACTGTTTTAATTTTGACTGACAATACGCCATAAATAGATAAAGTTCTGTTACCGAATATTACACCATGCTGTTTCAACACAGAAACGTACCAACAGGGAGCGGACCGAGCGGTTACCCGGACGTTGGGTGTATTGGGGCGCCGAAACCCCTTTGGGCCATCATTATCGAATCGGGCGTCATTTACCCTTAGGATGCCACTGACTGAAAGTACTTCATAAATGGATACCATTTTGTTACTGAATATTACACCAGGCAGCCAGAAGAGAAATGTGTAAGTTGTTTTTACTTTTGTTTCAACATTTTGTGGAAAATATTCAAAATTACAAAGATGTATCATAAGTAACATGTTATAATGGCCAGTTAAGGTGAGGATATAACTAATGTTGATAACGATATGTAAATATGTATAGAGTTCAGATCACGTCATTACATTACGGGGTACAGAACTTAATAAAAACTATGTTTAAAAAAGCAAATATAAAATTTATAAACTATATCTAGGACTATCAACACTTCCATGTAAATGGAAACCCATAAACAACGAAAAATTGAAAAACACGAAATTAAAATTTAAATGATATAAGAACCAAGTAGGTTAAGAGTATTAAAATTGTTTTAAATAAAATATTTAAATTCTTTAAATTCTATAGCAATTAAAAGATAAAGGTCCAAGTTATAAAATCCTTCAAAGACAGGTCAGGTTTCTAAGCCAAACATATGAATTTAGAGTAGATTTAAGAAATTGCAATCACACCCCCACCCCCATCCCCGTACATTTTCCTTTTTATTATATAGCATTACAACTTAACGATATAAAGTCATATAATCCCCAGCTAATGCAGAGTTAGGGTCGAAAAAGTAGTCCGATGATGGCTGATTAGCAAGGATTGTACAAACAATTAAACCGCTCATAGCTAGTATGCTCTTTCATGCACTGTCACGCTCTCTTTAACAATCTGTGAGAAAAAACCGTTTAAAATGTTTTTCTATTCAAATAAATAACATCGGACATATTTGATGGTGAACTATTAGCATTTATATCAACTTGACAGGCCTCTTTGGCAACTCTTTTCCGCTCTCAGTTTTTGTCTAATTCTATTTAGTTGTTTTGAACGATGAAGTTGAAATAGTATCTTTTTTATCATATCTCTAGTAACAAGAACTTTCCAGTTTTATAAGAACGGTCATACGTTAAGGTGGTTCAGAACCTTTTGTATAAACTCCAAAGATATTCATCCTATAATACTTTTAGTCCAAAGTTGAAGAGCAGATTTTGAATAAAATTAGTGTAACGAGTTTGAACTATTTTTAATAAAGGTAGACATATCTGTTGGGGACCGCTCGGATGGCTTACCAACAGGGAGGGGTATTCCCATCTTTTAAAACAAACGATATGGTTCTATTTGTTAAACTAGTGTTTTTACACATTGAAAAAATAGCTGTCAATAACACCAAACCGAAGCCTCTAAGTAACCGAAAGTCTCTCTGCAAGAGTCACTTTACGGGTTATTGAATTTGTTACTGTTTTATGTCTCAGTTGTTTTTAAAAATTTGAACGCCAGTGAATTTAGCCGACATGACACTAATTTGAGGTCACGTCCTCACTGCTGCTCTAATTTATCCAAAGATTTTATCAAGACCGATTCGATATCTTTATCTAGTATCATGTAAATGTATCTTTATGAATCCGTGCTGGGTACATTGTGCACACGAGAAGTACTTTTATATTCAAGTCTCCGCTCCATCAAGTCTGATGAATATTTCGTAACGTATGTGTATCAACATCATTAAACACAGCCAAAATATTACAGTTGTCTCTGATCAATTTTGATTTTTGTGTATATCGTTGAGAAACATAAATCACATTATTATTTTGATGCCTACCTCGGGAAAATATTATTGCCGGATTTGATTGTTTATCCAGCATTATATCATCCTACACAGCTAAATTATTAATACATCCAATAAGGTCATCTACGTTTGGCGCTTCATCAATATCAGTGATAACATTAAGAATATCATCACTGCCTTCATGTATCGTCTTTTCATTTTCATTAAAGTCGTTAAACACTTCGTAGCATCACTGATCATCCATAGACGGAGGTACTAAATACTTGTACCACTTGAGCCACATCATTATTAAATTTAGCAACAGTTGCATTTTACTACTTCCAGATGATGGACCTAATATTATCACTCTGAGAGAATTTGATAGCGCTGCTGGTGTTTTTACCGCTTATCTTTCACTGAAAAATCAATTACATCAATGTTGTACAATAAATAATATGAATCTATAATTTGTGATGCAAGATGTGAACTCGTACAGGTTTGTTTGTTTGTTTGATTAGGATTTTTAACGTAGTTTTAACAATTTGTCAGTCATATCGCTACGATGTCTGCAGTGAGGCAGTTTATAGTGATGTCTTGCACTGGGGCATCATGCCGCACACATGTAGCCTTATGTCCAACCCAGTCACATTACCCTGACACCAGGCCGACCAGTCCTAACACTAACCTCTTAATGCTGAGCGTCAAGCGAGGCAGCTGTTAGTACCATTTTCGTAAGTCATTGATATGACTGGGCCGGGGATCGAACCCACGACCTCCGCTTTCGCTGCGTACGCTCTAACCACTAGGTCACTGGAGCGGTTATACTCGTACTGGTGAATAAACAACTAATAGAACAAAAACAAATAACCGATCAGCACTTACAGGTAAATTTGAGCAATGTGGTACAAAGACATTTAAATGTATTTCTAGTCCAAACAGTATTCAAAAGAAACGAGAAGGTGATATTGCAGTAAAATTAGGAAAATTACCGGGGACTACGTGGGCTAAGTACCCAGGAGAAAAATACTTTCCAGGATATAATTATTGCGGTCCTGGAACCAGACTTGATATCTGACTTGATAATCAAGATCAAACAAGACCCGGCGAGTATCCACTAAATGAAATTGTTAAAGTGAATTATGCTCATGATGTAACTAATACAAGTCAAAACTTGCAAGATAGACATATTGCAGATGTAAAATTAATTCATGCGTTAAATTCCAAAAAATATAAATCTTTCAAAGAATTATTATCAAATTGGTTGGTGAGATCTGCGATGAAAGGTAAATTTGTATTAGGAGCCGGTAAATTAATCATCCGATTATTAAAATAATGGAATTTATTTATTATAGAACAATAGGATACTGGACAGGCAGAGCAGAGGTTAGTAAACTTGCTGAAGCAGCAAATGTTACCCGTGTTGCTGCTACATATTGGTTATCAAGACAGGCTACTGCTACTGCTGTTAAACCCTTTAATGCAATTACCAACAAATATATACCTGTGCAACGACATGATATTTTTTATATATCTCCGCCAGTATTAGGAAGTGTTACTGTAAGATATTTATGAGAACCGGTTGAAGCGGATAATAAAAAGAACGACTGATCCTATTTTGAGTATTACGCTATATAAAATATCTAGCGTGGTAAGATCTACTGGTAGACCTGCAGCATACAGATCAGATTCAATTGCTCCTCAACGTGGATTTACAAGTAAGCAATTACAAGTAATTCCTACAGTTACACAATGACCACCGCGATCACTTACTTAGCACCTCTACGTCTATTACATTCAAGACAGGTCAGCATTACATTTTCTCGTGTCTGACCAAGACTATTATCTTTTATATCCACGGTAAATTGTCTTGGATCATTATTAGAATACCGCCATAACATTATTTTGTTACAGCTCGCGCAACGATTATTGTGTTGTTGTTTTAGCGCCATGATAAATTAAACATCGAAATTAAAGTCTCGATTATTTAATTTTTTGTCACTTTGTTTATACTTTAACGAGGTTTTTCTTACTATCTCATCGCTAACATTTTCGTTGCTGGTGTCAGTAAAATTTACAATAACCCTTCGCAGCTTAGTTATTTTCCTAACTCGTGATACTGCTAAATAAACTATGATTGACCATTGAATACGATCATCAATGATCAAAGCAACTGTATCAGTAATTGTTAGCCATTGAGACGAGGAGATTGTCATTGAGAATCCTGGCGTCCACTTAGATTTCGCCGCGCTGAGTGTATCATCAACAACACTGCGTTGTTGTCAGCAGCGACAAATCAATTAATATGAGATTCTGTTTCTCAGTACGTCCTGGTATATCAACGTCGATATTCTGTAATTGTGTATCAGCTGATCTATAACACAACGGTACACGTAGACTTGAAAACCTTTCCTTATGTAACTGAAATACTTACTGCTGAATTGTATCTGTTTTTAACATTAAAACAAGGTTTACAAGGTTTTTAATCTGACCCATAGTCAGAATAATATTTACATTATGATATGACATTTATAATATCTACAGTGATCTAATTTGGAAAATATTACATATTTGTTTTACTGTCAAATCAATGACCGCTCAATCGTCCGCCAGAACCTTCGAATAGCATTGTTGTATCGATAAGTTTAACAGTAATAGCTCTGTAATCAAGAACACCTGCAGCGTCTCTTTTATCGAGAGCATGAAATTGAATATCAATGACAGATTATCTAGAGATATCAAGATGTTCCAGTGAAAAATAATACATCAGCTATAAATTTGTAAAATCTCATTGTAATATTTGTAATCCAGTATCTAAATTCTGATCACGTCCCATAAATGTCACTTGACGATATGCACGTGCCATATATTTAATTGACTTCAAACTTTAACGATATATCTTCATATGGTTCTTGATGTCCGTTTATTCTTAAAGAAACTTCAGTAACTCCAAATTTGTCAAATATCATATGACTTACTGCGAGTTTACTCGTTCAACATATTCTAAATAAAACCTGAACTACATCAACGAGTACATCGTCGTAAACTGCTTTATAGGATGGCAATCGTGAATGTTTCACCCAGACCATTACAGGTCCACGTTGGGCATTGTGTATGATCACCTTATTTGTTATCCATTTATCTAATCATAGTGACAGTTATTCACTATGATCATCATCAACGATTTCATCGATAAGAGATCCATACACGCTAATGCTCATGATACGATATTTAAATAATCGTTAACAAATAGCAGCTGCTTTATTAATTATTTCTGAAGAATTATTTCCTTCTCGTTTTCCTTCAATCTAGTCGCTCTCGAGCTAATCTAGCTGTGTGAAATTCCAACGCTGGAGCCACTTTTTTATATAAGCATGATCTAATATACTGTAGCAGTGAGGGGGCGAGCTCGTATAGGTTTCATTTCGAGTAAACTCGCGCGCATTCAAAATTTAATATAAACTACGAGAGAAAACAGTACAGAATTAACTAACTCGTAGAGTGACTCTTGGAGAGAGACTCTCGGTTGGTTAGAGGCTTCGGTTTAGTGCTATTGACGTTACTTTTTAATTTGTGTAAAAAGCACTAGTTTAACAAATAGAAACATATATAAAAGATGGGAGAACCAATCCCTGCTGCTAAGCCACCCGAGCGGTCCCCATGAAATATGTATACCGTTTTTAAATATAGTTAAAACTCTTTATATTAATTCGTTTCAAAATCCGCTCAACAATTTTGTACTAAAAGCAGTAGAGCATTTATATCTTTTGGACTTTATAAAAAAAGGTTCTGACCCACCTTAACATATGACCGCTGTTATAAAACTGGAAAGCCCCTGTTACTAGAGATAGGAAAAAATATAGCTTTTCAACGTCATCGTGCAAAACAGCTAAACAGAATTGGACCTCTCTGCTGCTCGCGATGCTTACCTGAATCAACATTTCGACACAACATTGGAAGTTATGAATGAATCCACGCATTCTATAAGAATAACTCATATTTTAAGTACACGTTTACAATGAGTGAGACAAAACCACATGTATGTGTGGTATGTATGAGTGACACAAAACCACATGCATGTGTGTTATGTATGATTGACACAAAACCACATACATGTGAGTTAAGTATAAGTGGCACAAACCACATACATGTGTGTTAGGTATGAGTGGCACAAACCACATACATGTGTGTTAGGTATGAGTGACACAAAACCACATACATGTGTGTTAGGTATGAGTGACACAAAACCACATACATGTGTGTTAGGTATGAGTGACACAAAACCACATGCATGTATGTTAGGTATGAGTGACACAAAAAAACATACATGTGAGTTATGTATGAGTGACATCAAACCACATACGAGTGTGTTAGGTATGAGTGGTACAAAATAGTCTCTCCAAACTACATCATCAAGAATAAAATACTACTGTTAATTATAGCAAATGTTTTCCTAAGTACGAGTGATAATAACAGACAATAACACTAAAAGAAACGATACGAGTGGGATAATTAACGTCACAAACATCAAACGTCTTGCCGTAGCTAAAGGGGACGACCTTAGTGATTCTTCTTTTTATTATCTATGCGTTATTCAGAATAAACAGGCATACATAATAATAATGAGGATTTTATATAGCGCCTAATCTTTCGAAGCTCTAAGCGCTTTACACCATCAATAATGATATGACTACATTACAGAACAACAAATGACAAAAACAATGAAATTGGTAAACATAAAAACATGCTGCAAAGATATAAGATACAAAACATGATTAGGTCGCTAAGTTTGTCCCTGAAGTCGAAACAGGTGAGTCTTGAGAGCACTCTTAAAAGGGACCACTGTGTCTTTGTGTCTAATTTAAATGGGCAATTCGTTCCACGTCGCCGGGCCGTGGTATGCAAACGAACGTTGTCCATATGACTTTTTTCACCTTGGAATTATCAGAAGAAGAGTGTAAGGATCTAGCTGGTGTATACACATGGGTGAGACCGGATAGGTATGTTGGACTGGAGTCTGTCATTGAAATATAGCACAGAGAACACATTTTGTGTTTGATTCTGTATCGAATTGATAGCCAGTGTAGGGTATAGAGCAGTGGTGAGGTATACTTTGATCGAGGTACTCTAAAGATGATCCGTGCAGCTGTGTTTTGAACATTTTGAAGTTTCTGGAGTAAATATTGTGACGAATCAGACAGAATTGAGTTACAATAGTCCAGTCTTGAAAGTACTAATGAACACACAAGTGTTTTTGTGGCATCAACAAAAAGATATGTACGAATGGAACTGATGCGTCTCAATTCAAGACATGCAGCCCTGCAGATGTTCATGACATGTTGGTGCAATGTGAGAGTACTGTCTAGAGTAACACCTAGATTACGTACTGACTGTGAGAATTTAATGTTGGTGTTGCTGATATTTATTGTCTGAGGTAAAGGTATTGTGATCAGAATAGCCTCAATTTTATCATCATTCATCTGCAGCTTGATACATGTCATCCATGATTTCACATCCAAATTTGGTAGAATCGGGGGACAACATGTCACGTCAGAATGTTCAGCATAAAAAACGTTGTGTTCCTTGAGTAACATTTTGGCGTTGAATACTTCAAGTCGGTGTGTTATCGGGAGTAAAGATATAGTTGCCTTACTAACGCTCAAACGTTCATTCATCTAAGAAGCTTGATATTTGGAGAGAAATATATGTATTCATTAATCACAGTCATGGAATGAATTAGGTATGTTATAGGAAACAATATTCTCATCCTAGGACCACATGGTTTGTGTTAGTAAAAGCTTTGTACGGGAAGTGAAGATTTTCCTGTTCAATGACCACAAGAAGCAAGGGGTGGCTCAATCAACCAAAATGCTGCATGACATGGCTGCAAATGACGCTTAAAGAATATACAAGGACCTGTTTTAGTAACCAATATTTTAACGAAAATCCTGTTATTACCCGCAGTTGTGCAATTTCGTGGCTTCTTTGGTTTCTCCTAAATCAGACAAGGTTGATTTATTTAGTTATCCCATGAACAAAACATGACAAAAATTAGCTTGCATTGGCAAAAGATCTAGCATATGTCGTTGTTTCAGTATTCTGAAATTGTATTGTTTAGGTGGGCCTCTTCAATGTAGCAGAATTGGATATACCTGTAGCTAGTTTTACAATATTTTCTCGCAGAATACATCGAATGATCTCTAATTTAGTTTGTATCAAGATTGATTGATTTAACAGACCTTGAAATTTTGGTATTGTTTTCTAGCTTGTCTATGTTTATTTTTTTCACTTGGTGTGATTGCTTGAATATTGTCAAGGTTGTTATCTTTTCTGTTGAAGTTAATACGATCAAACACGAGACCGTCAAGGATTTAAATATTCGAACTTTCGTAAATAAATATGTTGGCAAGATACTTGCAGAAATCCCGGTACCGATCATAATGTAACCAACGTTATTGATATTTCCTACAGTTTCTTTTTGTCGTTTAACACACGCTCAGTTCGCTTTGTAATTAGTAAATATCGAACGCTTCACAAATTCACCAATGTCATTGAGTTTTGCTTATTCCATTATATAATATGCTTGTCTCTAATATTACTTACCTTACTTTTGACATCTCCAAGCAATGAAATTTTTATTGTTTTTTTCTTCATATAATAATCAGCATTTGTTACCTCTAAGTATCTTTTCTACTCTCTACAACGTTGTCCATCACAAATAAGACATACGTGTATTTCACGTGTTGCTCCAACACTACAATTCAGACAAGGTTTTGGTCCAATACTTTCTTTTCTGACACTTTCGAAATGGATAGCGCAATAGTTATTGCGGTAATTATTTGCACAAGTTAGAGCAGATCCCATAATCAACCATTTACAAGCATTGTCAATAGATAGATAGATAGATAGATAGATAGATAGATAGATAGATAGATAGATAGATAGATAGATAGATATAGAAAAGTATTCATATAGCGTGGAACGATGGAACAAGGCCAGACTACTAGAAAATCGCTTTATCTAAATCATAAACATATTAAAATATCATCACAAAATATAACATGTTACTAGAAGCAACACGAGATTAGTTTATACGATTATCAACGATTGAGCCGTCAACATCAATATTTGATTTCCTCTGAATGAACGATAATTGAAACAAATTGCCATTTCAACTATAATTACATGAAATATTACATACAGCAAAGAATGAGTTTTACAGCGATGGTGCTGCTCATGTTTGGTCGACGTTTAACATAGCTAGCGATTGAATAGTTATAGATTCAGCAATGATTCAAAAGATTGCTTATACAATAACACAGATTCTACAAGGTAGCAAGAAGTAGTTTTTCAAGGTACAATTTATAACAGAAACAAACACCAGACAGATCACACTGGATCATAATTGATAAATTGGATCCGGTAAAAAATCACGATCAGCATCAATAGTCTTCTTAGAGGAAACAATTGCGACAGGAACATGTTTTGAAACATACTTCAGTAACAATAATTCTGCAAAGCAATATGCTACATAAAATGTGCCACTCGTACATGATCTTCCTCCGCTGAAAACAGGCTCCTTGAATTGTGTGGACCAACGTGGAAGAGAAAAGTTTGTAAACTACAAAGGCATGAATGGACTTATGAAATCACAAACAAAAAAATGCATAATGGAAATACTTAATTTCGCAACGGAGCTAAGATAGATGAAGATGATACTTATGAAAAATATATTTAAAAATCCCATAGTCACTGTGGTAAAAACAATAACCAATGAAATGTTGTACACTTTTAATAATTATTGCAGTAAAGGTGTTCCAAAGGTGCTCCAGTGACATTAATTGATCATAAGTCACGTGCATGGACTAACAAAATTTCCACAAGAAAAAACAAAAAAATTTTACATTTGCGATGTTTACTGAAAATTCTAGAACATCTGTGACCCTGTGTCAGTCTGGTCAATTCACAGAGATGACTCCATAGATGAATTAACATTTTATAGTTTGTGTTACTATCTGGAATTATATCTTAGAATGAATTTTTTCAACGTGCGAAGAATCATATATTTGGGGAAAAATTGCTTTACGGCGGCGTCTGTTTTGGTGTATATAGCCCAACAAAACAATTCAGGGCGTCCATCACCAAATACAATTATCTATGATAGATGAAAGACATATGTGTAGTTCGGTCATGGTGGTCGTTGGAACACAAATATAATTCCTCCGATATGATTTATGTTGACAATGTAGCTACTTATCCAGCTGCTTTTTTTGGACTTCGCGAGTGTCATCCATATTTTGAATGATTCGGACAAACGGCACACAAAATGACTCATCATCATTATCATCAGTCCCTTGACCTAGTGTGGTCGTCGAGGCGCTGTGCTGCTGAACATTTGACCAGTTCCCTCAATATGTCTCATCATGTGCCGACGCCTGTGTCTCCGCAAAACATTTCCTGGTCCATTCTGTGATGTTGTCAGTCCACATTTGTCTCTGTCTACCTCTTCTTCTACATCCTTGGAGTCTGCTTTGCAGTACTGTTATGGATAAACTGTTGACTATAGTGACATGGCAATACCAGTTCAGCTTTCTCTTGTTGACGGTGGTGATGAGGTCTTTATTTTGGCCTACTTTGTACCTGATGGTGTTACGCAGTTCTTCATTTGTCATGTGGTCCATTTAAGAGATGCCAAGGATGGTTATGTAGCATCTCATTTCAAGTGAATGGATTCTTCTTTGTAATTCTACTGTCAGGGCCCATGCATCATATAAATGCAATATATTGAGATCACCACTACTCTCAATAGTCTGATTTTAGTTTTCAGACAGATATTGTTGTCTCTCCAGATGGGTCTTAACTTTGAGATAGCTGATGTTATTTGTGTTGCTCGTGACAAGATTTCTGCTCTCGATTCCTCATCTTTATTATGGAACCAAGGTATAAAAGCTGGCTTACTGTTTTCAGTTCCTGCCTTCTGACTTTAATCTTGGTTGAGATTTGTTTGCTACTATCTGTCATCAGCTTTTTCTTCTCGGTGTTTGTCTCCGTGACAAATCTGGAAGGTGTTTCATCCAGGTTTTTCTTCACTAAGTTGGTAAGATGGTATGCACTGCCTGTCAGCCCATTAATGCCGTCTGCAAAGCGGAGATTGGTGATGTTACACCCTCCAGTGATGGCTATCCCAAAGTGGTGTTCCAGGGCTTTGCTCATGATGCGCTCTAAGTAGTTGTTGAAAAGCGTGGTGGACTCGAGACAGACTTAACGTATTCCAACTGTTGTATGGAACTGTTGTCTCCCACCGAACCTTGATGCATTACTGCATTGGTAGCCTTGGCGTACAACTGTTTGATGGTATTGGTCAACTTTTGACCCATGTTGTACTTTTTCATTGTGGCCCACAATGTCTCGTGCCACACTCTGATAAAGGTTATTTTGAACTACCAACACAAGATAGACGTCTTGTTGATGTAGCGAGTACTTTCACACAGAACCCTGAGATAAATATTTGTTCTGTTGCGCTTCTTCCACTTCGAAACCTTGCCTATTCTGCAGCGATTATTTATACTGCTTGTGGGTTCAGTCTGGGTTCAGTCTGTTCAAAATGATCTTCAGCATCACCTTACTGGCATGTTTGATCAAACTGATAGTTCTATAATTTTGGTACAGCTGGAGTTTGCCTCTTTGGGGGAGTGCTATAATCAGTGACTGGGTCCACTGTGTTGGCCATTCACCTGTCTGCTAGATCTAGTTGCAGAGTTTTGTTAATAGCTCTATTACTGATTCCCCACCCCATTTTTGATAAATTCATAGATGTAAATATAAATGAGCATATATATATATATATATATATATATATATATATATAGAGAGAGAGAGAGAGAGAGAGAGAGAGAGAGAGAGAGAGAGAGAAGAGAGATAGAGAGAGAGAGAGAGAGAGAGAGAGAGAGAGAGAGAACAAGTCAACCCGGCCCCGTACAGGTAAACAAACAGTTTAATCAATTACATAAAATACCTATGAGAAGTCATTACATCAGGAATACCTATGCTATTAGAACACAAACCTTTCTCGAACTACAAAGGAAAGCACAAATGGACTTAAATAAATAGCTGATCTGTTTACTGATAGATTCAGTTCATCATAGGATCGAGTGAACAATCGAAGACAACGTCTTGTACGATTGCATAACCTGTTTCTTCCGTTCGCTCTAATTCCACTATAACTATTCAGAACCCTTGATCGCAGGATGCTACTTTTAACAATCCGTTTCGGGATACTTTCAGAATACCTCTCATAATTGATACGTCGCAGAATTCTTTCTATTAGTTCGTCGGATTACTTCGACAACAGTTCCCTTTCGATAACAGTTTTTTTTCACGAGGGAATTTCTTGAGAATCCCCCTGAACCTATTCTGGTTTCTCTTGCTGGAAAGCTTAGACTGATTAAAGTTTTCGATGAGGCAATATTAAACCTAGGAAATTGTGTACGAGAAAACACGCCCCTTAATTAGAGTAGCTATTAAGTCAATTATATCTGCCGCCTTTCCCAGAGACACCAAAATCTGGGTCAGTTTGACCTGGTAGTTTGATAGTTACAGAGTTTCTGCGATTTTCTAATTGTGACAGATTTATCATGAAAATAACGCCTACCGTGTCCATGATAGTCCGTCTTGGTGCTGTCTAAACAAATGCTTAATTAAGAATAACATTCTCTCCTGGAAAGGACATTCTGAACTTGGCAGTATGGTGGTTGATACGCGCTTGTTCTCCATAAATCTAATTAATGGTTCTATGGTCTCAACTGATTAATTCTTGTTAGATCGCCAGCAATTTGCCCCTGCACAGCATGGTCTATCTGATTAGTCCTGGTGTTTCTGGTATCAAGGCGTCTGATAGAATGAATCAGAAATTCATATATGATTGTGTTGACACCAACTCACATGCATGCCAACGAGATGATATCGCGTGGTGTCAGCTCATGCATGTATCGTAGATTATTTGTTTGGCATGGTGATGCATCGCACTGAAACGAATGGGACAAAAATATATTCCCAGGATAATTATTTTTGACGAAATATGCATGGTGTCAAAGGATATTTCAAAACTATTTCGTGATTACCTAATGATGGAAAACACTTATTATTATGTGTGGCGATCCATTGGAACCTCAGCTATTTGTTGGAGATTCCCCAAAATAACTGGTTAAGCAACTACAATGGTTGCTAAGAAGATCACGACAGTTAAAAGTATCCAATAAAATTTTACGAGATTCATGTCGGCGTAAATTATGTGATCATCACAAAGCAAAAACCCATTGTGTTGGACTTAGGTATATGCACTAACAGTTCATTCGTTTAGGGATAAATATTACCAGATATTAATATCTGGATTGTCGATGATCAAACAGAATGGTCCAATTTAGTGTATCTGTCTGTGTCTAGAGTAACGAAAATAGTTTAGTTGCACAGGGTTGTCTACGAGTTAAAAGTTTCCAGCAGGGTCTTCGACTCTATGGACAACAGTATGACCAGAATTAATAATAACGCAATGAAGAAAAAATGAACTGATATTTAAAACAAATACCAAACGCCAGTTTGATCTGGATGTGGAAATGTCATGACGCTAAAACAACGACAAAATAATAACTGTCCCTACTGTAGCTCACTAATGTGTCAATATTTTCCTAATGTCGTACGACAATGTACCGTTGACAGAATCGATAGTTTCTGGCAAGGATGAGAAAATGTCGCACTGATAGTGTCTTAAATGTAACAGATTCAGAAGAGGTAGTGACTCTTGTTTTCTTTTGTTTTAACGCGTATCCAATCTGGTGGTAACTGGACGTTTTTAGGAATTACCTGTAATTGTTAAGGGACATATCCATGTTGAGGAGATATTGAAACTAGTCTGTATATTGCGGGATGCATAGTAGATGTTACCACTCTGGAAATTAATGTGTTTTCCACACTCCACACGTGATCATTTGCTCTTGCTGCACCATCCTTAAATTCAACATTTTCAAATAAATACTTTAGTTACTCTACTAACAAACACCTGTTGTGGTCGAGCCACCGGTATTTTCGTCATGGTATATGTATTTTATTTCGCGATTACATCGACAGGTTTCGTGTTAATTTTACGAGCGACTTTGTTATTTAACGTGGAAACTGCATGAAGTGTCTCGGAACCCATTTTACAAGATATGTCATTGCTCAGTAATTCTTGGGCATATTGATGTATTTTTAATTAAATCCTTCAACGTTTCCCTGATTGCATGTAACGTTGTGTCCTTGACTGATTTTAACATAACATTGTTGCATCAGCGTCGTTGCTGCAATAATATATTCTTTTCAAGGATGTACCCGTGGCAAATTTAGATAATGTAGACGTCCTCGCTCACAAATTCGTTCAAACTAAACTGCGACTTAAGTATTTGTTTTAGACGATAACCGCTCACACTCTTTCTATCTACTTGCAAAATCTACGATTGTCAACGCGTATTGGTGTATGCAACGTTTATATACGTCATGTGGTAATCACATCTCTAGGAGTCGCTGACCGTTCTCATTCATCCTCCCAATGCTAAACTTGCCAAGACATGACGACCAAGAGTCATGGTCAGCACTCACCCTAGCGTTGATGTCTCCCAATAATATTAAGTTCTCTTTTTTGGGACCTAGTCGATGAGCTACTTTAATTTGTCGTGGAACCCATCCTAGGTATCTGTGGTGGCGTTTAGTGTGTGAACATCAACGCTGATCAGGTGACAAACCCGGTTATGGCGTAGAAAGCACAAGGGATAACAGTGTTTCGTTTCCTTGTTGGCGAGGGTCCTATTATCAGCAGCAAAGTGTAACTGACGGCGAATCCAACACCAAACCCTCTGGATTAATCAGCGCTCTTTCCTTGCCATTATAACGTGCATTTTATGTCTCTTTCGGAACCGTAATCTAGTAGCCGTGTCTCCTGCAATGAGATCTTGTCGATCTGGAGTCTTGCAAGTTCATCATTGATGGTCCGGATATCCTAGGTACCTAGCATGAGGATCAGAGGTTTCCTTGTTGGTTTTCGTTTGTTTATAAGCCCTACCCAGTGGGGCAGACGAACTGTGGCAAGACGGCTTCATATTATCTGGGGGCTGCCCAGCCTGAGGCGGGCAGTAGATGTCCAGTGGGACCCGTTAGTCTCTCCCACCGTCAGAAGAAATAACGGTAAACTGCTCCTTCCCTTGTTGTATAGACACTGTGAAGCGAAGCTCGCGTGTTACCTCTAAAGCCCAAGCCTTGATAGGGTGATATTAAGAAAAAAAATATGTTGCCCATGCTGATTCCCCCTCTCCACTCAGCTGATGGTATAAGGGACAGGACAATCCGATACGTCATAGCACCAGCGGAGTCCCAACATTTGCCGAAATGACAGTGAAAACTCTGCCGTGCGTACGTATGTACATCCATCCATTCATCTATACATCCATACCGACGCACGCACGCACGCACGCACGCACGCACACACACACACACACACACACTTACATACATACATACATACATACATGCATACATACATACATACATACATACATACATACATACATACATACATACATACATACATACATACATACATACATACATACATACATACATACATACATATTTAGCGAAACGTAATTACGAAATATTTACGTTTGAAGTTTAACTAAAGAAAGAGAACTTATGTCAACAGATTGATATCATTTTAAAATGTCTTTCTGCTTCGGGTTTATTGTGTGGTCACGAAAATGTACGAGTGTTGCATAAAATAAAACATTGTTTGATGTCAAGCCACAGTCAGAAAGGTGAGATTAATTAGTTCAATTACGAAGTCTGTCAAGGATGGAAAAGGATGAAAACAACGGTATGCAAAAAGACAATAATTCCAAACCTTACTTTGCATAGTGTGGAATTAGGATAAAACCTAGAAAATTACGCCCAAAAAAGTTTACAGGAAACAAAAATCACAAAGAAGGTGTGTGTGTGTTTGTGTGTAGTGGTGGTGGTGGTGTATTCGGATGTTAGCTGATTTCTTTTAATAATATATTATTGGTAACTAAAATTACTCCTTATCGACAAATATAGAAAATGCAAAACGTGTTACCAGCACAGGCAGAAGATACCGCAACACAGGTAAAGATGGGCAACGTACAAGTATTAAACAATTTAATTTTCGGATTTGGGTTAGGGTGGGGGTGCCACGAGTCACCTCATAAGACTGATGTTTTAGTCATAACGTACTGTATTACGTTGTCCACACTAAAAGAATCATGGTACTTTCCTGTACATAGAAAAAAATTAGATATAACTTTGAAACGAGGACAAATCATTTAGACCAAAGAAATTATCGCGAGAAAAGTATCTGACAGATTCTTTTGCATCCCCAAGCTCCGTCTTGTTCAATGAATACTTGTCAACTTGGTAAGACTATCTCCTATACATATTTAAGATAGGGACCGCTCCGATGGACTAGTGGTTAGAGTATCTTCCTCGGATGTGAGAGGTCGTGGGTTCGAACCCCGACCAAGTCGTACCAAACACATAAAAATGGTACAAACAGCTGCCTCGATTGGTCTACCTGGTTCCAGGATAATGTGATGGGGTGGGACATAATGTCTATAGCAGAATGCCCCAACGATATACATCACAATAAACTGTTACAACGTAGACATCGTAGGTAAATGGATACGTTAAAAGTCCAAATCAAGCACACTGTCATGTAATTATTTTCTATGAAGCTATGAAGTTTCGATGAATATCAGACACAAACAATTAGCAAAATGTGGTGTATTTCAGCACAACTATACCATACATCCACAAAGATATGATTTCCTTAAACCACACATTCAGGAATAAAGCAAGTTTTACTGTGGATACAAAAATTGTATCGGAAATGGATAAAATGACCCCCCCACACACACACACAAATAAAGTGCTTTGTGACATCTCTTTGTCGTTGATCATACATTTTAATGCAAGAAAAGATTCATAAAAATGGCTTCCTGTATTACCCAGTATACAGATGACTGGGTGGTTGAATGGACAGGTAGAAAAGTAGTTGTGAGAAAGTAGATTTGTGTAAGTGTAACTCAAATTACTAAACCATAGGACACTGGAGGTGAAACGATATGTTTACTTATAACAAATGCAAAGTGTATCTTTTGTCAGGAATAGCTTTAAACTTAAAGTGTTCATGCATGACTGATCCCCATCGTCACTATTATCGTACAACACCAATATTCAATATCAGATAAAAGAACATCCACTACATCTGCTTTACTAATACTTTGCGAGATTCCCAATAGTCGAGTTTCATAAGCACCTATAATCCAAGGTAATTACACGTGACTTAAAATGTGTTACATCATCCCGAGTCATACATCACTACAACCACCCCGACTTACTCTCGAACAAAGTCGTTATGTTCATAATAGCAAAGTAAAATGTACGATATATAAAAGTTTTTCTAAACAAATTCAGAAAGAAAATAAAAACAGTATTTAAGATCGAGGGAGCAATAGAACATTTGAATCAATGATAGCTGAAGGAACGAACGAATGGATGAATGAAATAATTAATATGCAAACAAATAATACATGAACGAACAAACAAGCTAAGGAATAAACTAACACATAAATAAAGAAATAAATAATTCATTCATAATAAATAAATACATATATAAATAGAAAATAAATGAATATGTTATGTGTCAGAATATCAAAATATCAAAGTAAAATTAGATGCTGATGATACCACTCGTATATGCTTGTGTTGTCGGCAGTAACCTGAATATTTCAAGGCTTGATTATTAATGAAAGTCGTGAATAGATTGACAGCTCGCTGACAATTGAAATATCTCGAAACTTTGTCACTCATCTGGTAGATCTCGAACATTAATGATACAAATAATAATAATAATAATAATAATAATAATAATAATAATAATAATAATAATAATAACAATAATAATAAGAAGAAGAAAAACAAACAATATGAAATTGGAAAACACAAAATGCTGAAAATATTTATGGTAGGAAACATTTATAGGTCTTTTAATTTGTTCTTCAGGCGATAAAGGTGTGTATCAAAAGCACTCTTAAAAGGGATCACTGTGTCTTTGTCTTTAATTTCAATTGACAATTCATTCCACATTGCGTGGCCCTGGTATGCAAATGAACGTTGTCCATATGATTTCGTATTCACAGTAGGAATAATGAGCATATGATTGTCAGAAGAGGAGTGCAAGTATTTTGCTGGTGTGTAAACATGGGTGAGGCCAGATAGGTATGCTGCACTGGAGTCTGTCAGTGAAACGTAGCACATAGAATAAATTTTATGTTTGATTCTAGATCGAAAGGATAGACAGTGTAGAGTACAGAGCAGCAGGGAGGTGTACTCTGATCGTGGTACTCTAAAGATGATCCGTGCAGCTGTATTTTGAACGTTTTGAAGTTTGTGGAGTAAATATTGAGACAACCAGACATAATTGAGTTACAATAGTCCAGTACTAATGAACACACAAGTGTTTTAGTGGCATCAACTGAGATATATTTGCGAATGGAGCTTATGCATCTCAGCAAAATATATGCAGCCTTGGATATGTTCATGCCATGTTGGTGCAATGTGAGAGTACTGTCTAGAGCAACACCTAGGTTTCGTACTGACCGCTTGAATTTAACGTTGGTGTTGCTGATATTTATTGTTTGAGGTAACGGATGTAAATAGGAAAGATTTTGTGTTGTTATCAGAATGGCCTCAGTTTTATCACCATTCATCTGCAGCTTGTTACATGTCATCCATGATTTCACATCAGAAATGCTGGAGTGTATTCCTTTTGCAGATCCAATTTGTGTCCTGTTGACCACGTATGACTTGAACCACTGTAAGACTGTATTGTGAATATCAAATACATGCTGGAGACGGTGAAGTAATATATCATGGTCTATTGTGTCGAAATGCTGCAGACAAATCAAGGAGGGTGAGGACTGTAATCTTAATGCTATTCAAAGCAGAGAGGATATCATTAAATACGTTTCGGTACTGTGGCAAGGGCGATATGCAGACAGTACAATGCTAAAAAGACTGTTTGAATTCAAATGAGATACAAGTTGGTACTTTAATCACGGTGTAATTAAAATACGTCAACAAGTCCCATTTCAACTTGACAAGTTTTGAGTAAATTACTTTACAGTATATAAAACCTGTCTATCGACATTTATTTACATTCTTAATTGGAAGTGAACGAATAAGCATATACAAGAGAACAACACTTAATTAATTTTACTAGCAAGTATTCATTAGGTGAAACCCGGAAAACCATTTATAATTGTTGTATATGTTAAGGATGCTGATACGGAATCTAAGAAGAGTTCTCTTCTAAATCTTTAATGATAAATATGGCTATTAAAATTGATTTACTTCTTAATATTAATTGATATGTCTGTAATGATATGATAAATATGGCTATTAAAATTGATTTACTTCTTAATATTAATTGATATGTCTGTAATGATATGATAAATATGGCTATTAAAATTGATTTACTTCTTAATATTAATTGATATGTCTGTAATGATATGATAAATATGGCTATTAAAATTGATTTACTTCTTAATATTAATTGGTATGTCTGTAATGATATGATAAATATGGCTCTTAAAATTGATTTACTTCTTAATATTAATTGATATGTCTGTAATGATATGATAAATATGGCTATTAAAATTGATTTACTTCTTAATATTAATTGATATGTCTGTAATGATAATAACGTCGGCATTATAATCAGATGAAATGGGCAAGTAGCGTCCATAGTAATGGAATAGGTGTTAGTACTACTATACTACTATAGCAAAGTCGTTAATTGACCTTTATGGTCGTAATAAAACTATGGATACACATTCATGATATATTGTCCCCAAAATTATTCACCTAAAGTCGTAATTCTACGATTAAAAATCCAAGATCTTCAATCGAAAACAATTTGTTCACTTAGAAATATTATATTTTTAATTACTAGCAGTCTAGTAGGTTAGCTCTAATGACTTGATTCTCTTCGATAAGGTTTTGGACTTTGAATGAAATAACACCTTCCTCTGTATTTAGTGAACTTGCGTTTAAAGTAAAATCATTTGGTATCGTTCTCTAAATGATATATAAGACCGCTCCGGTAGCCTAGTCGTTAGAGCGTCCACCGCGGAAGAGGGAGGTCGTTGGTTCGATCCCAGGCCGAGTCATACTAAAAGCTTACAAAATTACCAACAGCTGCCTCGCTTGACGCTCAGCTTTAAGAAGTTAGTGTTAGGACTGGTCGGCATGGTGTGAGGATAATGTGAATGGGTGGGACATCGTGCTAGATGTATGCGACATGATTCCCTAGTGATAGACATCACTATAAACTGCCTCACTGCAGACATCGTAGCGATATGACTGAAAAATTGTCAAAGGTACATTAAAACATTAATCAAACAAACAAACAAATTAAATGATCTATATAATTGATTAAAACATTAAGAAAAAAAAGAAATAAAAACATATGGTAAAATACCTGTATATAAATAATTTTGCTGCACACTTGTTTTGTAAGGTGTAGACCTTTTTGTCTTTTGACTTTCTCACTTTATCATACATTTTTCTAGATAGTCTCATCTAGTATTAAAGAAAAATTTTGATGACATATAACTTATTGTATGACGTCGTTTTCTGAGAGAGAGAGAGAGAGAGAGAGAGAGAGAGAAAGAGAAAGAGTAAGAGAGGAGCGAGAAAACACTATGTTGTCGTCAGTGCCGCGCGCGTGCATGCATGTTTGTCTTCCGGACGCCTAGGGTAGTATATTCAAATTATCGTTTATACTGTAGTAAGTTTTAAAAGTCATCATTTTTGTTTCATAAGTATCATTTAAAACTAGTTGCTTTGTTAAATCCCATCTAAATGTGTTGAGATTTATGCATTCACTTATCCTTATAATAATAATAATAATAATAATAATAATAATAATAATAATAATAATAATAATAATAATATTATTATTATTAGTAGTAGTAGTAGTAGCAGTAGTAGTAGTAGTAGTAGTAGTAGTAGTAGTAGTAGTAGTAGTAATACGAAGAAGAAGAAAAAGTTGAACAATAACAACTATTGTTTTCCATGTTTCTATTCACAAGTTTTTGGTTATGTTTCAAAACTATTGAACGTTTCTCAAAGTTTTTTATTCATAAGTTATTGGTTGTTTCGAACGGTTTAAGTTATACTTTTTTGGTTAAAACTATTGAGTGTTTCTCAAGATTATATTCAAAGGTTATTGGTTATTATCTAAACATATTGAATGTTTCTCAAGTCTCTGAACATGTGTTTCTTAGCTATTATTTACATAGTCATTGGATTATTATTGTATAGCCACTGAGTGTTTCTTAAGGGTATTTCTTAAGTTACCCACATGCATTTAATTATATATAGCCAATGTTTCTAAGTCTATCGCTAAACACTAGTTTTAACATCAAATCTGAACATAAATATTTCGATATTATTTGATGTCAGCTTTTAGCATAATACACTTTTACGTAAGTTTGGCATGTTTGTCCAAAAGCACAATGACACCATAACTAGTTATTATTTAGAAGTGACACGTGATATTTGTCTAGATGTGTGTTACTACCATAAGATTTTGTGACCGATAATAAACAGATGAACTCTAAATTTGAGTCTGCGTTTCATACCGCGTCCAAATCAAGTAGTAGAGATTTCCCACTTCATCAGAATATCAAGGAGACCTCATGGAGTAATGTCTAAGTTTAATTTTTCCTTTGTTTTCAAGAGGGTTTATCGGCCGTAAAAATCATAGTGGGTAAATTAATACAGCGGATGAGTGACCCACATTTTCTGTTACGAATTTATGGTCTTAAATTAAGTGGCAGAAAACAGAGGAAACTAAAACTTGTAGTAAATTGCAGCAAATGATTTATTTGCATAGAGAAATAAAACACCTCAAAATTGAGAGAGAAAAAAAATTAAATTCTTGTTAATTAAATCCAAAATAGTTCTCAAAGTTCTATCATAAGTCCAAAGGTAGCAATTATTCCGATTTAATTAGAATGGTTTTCAGAATTAATTGAAATCTTTAATGTGCAGATGTACCTATAACCTGGATTGGTCTGATGTGCTAGCAATCTTGATGAATCACAATAATATAATCCAGAATGTCCTTAAATTAATACACAATACTACCAAAATAGTGGTTTTATCGAAACGTAGCAATGACCACTTTTTAACTCCAATGAATAATGTCAATTAATAAATCCTCTCAAATGTTAACTGAACACGACTGACTGAACACCACTATAAATGTTAAGATAGGAATGATTAAATCAGACGCAAACAATGTTAATATAACATTTTATAACACAATACAACTATTTAAAATATTGTGCAATCATTACCCTTATACACTAATTATGGACATAAGTCAAAGATAATACAGATATACACAACATTTAATATACAGTCACTCTCTCGCACCTTGTTTTAATTCACAATCTATCTCTGACATCACTTCTCTTGATCTACGGCGTATCTCTGAAACACAATCTCTTAATCTACGGTCTCTCTCGTACATAACTTCTTTTAATTTACGGCGTTCTCCGAGACCCATTGTTTTAATCTACGACCTACATTACTAATAATAACAATAATAATAATGAGGACTTTGTATAGCGCCTAGTCTCTAGAAGCCCTATGCGCTTTACAACATTAGAAAACTAGAAAATACTTATAACAAAAAAATTATAAATATATATGGCATGATTACAAAAACACAAACACCATGAAATGAGAAACAACAACACATGCTGAAAATAATGAAGGTATGAAACATTATTAGGTCTTTTTTGTTCTCTGATATATTATATTAATTTACAGCCCATCTCTAATACACAATCCCTTATCTACAGCCCATCTCTAACATACAATCTCCTATCTACAGCATATCTCTAACACACGTTGTCTTAATCATCAGCCCATTCTGATCTTCATTCACTTAATCTATGTCTTGTCTCTGACACAGGCTTTAATATATGGCCTATTTCTTAATACATGTCTAAGGCATACATTGTATTGAACTATTACGTATCTGAGACATAAATTCTATTAATCTAAGATTTATCTCAAAGACACATTCTCTCAATCCACGGTGTGTCTATGACACACGTTCGCTGGCACTTTATCTAAATCTACGGCCTATCTATTACACATTTTCTAAATCTCTGACAGGTATTCATTCAAACTACGGCCTATCTCTGACCGGTATTCTTAAAACGTACGGCCTATCGCTGACAGATTTTATCTGAAACTACGGACTAGCTCTGACAGATATTTTATTAAGCTACGGACTTTCTCTTAACTGTAATCTATTAAGATACGGTCAGTCACTTAAACAATCTCTTAATCCATGACATATCACTAACACAATCTCTAAATCTAAATCATGTATCAGGCATATGCTTTATTAATCAATGGCCTGGTGACAGAGACGTTTTCGTGGGAATATTGGGTCTGTTTTGCTGATGATTTATGGGACGAAATACCTGGGTCCATGGTGTTTATGTGTGAGCACATGCAGGGAAATATTGTAATCACTCAATTCGTACTAAGAGATAATAAAATATCTTATCACATAATTTTATTAATATATAAATGCACAATATTTCAAATATTCATGAAATTATTCCATTATGTCGTAATGTTTAAAGACATCTATTTGTGATGTTCAATACAATCAACAACATTTATCAGAGCATAAGATATATGCCTGTTTGCCGCTGTGAATGACACATACAACGTTACAATGGCAACCAGAGACGTTGCCTTTAGCTACATCGTGACGTTTGATGTTTGTGGCGTTGTTTATCCCAATCGTAACGTATTTTTAGTGTAACTATTGACCACTCAGGTGGCCTACAGGTTAGAGCGTACGCCTCGGATGCGTGAAGTCGCGGATTAGAATCCCGGCAGATTCGTACCAAAGACTTATAAAAATGCCTCGCTAGGAGCTCAGCATTAAGAGGTTGGTGTTAGGACCTTTCGGCCTGGTGTCAGGATAATGTGACTGGGTGGCACATCATGCTACATGTCTGCGGCATAAAGCCCCAGTGCTAGACACCACTATAAACTGCCTCACTGCAGACATCGGAGCGATATGACTGACAAATTATTAAAGCTACGTTAAAATCCTAATCAAACAAACATTAAAAAAGTCATTATTCTGGATTGTCATTAAATACATTCAGTCAAAATAATGTATCATATCTATGCGCATTAGCAATTGAGAGCCGCCATAATCAATTTATGTTTATGCTGAGGGTTTCTGTTTTCACTGTCGCTTTTCGTATGACACCTTTATAACAACTCCAGACATTACTGTCACTTTGTTAAAAACACCTTCTGCAATAAGCTGGACCAAAAACATGACACAATTAGACTTCTCTATGCATATTTTACAGATTCAATCAAGCTGTAAATTTATTTAAAACAACCCATTCATAAATCGAATAATCAGCAATTATCGAGAATTACGAAAATACATAAGGGTAGTGAAGGTATAAACTTGACATAGGATTTGATATTTCGAGTATTTGTCTTGTACGGTCGATTTTTATACTTGCCTGCAGTGGCTGATGTTAAAAATATCACCAATGTTTATATCTTGTCGACTTGTGTAATTTTTCGTTTATCATTCCTTCATAGGAGTCTGTGTTCTTAGTTTAAGGCCTTCATCAGCGTAAGAGATGCTATTCATGACGGCCAATATGATTGATAGAGTAAGATTCTTAAGACGATGACGACTTTAGTACTTGAAATTCTTGCAAATTAGAGTGACTATGATTTATGTAAATATGGGAGACATCCTGTACCGCAATTATTTCCAGTACAAAACAGAGTTGTGTCCCTTGAACTTATTGCGATTACTACTTTTAAGTCGAAATGGAGATCTGGATAAATCAGGATTGCCCGACGAACACACAAAATTGTCTCAATCTAAGAAAGTGTCATAAGTGCAGACATATACATTCACATAATGAAAATGTTCTACTATAAGGAAAGACATATTCTCATCCAATGAACACATATTTTGTATAAGTACAAACGTGGTATGTAAAATGATAATTGACCAGTTCAATGACCACACAGAATTCATATTAGTAAAATCGCTATATGTGAAAGGAAAACATAAACTCATCTAATGATCACATACACAAATTAATAAGAAAGAGGTGGCGAGATAACATCACCAGTGACGTCACCCAACCCCAAAATGTATCTTCTATTTTTTATAGCAGTGGTGTTTCATTTGTGTAACTGCGGCATTACTTACGGTGCTTCGGTATCATCTGTGTAAACTCTGAAGATTCATTCTATGATATTTTATGTCAAATTTGATTATATTTGGTGAAACAGTTTTTGAGAAGTATTGATTTGATGTGGTTTTAATAAGTGTAACGTATTTGACGGCAGATCGGCAATTTAAACAATTTAGAAATATTGTCAGTGTGCTCTGGTAATTAGATTTAATAACGAGGAAAAGCATCCAAACTTTAACCATTTGAAATAGCGCACACCTACACTGGGAAGAAAATGCAGTCGAGTTTCAGCAAATATTAGTAGAGAAACCTTTGTTAGCATTACGTCTTTGGTGCAACCCTTCATTTATTTTTATGTCAACCGATAATAAAGTATATTAATTTCAGCGTACATTGTGATATTAGTTCTAAATAAAACACTACAAAATTTGCTTCCGTTACAGTCTTGATATTTTGTTTGTCCTTGTCTTGTTTTAATTTTAATCTTGAGTTTTATTATTTGTTTATTATACTTACCTCTATCATACTGCCTCAAACAAACCAAAATATAACTTACCACGAGACACACCTCCATGCAACAACTTGTGTTCATTCGAAGGGATTTTATCAGAATATTTTGAAATGAATGACTTCACAGACGATCGTTGAAAGCAAACTCCCGATTCTGTTGTGTATAAAGAATTATGAAAAAGTTCCTTAACTAATAAATGTAAGACTTAAAATCATGAATAAATTAAATATGTATAGCACATGGAACTCGTATAATATATTTTGTATGTATATATATCTATATACTTAACTAGACCATTAAAAGCTAAAATTGGCATTGCGGTACTGAAAATAGTCTTAGAGTATGAGACCATCGTGTTTGGAATAGGAATCGCATACGAATAGATGGATCTTTTCGACTGATTCCATGAAAGATCCACACCAACCAAGGGAAGATTTTCTTATCACGATTAAAACACAACAAACACCATTTACAATGACCATTACCACTCTATGCCTAATGATATGTATCACATTCATATGAACATGCTCGGAGATCTGAATGACTATATATAATTATACTTCGAAATTGTGCGACATATTCTACCGGTCTTAAGTATAGGTTATTTTATAATATTTTGGAGCTTGACGAGATACGTATTTATCACCAGGACATGTCCATGATACGACATGAAAGATATCAGGTGTAGAATTGTAAACATTGATAGACGATTATTTATTTTTGGCCAATCAAATTGAACTTCATAGTGAAATTGGCAGTGTGTGTTGAATCGCTTAAGATGAAGGCTTATATACGATCTAAAGAAACAAGATTATATTTTCATGTATTGGTCAAGAGTACGTAAGGTTACTCACTAACCATCCACATTTATACGAATCTCTAATATAGTGGTAGGTCTGACTGCAAAACAGAATTTAAATTGCAAATACTTGACATGGGGGTGAGATTTAGGACTAAATCTTATGTAAGGGAGAAGAGTATCTCACGAGATATCAACATGGGGGTGAGATTTAGGACTAAATCTTATGTAAGGGAGAAGAGTATCTCACGAGATATCAACATGGGGTGAGATTTAGGACTATATAGTATGTAAGGGATAAGAAAATCTCTCGATATATTATCATGGGGGTGATTTAGGACTACATCTTGTGTAAGGGAGAAAAGATGGTCTCGATATATTAACATGCGGTTAGATTTGACATCTTATGTAAGGGAGAAGAGTGTCGCTTGAGATAATAACATGAGGGAGGGGAGATTTATGACTTATATCTTATTTAACGGATCAGAAAATCTCTCGATATATTATCATTTAGTGAGGTTTAGGACTACATCGTATGTAAGAGATAAAATCATCTATCGAGATATTAACATGAGGTGAGATTTATTACTATATCTTATGTACGGGAGAAGAGTATCTCTCGAGATATTAACACGGGGTGAGATTTACGACTACATGTTATGTATGCGAGAAGAGTTTCGCTCGAGATATAAACATGGGATGAGATTTAGGACTACATTTAATGTAAGGGAGAAATGTTGGTCTCGAGATTTTAACATGGGTGAGAATTAGGACTACATATTATGTAAGAGAGAACAGTTGGTCTCAAGATATTAACATGAGTTGAGATTTAGGACCATATCTTATGTAAGGGAGAAGAGTATGTCACGAGATATTAGCATAGGGTGAGATTTAAGGCTACATCTTATGTACGGGAGAAGAGTAACTCTCAAGATATGAACATGGGTTGAGATTAAGGACTAGAGCTTATGTAACGGAGAAAGGTATCTCTGGATATATCATGAGACCATTTACTTACCTTACTGGCTTGTCCAGTTACTGGAAGTGTGACTAAATTCTTCGAATAAGTACATAGTTGCATATTCGCTACATCATAATTAAGCAAATGCATTAAATTTGTGCTTGTCAAATATTTATTATTTCAATATGACTGAAAAATTGTTGAAGCTACGTTAAACATCCTAATCAAAAAAATTACTACTAAGGGATTGGTTTTTCAATCAAATAGTTATCGTGTTCCAACCTATTTTATTTCAAATGTTTTCAAGATATTTATTTCGCATTTCATTGCTAGGATGCCATCTCAAGCTCAATCCCACTCTCGTTTAAAACACATTAATTATTTAACATCTGATTGAAACATATATTTGCAAACCGTACCTAACATCCTCTATAAATTTAAAGTGAAGAAATAAGATTTTGTTCCCCCACAAAAGTCCAACACACGTTTGAATCAGTCTGATAGAATAACAAAATTGACGAGTGCAGTGACATGTTTCTTATTTCTTCTCTTAAGCTTATAATTGAATACAAATTTGAAGGTATGAATTAATTAACCTGAAGTTGTGTTGAATGATATGTCACACTTACTTGGCATTTAGATAACAAACTCCAACCAACTCAGCATGGTCGGTACAACGATAAAAGCGGGTCATTACAAAAACAAATTACCTGCTGCAGGTGGTATAATAAATGTGAATACACATATAAAATTGCATAACCATAAATCTAACAGTGAAAAAGAACCTGCGCTGTTCGTTGTGAAATCAAAACAATATCTGACTATATCGAACTACAGAGAGAGAGAGAGAGAGAGAGAGAGAGAGAGAGAGAGAGAGAGAGAGAGAGAGAGGGAGGGTGGGTGCTTAATATATGGAGAATCCCATTTTCACGCTACGCAAGTACTGTGTAAAAGGTAATTTTCTATTTATCCAAACAACAACAACAACAACAACAACAACAACAACAATAATAATAATAAGAAGAAGAAGAAGAAGAAGAAGAAGAATCATTTATATTATTATTATTATTATTATTATTATTATTATTATTATTATGTAGTACTGGTGGTAACGCAGCTGCCGATGATGATAACGCTTTTGCAGTAGTAGTAACAATTATAATTAGTATTAATTAGTGGTTGTATGCATTCTTTGTTTAGGAGCTGGTATTTTAAAGATATTATTAGTGTTTGTTATTTTTTTTGTTTCCTTCTTTATGCCATAATCAATGGGAGTAAAATTCTGAGATAATAAAGTACGAGTGATAGAATGAACACTAATCCTCATTATAAGGAAATTGAAAACAAAAGCAAGGGAAAATGTGAGGAATGTCTTTGTTGGAACGAGTGATAGCGTGAAGAATAACTATACACATTACGTCACGATGCGCAAGATGAAAATCATAAACATCTAACGTCATAACCTCACTACAGGTAACAACCCTGGTTACGGCTGTCAATTCATGTGTCATTCACAGCGAACATACGTTTTTTACTAACGCATGCAATTTTGACCAATCTGATTAAACATGCGTGATCAATGGATTCAATTCCGGTTCGAAATATTACACCAGGCTGCCGTTGGAGAATTGTGCATATTTTGGTAACTTCATTTCAATCTCTAAAGAAGATATTACTATAGACAATGCCGTAGATGTACTAACGCAATGTAACAGGACGAGTGTGCGAAAGTGACAACATAACGTTGTTAAAGGTATGTATATATGTATAGGATATATATGACATGTCAGTACAATCAAGGTTATGTAGTGCCAAATAAATGTTAAAATATGCAAAACCAACGACGAAATCCCCAAGGTGAACGGGAATATAATTTCATGGTGACCATTGGTCTGCTGGGTAGTGTTTCATGGATGTCAATTGTGTATTCATTTTATTCATCAATGTATTATTTCTAACTCGGTTGTATCCAAGCAGTTCCTTATATTGTCATCTTCTACGCGTGTTAGACCAAAATTCAAGTGTTAACAAGCAGCATGCTCACTATCATTTTTTTAATGCTCGTAGACAATATTTTCATTGAAAGGTTCGATGCTAGAAGATAAATATATAGTCTGCATCCAATGAACGCAATATCTGCTTCACCTAAATCCAGAGAAATGGTAGAGGAGGAGAAATATGTCCTTACTTTTTAAAGTTAATGAAAATTATCGAATAGCCCATAGCATGCAAAACAGTACAATGTGAATTACATTACTCTTGCTGTGTGAACGTTATGTACTCGCCTCCACAAATGAGGATGCCGTGTTATTGTTTAAATTTCATTCGGTTTGAAGCGATAAAAAGGTGATGCTATTATGATAGGATTGATTGGAAGCAATCGAGTTAAAAGTATAAATCAATGAATGAAATGACTAACCAATGTAGCAATAGCAGCAGAACACATATGTGTGATCATCTTCTGTTTATTACTTACCGATTTATCGGAAATCTACCAAAAACTGAACTAGTTGCACTAACTAGATTTGCCTTACACTGCATCAAGCTACAATACAAATCGGAGAAAAAACTCTAAGAAAAATAGTATGGACGAATGGTACCTATGTCAAATCATTAAATTACTATAGACCCTTAGTATGAAATAGTTGTACTTATATCCCACCATTTATTTACTCTTATAATCCTAATACTAAAGAATGGTACCTATGTCCAGCCATTATATTTACTATAACCTTGCTATGGATATATACCCCTGGTATGAAAGAGTGGTACGTATGTTTCCATTTATTTACATAAAGGCATATATAGTTCATGGGTATTATTGTCGAGTTATTCGTCTTTCAAGGTCACGTATTGCTATGATGGGAAGCTTTACAACTATTCTATTTTAAATTCATACCATCATGGTATTGTCTTCTAATTATCTTCTGAAAAGTTCTCTATCGATATTAGTTCATGCGGTTTAGAAGTAGTTTTCAATTCCACCGAAACATCCCTGCAAAACAAGACCACTGAACATGGCACGAATTGTATTGCGTGTAATATATCGTCGATTTTATGAAATTTATCTTGCAATAAAATAGGTATGGACAAATAATGTCGTATTTGATTTGCCACCAAATATATGTTGAAGAATAATCTTCTCGCGATATGCCAGAATTTATAGTCAAGGAACGCCCTCCGAAAACATTTGAGTCGTCTCTCATATCAATAGACTTAATTTGCTGCAAGACAAAAATTTTCCTTTTTGAAACAGATATCATCACCTATAGCAGTTGCAAATGTTGTACAATATTGATATTGTATTGTGTGTGTTACTGCTTTGGAATTACATTTTGTGTTATTCCCGGAAAGGAAAATTATTTTGCGACGAAATAATTTCTCCCTGGAGCCAGTCAGGGCATGTTTAGACAAAGACAAGTGCATCATCTCGTCTGGGAGAGAAGTTTTACATTGTAGGATATCAATTAGGTACTTTCCGTTCCACTGGCTATGCAGGGTTCCGACATTCATTAAAAATTAGTGTGTCTTTGTGACTATTAAGAAGGGATTCGATCAGGAATTTGTAAATGATTTTCCCAAACCAAAAACCTTTATAAAAATCGACACACTATTCATAGTTATATTTCACGCATAAACACATAAAACTATTTTGAAAAAAATGATATTGTTTGTTGTGCGTGTCAACATGTTGAATACAATATTGTACGAATTATATGCTTATGTTCGTATTTTATGTAATATTTGAGTCGTAATATTGCATACAATACAGAAAATATATGTGTGTGTTTGTTGTTAGTTTTGTCTTTTTATTACAACTGCTATTTTGGAAGTTAAATATGGACTATTGGAATCCTGCATCCTGCGTCATCAATTTTGAGATAATTAAAATTATTAATATTTAGTATTTCCTTGCAACTATTGCCACGTTGACAAAACACCACCCTTTAATTTAAATTATGGATTTGATTTGATTCTATCCATATCTCTATTAAAAAAATGCATTTTGGCATAAATTATTTCACACTTTTTGTTATGTAAGTTTATTTGTTTAATACGTATTTTAACTTTATTAATGAATCAAACGTTAATAAAATGATTTATTTGTATTTATTAGACTTAAAAATATAAACAACATTGAGCTATGATCCTGCATTTAGTTAAACTTTGATCATGATGACTTCAAATAAAACAGATCTCTTACAAATTACTGATTTTATAACATACAAATTATTATAACATCAAAAATGTAAGATAAAACGGGTCATACTAATTAGCAAACAAGGGTAAAAGCTGATGAAAAGGTAAGATAAAAAGAGACAAACTAATTAACACACAAGCGTAAAAGCTGATGAAAAGGTAAGATAAAAAGAGTCAAACTAATTAACAAACAAGGGTAAAAGCTGATGAAAAGGTAAGATAAAAAGATTCAAACTAATTAACAAACAAGGGTAAAAGCTGATGAAAAGGTAAGATAAAAAGAGACAAACTAATTAACACACAAGGTTAAAAGCTAATGCAAATGTGTCCCCTGTCAACATGCATGTAGTGGCGTATTTCTACCTGCCATTATTGTTTCCGTCTTTATTAAGAGATTACGTATTATGATCAGTTAACATGAATATGACACAATTTAAATTCACTGGTTTCTCAAATATATAACGAAAGCTTTGTTTTAATGTTTTAATATAATATTGAAGATATGCTGTCAATTCTGATAAACAATAAGTATGCCTAACTTTACAATAACAGACAGATTTTAATTTTGATTTGATCCTCTTATTGCCACGATCAGAGCAAACCTCCCCTCTGTTCTGTACTCTACGCAGGATATCCATTTGATCCAGAATCAAAACCAAAAGTGTACTTTGTGATACGTCTCACTGACGGACCACAGCCCAACATAGCTTTCTGGCCTCACCTATGTGTATACACCAGCAAGATACTTACGCTCCTCCTCAGACAATCGTATTCTCAATATTCCCGCTAAGAAAACAAAGTCATATGGACAACATTCTTTTGCCCAGCAAAGAAAAACGAATTTCCCATTGAAATGAAGCAGAAAGGCACAGTGATCCCTTTGAAAAGTGCACTTAAAACCCACTTAAAAACTTAATGAACAAAACATGTTTCCTAAATTAAATATTTGTGAGAATGTTTCGTGTTTTCTAATTTCATGGTGTTTGTTTGTTTTTGTTTAGTTTTTTTTTAAATCAAATAATTATGGATTTTGTAAAGCGCTTAAAGCTTCTAAAATTACGCGCTATACAAAATCCTCATTATTACTCTTATTGTTCTTGTTATTACATTTACCCCCTTGTAGAATAGTGTTTAACTAGAAGAAAAAACAAACATAGATTAACTAGAAATTACCACTCGACGCCCCTTCCCGCTTACTTCATACAATCGATTTCATTAGGTCTTAATACTTTGGCAAACAAATCTTGTCATTTGTCAACTTCAATCAAATCTGATGTAAAAGTTGTCAATGATTTAATTGCAAATGTAATCCTTTACAAATTGCACGATGCAGATCACATGATGCAGTACGAATGCACAATATTGAACCAAATAATTTCGCAATCATCCCCTCGTGGAATAGGGCTGCTATTTCAATACTGATATTTGGTAATGTCTGAGGTGTCATGTAAAACCAAGATATCAATATAGTTGTAAAATTGATAAAAGTTTTTATTGCAACCAGATTATTTTAGCAAATTTGGAGTGAAGTGTGCAATATGTGCGAAACAAGCGTGACCCTCACCCAATCGTGAAAGAGGGGTGATATTTTCGCATAAATATTTGACTATATTTAACCTGTCCTACATCACCTCAAATTCATCAAGGAATCGACTGGAAAAAGACGTTTTGTGATAATGATGTGTAAAAAGTGCAATATAACAAAATATCGTTGTGCGTACACAATTCCTTCATCTTCGCCTACTAGTAAAAGTGTTTGTAAAAATTATAATATGATCTAATTGGTGCTTAACCTTGAACACAAGCTAACGACTGCTATAGTTCAAATCAAAATTTACTAGTAAAGTCTTCATTGTGTCACTTAGAATGAGAATATTAACGGAATAAAATATTCCGCTCTTAGATTAACTACATCTCTCTATATAAGGTCATTCGTTTTGATCATGTGACAATATGGTGTCGGTGCTCGGTGCAACGCAGGAAGTGTGTTAAGCAGTGAACCAGACCAGCCGTACGTCTGAATATGGTACAGAACGAATTGCACACTGCTTCTAGAATTTGTACTCACTTCCGGTCGACGAGGTTCAATACATACATACATACATACATACATACATACATACCTACCTACCTACCTACCTACCTACCTACCTACCTACATACATACATGCATGCATATACATATTTAATTAATAATACATTTCAAGCATATAAAATGAAGGGAAAAAAACATTTGATTATTTTGAAGTCTGGCTTATTTCCCGTTAACTTTTAGCGACACAATAAAGCAAACGCGTTACAGGCATTATATGCAATTAACTAAACTGATGAGGGAATGAAAAGTTATTATTAGTGACGCACACATAATCAAATGATCCAACCATAGTTCACAACTAATAAAACTGGATGACCGGGGAAGATAAATGGACAAGAAAGGATAAATAAGAACAATAGAAAAGAAAAACATTTTGAATATCTTCGATTAAGATGACTATACTAATAATAATAATATTACTAATAATAATAATATTACTACTACTACTACTACTAATAATAATAATAATAACTAACATACTCTGGTGGCCTACTTGTTAGAGAGCCCACGTCAGAAGCGGGATGTTGTAGGTTCGTACCCCGACCTAGTGATACCAAATACTTACATAATCGGTACTAAAAGCTGCCTATCTAGTCGCACAACAATACGAAGTCAGTGTTAGGACTGTTCGGCCTGGTTTCAGAATGATGTGACTGGGTGGGACATCTGCGGCATGATGTTCCAGTGCTAGACATCACTATAAACTACGACACTGCAAACATCGTAGCGATATGGCTGAAAATGTGTTAAAGTTACGTTAAGAATCCTAATCAGAATCTAACAACAACATCAATAATAATAATAATAATAATAATAATAATAATAATAATAATAATAATAATAATAATAATAAAATTGAAAAGATTGTAAATTAAGTTAAAAATCACTTTCTGTATGATAATCACCTTCAAAGTATCATATTGTAGATATTCATGTAGTTTGTTTCAATATAGATTTAGTTTGTTTCAACATAGTGAATTACAATATTTCTTATATTTTGAAGAATTTTGAATGTTCAATTTACTTATTGTTTTCATGGCCTACTTGTTTAATATGCTACTTTTCATACAGGTCTTGACCTGCTTTCAATATATTCTATATATGCGACTTTCTTAATCTTTAACGACATACTTTCAATACAGCCTGTAACAAATATATTAATAATAAAATTCAGTGTTACAAATGGATTTCACAACTCTTTATTCTAAAACACTTATTTTTAAGTTTTGTTACCCGGATAGTTTTGTGAAACAAATATAATATATTTAATGCTATTCTGTAATAACTGAGCTATATCATGCAACACACTTGTCTTCCTATTGAATAGTAAATTATTTCATGCTTGATTCGTATATGGATAATAAGTTTTTTAGTGCAAAGTACATGTCTCAAAGGTGAATAGCGAGTTAATTAACGTAGAGCACCTGTCTCGTCTGTGAATAATGATATATTTAATGCGCTTAAACCTTAAATGTAAATTATTTCATTTCCAAATATTTCCTAACACCTACATAGATTATTATAGTCATTGGTTCAACTAATATGAATCCATGAAAACTAATTATAAGATAATATCCGCCACCAGTTTTAAGGCCCTAGTCATAGAAATGTTATTTAAAGGTTTTGCTGAAACATTAATTTTTTGTGTAATGTGAACGACATTATGGATGAGTCATTATACTATGCACTAGCTTGACCCTTTAATTAGAAGGTCAATGTCACAGAAACATGAGATGTATGCTTTGGTTATTTAAACAAATGTTAAAAGCAAAATGCCTACCTTTTCTCCGTCTACATCGACTTGTGAAACACCTTTGATACTGTCAGCAGAGAAAGCTTGTAGAAAGCTAAGGCCAAGTATTAATAACCCAAGAAAGTCTAATATCCATGGTGCAGCATTTCCACTATGGTATGCAGGCAAGAGTCCAGGCCAATGGAAAGATATCTGAACCATTCCCAGTAATCAATGGCGTCAAGCAGTGTTGTGTTCTAGCACTGACACTATTCAGTCTATTGTTCTCCGCCATGCTGACTAATGCTTTTAGAGACGGAGAGTCTGGAGTCGGTATCAGGTACCATACAGATGAAAAACTATTCAATAATAGGAGGTCTCAATCTAAATCCAAGGTCATGACAGACACCATCACGGACTTTTTTTTTATTATTTCTACATTTAAACACATTCAATATGAATATTCATACAAAGCATAAACTTTACACGCGTCTCTAGGCAGCTGAGTGGTCGTAGTCGATGGTGTTCATACATCACGCACACCTCTTACCGCTGTCCACCTCTCTTGCCCAAATCCTTTTATGTTCCCAAAGATATGAAAGACTTCTAGTAGCTCTAGCCGTCAGGCACAACAGCTCCAATGATAATACATATAAAGGGGCACATCCCAATCAATTTGTTGTCTTTCGATGGGGTTGTTTACCTTCAAGCTGGTATATAGCTTCTAACATTCACATCGATTTACTTTAATAAGAAAAATCATTTATCCTGTTTGTATGTGTGTTTTATTTGGATTTTTAACGTAGCGTTAACAAGTTTACCTTTGGATGTTTTAACGTAGCTTAACAAGTTTAGCCAAACGATGTCTGCGCTGTGACAGTCTATGGTCATAAGTAGCGCTGATGAATCATACCACATATAGATAACATCATGTCCCACCCAGTCACATTATCCTAACATCCGGTTTCCCAGTATTAACAATGACCTATTAATGTTGAGTGACAATCCAAGCAGCTTCAGGACACAATTTGTATAACTCTTTGTTATGAATGGACCGGGGTTCAAATCCGCCACCTCCTCCATCCTATGTGGACACCCAACTGGTGTTAAGGCGCAAACGCTAATTTTTGTGGGCACGTGAGTTCGTGAATTGCAGATATGATCCCATGCCATTCTGGATTCTAGCGATGGGATGCAAAGTTTAAAGAAAGTGTGGACTAGAATAGAATGAGAGGGCGTTGTGACTGAAGTGGTTATCACTCAGTAATGTTGGACCTAATATGGAACAAGGACAGATGGACATAAATAAATATAATTAAGGAAACGCCATTTGTAGACTCAACTTGGGCTGATACAAATGTCAATGAGAAATGCTGATTTAAATAAACTTCTATTGCCTGTTGATATTCCCTGCTACTTCAGCAAGAAGGAATGAAAGATAACTTTACTAAAGACACTGCATGAACAATTGCAAATGAAAGTGTACAAAACTGGACAAATAGAGCAGGACAATTAAATCAAAGTGGAAAGGAATATCATATATTTAATAAAATACATAAAAGTACTCATACGAGAATATTATCTATGATACAAATGCTATATCTACAGGTGAACCTAGAGTGTTCTCCCGGTTCATGACATTCATGACACTAACAAGATACTTGTTTCTTTTTCTGCATGATCTGTCATCCTTTACAGGTAAAATAGTCAATATTTGGCCAAATTCAACTACTTTATCTGTCCTTAGCTAATTTTGTTGCATGTATGCTAATCTTAGAGCTGATTATCCAGACGTAACGCCATGAGTCTATATTTTTATAAGTATAGTTACAAAGCCCCCATCCAATGTCAACTTGTTCTATTCTTTAATATTTAATACATGCTCTTCTTAAAAGACTGTCAATAATTGACCGAAAATGTTTAGCATCAATATGATTTCCTACATCAAACTAGTATAGTTCACAAATGCCGCCCACATGTATGCGTTTATATGGATACAATGAGAAGCTGTTCTTCCGTATAGGTATCACGATTATAATTTTTGTTTCTCCATATACCTCAAGTCTAATGTTTTGTGAAATAAATATACTTCCTATTCTACTTAAGAATGCATGTCACACACTGTCACAGATAACAATTTGTATCGTTATACTTATATACTTCCTATTCTACTTAAGAATGCATGTCACACACTGTCACACAGAACAATTTGTATCGTTATACTTATATACTTCCTATTCTACTTAAGAATGCATGTCACACACTGTCACAGAGAACAATTTGTATCGTTATACTTATACATTTCCTATTCTACTTAAGAATGCATATCACACACTGTCACAGATAACAATTTGTATCGTTATACTTATATGTTGGAGTTATATACAGTAAGTCTTAGAACACAATCAAGACTAAAGAGCACGAGAAGTTCAGATAAGTCGAGCATCCTGTATGTATAAATACAACTGGCCCTTACAAATAATTAAAAACCCAAAGACTAAATGAACGTATCCCATTCCAGTCGTCACAAGTTTAAAATCCACGAAACCGCTTGACGTCTGAGGGCATGTCTGTTACTGTTGCTGAGTGAGGTGCAGTATATGAGGAAGCCAAGTACAATACTTATTTAAGTGTTCCTAGGAAACAAGCAATGTCATAATATTAAAACTATCTATAAATTATGTAGCAATCCAATAAATTAATTTGGTAACTGGTGAAGATTTATTATGTTCTTTACAGGAGTAGAAACATACTATTCAATAAAATTATTACACGTTTGATAATTGTGGAATATGTTTTTCCCAAGGACTTAGATATTATTCCAGAGTAATTAATTTCAAAGAAGTATCCTCTGTTATGTCAGGTAAAGTAACAACGGGAGTAGGACTTTCTCTCGAGTTGAGTCAACGGAATGAACTAACACCAAAGTATCCACTGTGGAGAGAGAGAGAGAGAGAGAGAGAGAGAGAGAGAGAGAGAGAGAGAGCAAATATTAAAGTTTCCTAACGTGTCGGGCTAAACACGTTCTTAGTCGGGGAAGAAGAAACAACAACTTACATCAATAAAATGTTGTATTGTATCTAAAACCATTCCAAGCTTTCAACCATGTCTTGGTCTTTGTGGATAAATATAGAGCGTACGAGTCAATGTTGATTGACATATCTCTGAATTTCTGTCATGTCCATAAGACCATGTGACGAATGCTCATTTCGAAAACATTTTTAAACTCTCCAAATATTTGAAATCGTTTGCTAGTTTTAAAGGAACATACCACATTTATCACATTATAAAATACAGTTTTACTTGATAACCTTAAAGGAAGTCTCCACGCTTATCACATGATGAAAATAAAATTAGTTTTCCACCGTATCAGAAAAGTTTATTTGAAGACAATATACATTTTAGTGACACTAATCATATTTGATTTGAAGTGTCACGTCATAATTCCAATCCACAAATCTGAAAGGTGGTGACATAGACTTTGTCTTTCCCAGGATGTATAGCATTGATTCAGGCAACAATCATTGTTTAAGATGGAGACAAAAACTATTTTCAAAATTTAAATAAAGTTCCGAGTTTAAATACACACACAGACCGAAATACACAGTGAAATGGCTACAATACTTATTCTGAATTGTCGGTCACTACTACTTTGCTTGACATGACGTAATTCAGTAACTTCAGATGTCATCGGGTGTTGTAACATTAATTACAAAGTATTATGATTGTATTGTATTTATTCGAAAGGGATAATCCAGATTTTAAGACAAAACAGCGTATAATAAGTCCCCTGGTACATGCAATTTTATCTTTTTGTCGTTAAATAATTCCATAAATAATTAGGACCGATTTATCAGATACTTTCTCACTGGGTATCTAAATTGAATGTGAGAACTGTAACAGCATCATGGCGTTATTTTGTGGAGAGTGGCCTCAGTGAAAGATCGTGTATATGTGCTTTACAAATTTCTTGACTTGGCGCTGTTTGCTCGTTTTCTCAATCATGAAAGACTGCTGGTGAAAGATTGCTTTTCTAAGCTATTAAATGAGTTAGTATTATTTGTTCGTGCAATAGACCCCATTTTGTTGCCAGGTTAGGTTTGTTCTTTTGTATTCTTTATTCTGAATATTTATGGCGGTCAGTAATTCATATTAAATGTATATAAATATGCAATTTGACCGTGTATAATAATGAGGAACCCTATAATATATCCTCGGTAAAGCGACCTTGTCTTTATCACACTACACTTTGAAGACTTCTTAAACTACCACGAAATTGATGCCATTACAATGTATCTCTATGTTATGTGATAAATTGTTTGAATTATCTCCTGTTTGCACCATTATCAGAAATGCATACATCATTCAAAGAAAATGTCGTTATTTATGCATAATTGAATTGGCGAGCAGCACGTTAGTTTATTAATATTAAAACAATGGAGAAACATGTGCATGTAGGTCATTCAAATCTTTTATTCTCTTTCCAATATGAAGGAATATATTTATTGTAATTTAAATGCATTAATCGAGTAATTATGAATTTAAAAAAATATTTACACTTTCTGTTGCATCTGCGTTACTTTAATAATGAAACGTCTCCCATTTTTTGATCCAAGTTTTATCTCTGTGAATTAGTTTCACTGGTAACTACTGTGTATTTGTTCTATTGGTAGTGGATAATCTTTGTCGTCAATGGCAGTAAGTTCTTTATCATCACAAATATAAACTATCCAATTATTGATGAAAATTAATCTATGAAAAATTTAATAGTTGACACATAGACATGTCACCATTACAAATCTAGTAAACATTTGAGAATGCAACTAAAGCATCACCGACGGCCAGTACAATGTGGGGGAAGGGGAATAGCTTCAAACAGGACTAGACCCAAGCTATTTCACGGGGGGAAGGGGTGAGGGATTGATGCAGAGTTTTGCTTGATTGGAGTTGAAGACAAACTTTGAAGATACGTGCTTGTTAATAACAAATGTTGGTTGCAATATAAAACTTATACAAAGCCTACGCCTATACAGATTATGATAATTTTGCTTGTTAATACCAAATATTGAGCTGCAATATAATCTTTATATCAACACGTGCCTGCATATGCAGACTGCCTTATTGGTCGGTTATAGGATCAAAGCGCATGTTGCCACGATTTATACTTAAACATACGCAAACGAAAGACGTTGAAACGTGTATTTTATTAATATTGTCCTAATTTCCTGTCATTTCCTATCTTCTTTTTAAACATAAAGCATAAAATGGTGAAATACCTTCTATAACCAACAATTAGACATGAGGAGTGAAGGGAGCTAAGGAACGGGCTGTAGGTATTGTTTAGCAATTATACAGTGTATAGGGATATCCGCCATTTTACAAGAGTTGTGGAGTGGTTATGTTTTCTTATGTGCCAACCCTTATGAAGCAATTACGAATATTTTGAAGAAACAGTTCCACACCACCATGATTAAATTTCACACCACTGTGATTCAATGGCACCTCTCCACCATCCAATGACGACACTATACAAGAGTAAATAAATGCATTAATTTTAATATTATTGAGTAGAACTCGGGATAGAAAGGAAAATTACACACTAATTCAAAGGATGAACAAGGCCGTCACTTAGTGGATATATATGATATTAGCTTAATTGTATTTAATATATTACTGTTTGAATTAGATTAAATTGTTGTTATTTAAAATTTCAATTTTTATATTCATTAATTTTAAAGTTTGCACCGCTGACTAGGGGATCAGAGCTTTGCATCTCTCAATCACTACTTCAATTTCTGACAATAACGAGCAAAGGTGGGTCTTCTATATTAACCCTGGAAGACATGCATTTGAGGTGTGGAATAAACCAGTTTAGCTTCGAGTCAAGAAACTAAAAGTTGTGAAGTTGATGCAATTTAAGGAATAAATATAGTTTTAATTCAACAAGATCAGTTCTAAATCACGTACTTTAACAATTTGAGTAGATGGCTTTCAGATGAGTTAAAGAGGAAGGTTATAAATTTTGGTATTTAAATATCATTTTGTATGCTGATTAATACAAAACACTGACATCATCATTTGTATTAAAATCATTATGGCAGTTTATTATTCCTTTGTATATTATTACAGAAGATGGAATTATATTTGTTAAATTAAAAATGCCAATTATTATTTCTGATTATTAGCATAATATATAAAATTAAAGAAGTTTCATAACGAGATGTTCTGACATTTTCTTATTACAGAAGGGTGTTTCATAAATTAAAGGTCATAGGGGGCGCTCACCAGTTAATATGTACTTTTCAGATAGTGACGTATGTGAGGTGAAGTTGTTTGCATTTGTAACATGCACAATGGAGAATATGTTGGCATATCTCAATGCTACTTTGATGTAATGTGGCTGATATTTCTTTGGATACTGCACTTGTGGAAATTGTAAATGATCTAAGCGCATGGTACAACAAAATGGATGCTCCCTTGTGCTTGAAAAATTAGCCAGAATTAATCAAAAGTACACTAACTTTAGCAGTTATTAAACTAGGGAAAACGAATTTTGCTGAAGTAGGCAATAGCAGCTTCTGAAAGTGCAATGAACAAATTACAAAATATCTGAAAAGTAAAAAAAGTTATCGTACCATTTTTCTACAATTTACCTCTGAAGTCCAGGGAGTGAAAATGACCATGCGGAGCTAGTAGTTTGTTTACATGAGCACATCTTATGTTAGCCCAAGCTGTATACTCTAGAACCTAAAGTACACCCATCAATCATACATCAAAATAAAGGGAATTGAAAGTTCTTCTCCCAACACCTAAGATATACAAAGTCTTTATTATATTGCCAGTATAACCAGTGAAGAAATCCCAGAAAATTATTTTTCTTTAAAATTCTAACCCTATGCAAAGTACGAAACTGTAGAGCGCCACCTTAAAGAACCACTGAAGATGTATTTTCAACTTATTGAAAAACTTGTCATATTCTGCAGTCAATTTCAAACATATTGATATATCATACATGGTATTTACTTCCAAAATTACAAACACATAGTTAATTTACTATACCCCTCTGAAGCAACTTAAATTTAGCTTCATGACGTCAAAACTGTATTTTAACGTCACTGGGAAATGCTATTATTTTGACATTTAAGAAAGACATTCAAGAATAAATGCATATGAAGTATGTGTTTTATTTTTCAATCCAAACATCAAATAATGTATTTAGATCATTTCCAAAGTTGCAAACTATACTTGGGTCATGTATACATGTAAATCAAGTGAGAAAAGTGAGGAAAATTCCATAAAGTTTGAGGTAATAGTGCAAAAATTGTCCAGCATTGGATTAAGAAAAAAAGTCCTTGATGCTATAAATTCATAACAGTAGACATAAATATATATTTTGTTTGTAAATAATTACTTTTTTCCCTGGCACTAGTAAGCTAATTTGAATCTGCACTAATGCTTGTATGTCAAAGAATTGAAATGAAAAGTCAAGGGGAATTAACTCCTGGTGAGACCATTCCATGGACCAGGAATGTGATTGATGATTACATACATAATCGATTACAATGAAAATCAAATATGTTGACTGCTTTATATGGTAAAATTAATTATAAAACCAAAACATGCAGACTTGTATGCCAAAAAAGGGGGTAGGTGTGTTTTCCAACAATTTCAAGCCCCAGCCTGATTATGATGTTACATACTGTCTAAGATCCATCACAACCAGGAACAACTGGTAACCATGATGTCACTAATACTACACTCAACCCACATTAGCCACTATCTAAGAAAACATGGCTAAAGGAAGAGCTAAGAAAATAGCTATTTGTCCACAAGAGTTCATACAACACAGTCAACCATAGGACTATGGATTACGAGTATCCAAGAGTGACCAACCTATTCAGGTTGCAATCTGGTTCTACATCTCCACAAATAAAGCGCCCAAGAATTGATGTATATGAAGAATCACTATCTTCCTGTGGCCCAAATAAAGTGCACCCAAGCTTTGCCCTGAATTGGAGAAAGAAAGAAATGAAGAAAACTTAATTGTTGGGTCACATGTTGCAGCGTGTTGTCAACATCAATGGAAATGTAATTATGAACATACCAAAACTAACTAGGATATTGGGAACATTGTGCATAATGTATGACTGAGCTGGAAATTGCAAGCGATATAATCCACCGATGTATAAAAAAGCAAAACTCAAGGACTGTGTGCCTTTTTAACAGTTAAATGTACAAACTGCAATCTGCAGGAAGCAGAACAGGCTGCCTGTCCAGAAAAGTGCCAAGGGCATAGAAAGTGAGGCCCAGGCACAAGAAATTTAAATGCGATGTTGGCACTTTCTTGCTACAAGGCCAAAGTTGGAGTGACTGACTTGCCCATTTAGCATCCTATTACTCAAAATTTCTGCCATATGGGAAACATTTAAATCTTTCTTATATTAAAAAGCTTGAATATTTACTAAGAAATTTTGTCTTAGATGTCAAGCTAAGTAAAATTTCACACTTTCTAAACACAAATAAGTGCGAGAGCTTGCACAATATCATTTTTACCAATGCACCTAAAATATCAGTATGGAGCAGAAATTTTGATGCATTATGTCATTCATTCCCTCATAGCTCTGAGTATGGTACAGGAAACTTTACACTCCCACTGACCAAGTCTCATGGAATTGTTCTACTCAGTCTGATCCAGTATTTCAGCTCATAGCAGAATGAGATCAGAGAACAGTAAAAGATAGGGAGAGGAAATCAAGTCTTCAGTACAAGTACATATGCTACATCAAACGCAAACAAAAAAGCAACAGAAAACTTGTACAAAATTCAATGTTTGCTAATTCAATAAATAATTTTATACCCAATGAACATCCATACACTTTAAATCCTTTAAATGAATGCATGTAACAATTATTAAATGTACCTGACTATCACAGTATACACCACTCCCCCTAGCCCATATTGCCTTGGCATTCACCATAGGCTTTACATGATTTTCTAGCCAAATTTTCTCTTTTTTGGTTCAAGTGATAAATGATCATGTTTTTGTATGGCATCTATGTGATACGTCACACTGATATGGTAGTGAATTTACCATAGTTTCAACATAGAACCTTAGTCGGTGAGCCAAAGCAATCTTTCTTTTCCCACGAAAGGATTAATCCGGCATGCTTTATACAATATAAAATAAACAAGAATCAAATAAATTATTCCACAGTTGAGAAAGAATATTTGGTTCCGATATTAGCTTGCAACATGTTCAAGTGTATATTAGTACTGCTCCTTCACCAATAATTGTATTCCATCATCACTACCCCCTTAGTAAATATTATAGCTTGTTGAAAAAAAGATTGATGTTACAAAAATACGATGTTGACTTCACAATAATATTTGTAAACTTGTTGACAACTAAGGTATTTTTGGAAGTCCTGAAAGTGAACATCCTTGTCCTTTCATGTCCTTTAGTCTTGATATAATGCTGTACTCTATTAGTTTTGTGGAACCAATTGTGATTTGATTTTAGAGAAATCATAAAATTTAAACCATTCTTCGCAATGATTAACATGTATATTACCTGGAATGACCCTATTTTGTGATTATTATGAATTCATTCAAAAACATTTTGTACTACATGTATATCATTCTGCTACATCAAGACTATTGGTACATCAATACATTCAAGACTCTTTGTTTTGATTTGGAACATTCATTTATTTGGAACATTTAGGATTATTGGGATTTCTTTCACAATATTGTGTGTTCGTCTTAGAAATCTCACTCTAAAACTGAGAATTAAATAACTTGACTAAAAGGTTGGTTTTGTGTCTTTGTTACTTGGTTTAAGACCACACACACACATACATACATGAATACACACACACACACGTGTGTGTGCATGCATGCATGCATACATACATGCCTACCTACCTATCTGCCTACCTACACACATGCATACATACACCAACATTTTAACAAACAAAAAATAAAGGTATTGATATTCAAATAAATCATTTTCCAAGTGTGAATGATTTATTAATAAAAATGTGATGTGTATAAGCCACATGGAAAGAAAGTTTAATAATACATTCTTTAAAAAAATTAACAAAAACATCTATTTAATTTACTTATATAATACATCCTATGCTTAATAGTGGTTTTCCTTTTCCTAATGATTACCATGTAGGTGAGTTATTTCTTAACTCAGGAAAAACACTATTGTTGCTTTGAAAAATTGTTTATTTTAAATATTCTGAAAACTCTATGTCATAATGTATTCTGTCCATTTTAGCCAATTCTAGGTCATCTATGTTTGATCTATTTTTAGCAATGTTCGACATACTTGTTTGCTGTTTGGTTATTAGTTGTATACATGTATAATTTTAAAAGGTCTTCATGCCATATCATTTGTTTAAAACTGAAATGTATTCCTGTCTGGTTTCATTCTCTCAAACTTAGTAAACATTTAATGATTTGGTTTTACTAATAGTAGTTATTTTTCTATGGGCTAGAAATAGGGCATAACCGATTAGCATTTTTCTATCGATTTCCGATTCCGGATTTTGGGCATGAAATTTTTCCGATTCCGGATAGGATTCAATTAATCGGAAATGCAAAATCCGTATTTGTTTTCTAAAAAAGTTCATCTTCCGTTTCCGGGTTTCTGGTATCTGGTTTTGCGGTGTCTAGCATGTTACTTAGTTCTTTACCATATCCGGCTTCATTTCCGGTTTTCACCCGCCAGTTCAAATAGATTGTCTCACAGCGTGGTTGTGTTGACCATATTGGACTTTTCTGACTTCTTATTTAACTTTATTAACGCACTATCGAATGACAAGCAGTGTTAGACAAGGTGCTATAGAAATTCAACTTTATTAATTGTATTATCCGAATCGGTCGTTCCTGCCTTGTCCGACTCCGATTAATTGAAAGTTCATACTATCCGGTGGAATCCGATTTCCGGATCAAAAGTCTGTTACGCCCTAGCTAGAAATTTGCTTTTTGATTAGGTAGGACAAAGAGCAACACGATAAATATATACTTTTTTAAACGACATGGATTGGAAATTAAATATAATAAGCATAAATTAAAAGCACCATATATTATTTATGATCCTTTAAAGGTATCATCATTCCACACAATTTTAATGGTTCTGTAAAGGTCTTGTGGACTAGCGTGGGGCATATTAAGATTTATCGACATGCTATTAAGCCCACTGTCAAGGATGGCTTAGTTTACCTTAGGTTCAGGTGGCGTGCTCCAGTATTGTATTTAATTATTACAGAAGACCCATTCTGGCTCATTTTTATTAGAAATTTTATTAGGGATAGAGAGATGCAAAGCTCCGAGCCCCAAGTTAGTGATGTCGACAGTTAAATTACTGAATACACAAAAGCTGAAATTCAAATAAACAACAATTTATTACCATTCAATAACAGATAGTCATTTCTCAAAAGAAATTCAATATTCAAACCCTATCACTCGTCTTTCACTTGACCAAGTGAAGTGACGGCCTATTTCATCATCTGACTTTGTATGATAGATTTTTCTCTTGTCCTGTGATTCTACTCATCTGTATTATTTCTTTTTCCTTGGCTGGTACTCCAGTACCCCTTCAGTCCATCAACTATATCCTAACTAAGCTGACCTAAATTAGACCAGGTCAAGTTTACATGCTATTTTTGTCAAACAAAATCAAATTAAGTGTCACTGGTATTTTTGTTTGGTTATTTATGAGCTCTGCAATTTTTAGACACTCTGTAAGAACAAGATAAAAGATGACAGAGTCCCAAAAGCTGAAATAACCTTTATGTGAAGCCTCAATTCCAATTAAAAAGAAAAGGTCCTGGCAACAGAAACCAACTTTTAATCCTAACTTACAAGACCTAATTAGGAACTTGATCAAAATAAACTTCAACCAAAACCATTATTGGAAATGCATGACTTATTTTAATTAGGTAGGTGTTACATATTTCTGAATCCTTATATTTTAAAGATTGTGGAGTAAAATAAAATTCTGTTGTTGGGTGACATTCTATCTTTAAAGAGTTCTGAACGAAAAAATGATTTTTAATAACTAATTAGTTTAAGAGGAAACCAGTCAATCACAGGCCAATACTAACACTAAAGCAGTGGCAAATCTGGGACCAAAAAAGAACACATGTTGTGGTACATTATTCATTAGGTAGACTCAGCCCAGAACTTGCCATAAATTTGGCACTGCATTATCCCCTCACTGTCAAAGTAACACTCATCTTCTACAAGATCACTGACCTCTCTACTGGCATCTGAAACCAAGAGGTAAATAGCACGTTGTGTCAAGAACATTTGGTGTGTTGTGTAAAAGGCATACTGCCCTGCAAAGTCTAACACTGTCAAATGTGCATATTTTCTTACATCTTGGTTTGCTTTATCTGGATTTTGTTGCAACAACTTTAACATTTCCCTTAATGAATGCATCTTGTGACTTTCAGCGGCAACATTTTCTCCAAGCTTGGATCCAAGAATTGTCTTTGTTCCAGACTGGGTAAGATTACTTTGAACTGCAGTGGAAAATGATTCTTCCTTAGACTAGCTGTGGATGAAAGATTTTGGCCAAAGTTCTGCTGTTGAGAACACTCATGTATTACTTTTATATTCTTGTCTGCATCATCAGCATGGCTCATAGGATTGCTGTCAGTTCTCTCCCTTTGCTTAGAGTTTGCAATCTGTTCTTAAGTAGCTACCATGTCACTCGTTTGGTAGTTTTCATTCAAGACATTGACAAGGCATTGCAGTTTGTAATGCTGTTCTGAATCTGAAAACAGAAAAAACACTGAATGCAGCTAAATTCTGTGATGGATAGGTAAAACACATGCAACTCACCAGTGTCACCACAAAAATGCACCTCATCCATAGAGAAATCAATTAAATGCGCAATTTTTTTGACTAAAACAATTGAAAATTGCACATGGCCTTATGGAGAAAAATCCTATAAATATATGTAAACAGTGCTAAAAGATAAATGTGAAAGGTAAAACTGTTAAAACCCTTTAAAATGTATATAAGCACATGGTAAAATTAATTGTGCATGGAAAAACAGGGAAGTCGGTGTTTAGTAATCAGATAGCGATGGTGATTCATCTTCATGTCTGCAGAGAAAAGAGTTACAAGGACAGCACCGGTCAAGAACAAGAATAAAGTCTTTAAACATTAAGTGCAAGAATCTGCAAGGTTGGACAAAGACAATAGTGAGAAGTGTTACATATATCTGATATGATATATATTTGTTTAAATTTAGTTGTTTGTTTGTTAGTTTTTAATTCTTTTTTCATTTTTCATTACATGCTATTGTAAATTTATTTACAAGAGAAAATATTTTCTAGAAAATTCGTTGGCCTGAAATATTCTTTGGTAAGCAAGTAATGCTGACCTAGATCATAAGCTTAATTCAGGGTTAGTGACCACTACATAAACAGGTTTTTATTTTAGGAGTATGTGATATAAATGATTATGTGACTCTTCCCCCCTTCATGATTTCACAATTTATGGGCTTTTTCTAAACTGCATATTAGAATGATAACATCTTTGTTTTAGTGAACTGTTTTATAAGTTTGGGTTTTTACATCTGACATTAAGACCAGTTTTTACATCAGACATTAAGACCATGCATCATGAGAAGTGGCAGAAGCTTTAATGGGAGTAAACAAAAATATTCAATGAAATGAAGGCATACATGAACTAAGTATTACAGATCACGAAGGGGAAATCAAACAAGAGTAATGAACAGGTAGACAGGAAGAACCTGATGGAGAAGAGATGAAGAACCAAAGAGGATTTGTAGAAAGGAGAAACTCTGAAAGAGTATATGAGATCAATTCAAAGAGGAGAGATGAAAGGCAACATCACATAAATTAAATTAACATTATATATATATATATATATATATATATATATATATATATATATATATATATATATATATATATTGAAGGAGAGTGTGTGTGCAATTAAGATTTTTAATGTATCTTTAGAAAAACAGTAATATTGCAACAATGTCTGCAGTGTGGCAGTTTATAGTGATGTCTGGCACTAGGGCATCATGCTGCAGACATGAAGCATTACTGGTCTCACCCAGTCATATTATCCTGACACCAGGCTGACCAGGAATGAGTGTGTGTGTCTGTGCATGTGTGTGATTTGGATTATTAACTAAGCTTTAACAATTGTTCAGTCATATTGCTATGATGTCTGCAGTGTGGCAGTTTATGGTGATGTCTAGCACTGGGTCATCATGCCGCAGACATGTAACATTATTTCCCACTCAGTAACATTAACCAGACATAAGGTTGACCAATCATAACACTAACCTCTTAATGCTGAGTGCCAAGCGAGGTAGTCTGAATAAGGTACACTGAATAAACGAAATACGCATGTATTTACATGTTCTCTCTGTAGCGAGGTAGCTGTTAGTATATTTGTTATGTCTTTGGTATGACTCAGCCAGGGATCAAACCCATGACCTGCATCCATGGCAGATGCTCTAACCACATAAAGGTGAGCAGTTTGTTATTTGTTTTTATTGTACATCATATTGGTCTTGTACTAAAATTAGTTACAGTTTAAGTATTGGAATTATAATTAGTTTGGTCCCAGGGTTGTTCCTCCTGGCCTCCATGTATAGCCTATGTTGTGCTGAAAAATGGCATTAAACTCTACAACAACAACAAATCATTTCCCTGCTATGCTAGCAGATTGAAAATGTGTGTTGTTTTTATTAAGGTTTATGCATATGGCAGGAAACAATAACATTTGTTGTTTAAAGTCTTCAGCATATTTTTGAATGGCTATGGTTATATTTATGCATAGTTTGATTTATCAAGTTACAGTCAATATCATGCATATCATCCAGATACTGTTTTATTTCTTGCAGGCTAACAATATTTTCAGTTTTTGTTATGTTTATTGTATAGGAACGAATCAATTATATATTTATTTAACTGGTTTATTTTACTAAATAGGGCATATATCTTGTATTGCAATTCTTTTTATGTTTGTCAAGGCACTTCACATGAAGCAATGGGTAATGTCCAGATTTAGCATCTTTACAGCAGTGTTACATGTGTGTGGGGGTATAACTTTTGGTCAAGTGCTTTTTTTAACATTGATACTTTTGACACTATTGCTCACGTGCATTATTATGTATTGTTATCCTTAAAATAATTACCCATGTATTTAATATTGCAATATATAAGGATTTATCATATTTATAGAAGTGTTACATGGGGGTGGGTGGGTCGTGTCAATGTGTGATCAGAATGTGTTTAAGAACAATCGGCAGTGAAATTCGTTGGCTGTGTACGAAACCAACTCTAATGCTATAAACACATGGATCTGTTATATAATTTACCTATTGTTTGTTGTTTTGATCCTGCGGTTGGCCGTTGTTTTTTCGCTTTTACCTCTTCTTAGTCAAATACATGTACGGTGTTTGAACTCAAGCGGTGACCTCGCTAAATTTCACTTCCGGGTAAACATTGGATCACGCGCTGTTTTGATTAAAAATTAAATTTTGGCTGAAAAATGCCCGTAGACATATTAAAAAGTAATATATTTCATTTCCATATCCTGATGCATAAACATAACATATTTTGAAAGTCATCGTAGTCAGCCATATATGGAGTCGTAAAAACATAGGGGTGGTATCCCGTTTGTGTAAAATCAGTATTATTTCGGTTACTAGAAACACCGAAATACACTGAATAAACGAAATACGCATGTATATACATGTTCTCTCTGTATATATCGGGTTTCACACACACATTATTATTTGCTTTTGTTTGAATAATAATATAAAGCAAAATAAATTATTATTTATGCAATATTGATACTTTTTCCTAGTCAATTGGTCGTACTTGATTAGATAGATTGATCGTTCCGGAACGAAGCTGGTTATTAATGACTGATCTTTCCGGAACGAAGGTAATCTCCGGAACGGACGGTTAAGTCGGCTTAATTCATCATATATCGTGGCTTGTTACGATCACAATATTAGTGACTCTTGACCTTGCATCCTATACACTTTTGGTACTTTGTAACATTTCACTTTCACTTGGTGTGTGTAGCGTAATTAGCTTCGAAATATCACTTGACAGTAAAAGTAATCAGATATCCCACACTGTGACAGATTGATTCATGCAATATTTCATTCCAATGAGTAATGTAATTATTGAAAGAGCAAAATTTAATCAAAGAAAACAGGAAGAGGGAGAAACAGTGGACAGTTTTGTTACAACTATATGTGTGTTATCAGATAATTTTAATTTCGGGCCACTAGATGATGAAATGATCAGAGATCGACTTATAGTTGGACTGCGAGATTCAAAACTGTCGGAACAATTGAAGTTAGATTCGAATCTAACCCTAGAATCTGCTGTTAGTCAAGCTCGAAAAATTGAGTCTGTGAAAAAGCAACAAACAACGATACGAGCAAGTGGAGATCGAATGACTGAAATGGATGCAGTAAAATCGTCTTCACTGGCATATTGGAAACAAAAACACAAAACGCCAAATGTTCAACGAAATAATGTTAACAGAGAAGGATGCATGAAATGTGGAAAGAATGAAAATGATTCTTGAGATCAATGTCCAGCAAAAAATGTGAAGACAACAAGATTTGCAAAATTTAACAAATAATTTAATTTCCTAGCACAGCAAGGTAAAAATGAGAAAAAATAACTTATGTTTTAAGAATAAAAAAAAGAAACAATCCAAGAATAATCCAAGAATAAAAACTAGAAGTCCTAGCAATAAAATGTTCTAATGAAGTTGAGTTCGACTCCCGACGAAAATCCCAAATAGAAGGCGATGAAGTATGGTATAGTCAGTGTAATTGTCCAAGAATAAATTCCGATCACAAGTATTTCCAAGGATAAATAACCTCAGAATCCAAATAATTTGAAGAAAATATAAAATTAAACTCTTACTGGTCACAACCAAACAACACTATGATATCCTAGTGTTTAAAAGCCCAACTGAAATAATATCTCAAAACATCAATATTAAATATGGTACTGAACTAAACGGACACCCACATGAGGGTTTTCCTACCGGTAAAAGCAGAATATCGAAATAATTATTACATGTTTCGAGAACAACGCAGAAGCTATTTACATGTTAAAGGTCACGTACACCCATTGTAGCCTCGATTTCACTTTATGAATCACACACTAGGAAAGAATTCCCAAAAATATTTATTTTACTATTTACTTAAAATGCATGAATTAGGGTCAGAAACTTAGTCAGTTGTTAGATACAAAGTTCTAATATTAGGTTTTCGTAAAACTGAACTGAATTTCCCGAATATGTAATGGAATAAAAAAATTTAAAAAGTAAAACTAACAAACAAAAAAGTAAATTAAATCAAATATAAATTAAATCCAATATGCATAGGAGTGTGCCACCAGTACATGTACTCATATGCAATCAGCGTATAATGTTGGTGACCCGTATTATTAGTTGTACCTTTTATTCTTTTTTTACCCCTCCTCATTTGGAAAATATTCATACCAATATTATCATGTGTGTAGTGGTGTAATTACAGTGATTAATATATATGTATATACACACTCACACACCCACACACACACATGTGTGTGTGTGTGTGTGTGTGTGTGTGTGTGTGTCAGATACGATGTACACAAGTCTATTTTAAAAAATCTTTTTCTGTAGTGTGTGAATTCTTCTTGTAGGTCACATGTCCTACATTTCCTGTTTATTACCGTGGACATTTGACCTGTGTGTCATACAGCATAAATATGTGTGTTGTAAATTTTGGACGCGGTATGCTGAATACTACATTGAAATAGAAGCCCCGAGGGGCCGAGTGATCCAAAAGCGCTCTCCGTTACGGCCATCTCACCTCTGTCTGCTTGGGTTCGAGTCTCAGATTCGGCCAATGTGGATATGTGAGAAAGCTTGGAAGTAGCTTTTCGTGGGTCGGTGGTTCTTTCCGGGGGTTTCCCGGATTCTTCCTTCACCAGTAATACTGACCGCCATGCATAGCCTATCGTACGCTGAAAAATGGCGTTAAACCCTACAACAACATTGAACTCACTGCCGACAATATTTCAAGTAAGTAACTGCGACCTACATTTCATCTTTGACTGCACGTTATGTCACTTTCTCACGAATTCATACAGTGTTATGTGTCTTGATGTGAATGCTTTGATCTTAGTAATTTCATAATTTGAAATGTTGGCCAATGCGACCAATATTTCATATTTCAATGTCTTTACTCAAAGATGTTCCCTTGTCATTTTCTACCAAGTTTATATTGACTCTTTACATTATCTTGTGTAGTATTAATTCGTATCCACAATTAGAGAGTTGTTTGCTTAAGTAAATGTAGAAAAGTGTATCGGTCAGATTTCTTGTGTTGTGTCATGGCATCATCTGAATTCAACAGCTAGTTGGCATTACATGTACCTTTATTGTGTTCAGTTAGGTCTAGCAGTCTAGTTTTGATGCATTAAACCACGTGACCTTTATATATTTATACCTATATACAGCACAATATCTCAGCATTAAATCTGGCATCATGTCTATCCTCTCATCGTCCGAGTCATTATCTTTTAAGTCATATTTTTCTCTTTTAAAAAAAAACCTGTGACATAAAAGACCTAAACAAGAAATACAAGTAAAACTTAATTTACAAATAGAATAAATTATATTATATTATATTATATTATATTATATTATATTATATTATATTATATATATATATATATATATATATATATATATATATATATATATATATATATATTAACTCGTCGCACATAGTTTGATCTTATTTTTGCAATTTTTATTCACGTCTGTAAACTGTAGTAATTTCTCGTTATCGTTAGTTAGATTGTGTCTTCGTGACTAGGGACTGTTTTTAAAATATTAAGAGTGTAAATTTGCATAGGCTCCATAAATAGGTGCTGAAGTGTGTTCATAATTACTAGTAATAATCTTAATAGAAAGCCTTATTAATCACTTTGGGTTCATGTCTCATTGGGTCGGTACGATCACACGATTAGAAATTGTTTAAAATATGAGTAATAAGATGTGTCACGAGGTGTATGTTCTAATATACTAAAGGTGTATGTAAAGAGAGAACTGAGCATCATATTCATTCTGATTTTAGAGTCATGTATATTTCTTGTGTTCCTGTTGTACGTCTGCGGAATTATTTTATGTTGTACTTATATATTATGCGAGAGTTAAAATGTTTGGACTGTTAAGTGGAAATAGAGAGTGCTTATCAATTTGACGATAATATTATTCTGGTACTGTTAAGTGGAAATAGAGAGTGCTTATCAATTTGACGATAATATTATTCTGGTACTGTTAAGTGGAAATAGAGAGTGCTTATCAATTTGACGATAATATTATTCTGGTACTGTTAAGTGGAAATAGAGAGTGCTTATCAATGTGACGATAATATTCTGGTACTGTTAAGTGGAAATAGAGAGTGCTTATCAATGTGACGATAATATTATTCTGGTACTGTTAAGTGGAAATAGAGAGTGCTTATCAATTTGACGATAATATTATTCTGGTACTGTTAAGTGGAAATAGAGAGTGCTTATCAATGTGACGATAATATTATTCTGGTACTGTTAAGTGGAAATAGAGAGTTCTTATCAATTTGACGATAATATTATTCTGGTACTGATGTGAATTATTCAGAAAAGCTCTATTCAATCCATTTTGACAAAGTCACGATTCTCTATTCAGTCCATTTTGACAAAGTCACGATTCTCTATTCAATCCATTTTGACAAAGTCACGATGTGTTTTACTTTTTGTAGTCATATCATTATATATGTTGTAAAGCGCTTAGAGCTTCTAAAGATTAGGCACTATACAAAGTTATCATTATTATAGTATTACTATTATTATTATTATTATTATTATTATTATTAATGCCCGCCACACACACCTTGCCCCCACATATTTAGAAAAACAACCGAATAAGGTCAAAATTATAAACAATGCACAAAACAGTAATTTTAGTCATTGATACGTCACAAACACCATCAAATTGTTGGGAGTTTCTTTATCAACACGGTCGTTATGTTGCTTTATGTAGATTAACGTCTTTGATAACGTTTAGTTACATCTATTTCAAGACAAGTATAGAAGCATTCCTCCTGTTTATTTGTTCAATTTGTTTTAGAAATATTATAACCAGATACTGCGCATATTGGACACCGACGACACAGGTTTTATTGAGACTGACTATTCTGAAAACCAAAAATGGACAACGAGTTGTTTGCCGTCTTGTTTACATTGAGAGCTTTCGTTTGCTTTCGAAATGTCAATAAGTTGGCAACGTTTGGGCTCCCATAGCGCCAGTTAGGTTAGCAATTGTAAATCAATGAAAGAAATCACTACGTTTTATCCATTGTTGTATCTTTAATATTTTTATTTTTTTTAAATCGGTGGGAGGGGTACAAACAAAGAGGATTGTGTGGTAATTGTTTACTACTGGCAACTTCGGATGTTACTGATGTGTGAATCTTATGCTGCTGTTTAAATAAATGATATCTGGTGTAGTATCGTGCATCTTTGGCAGCTTCTATATTTGGTCACGATGTCTGGAGTGTGGCTGTTTTATAGTGATATCTAATACGGGGACATGATGCCGCAGACATATAGCATTCTGACCCATCCCATCACATGACGATCTTACTGCTTGACATTCATTCTGCAAATAGTGACTTGGAGTTACTGCGACTTTAAAAGAACAGGGAGACAACCTGTTCAGTGACTGTTTCCAGTAAAAGAAAGGGTTGTGTCCCTTGCTATCGTTATACCTGGTAATTACTCAATGTCGTATCTGGGTCGCACAACGAAAAGACATACGTTCGTCACTAAAAGAAAGATCGATATTTAAAGAGAAATAAGTGCATCCAATCATCACGCATACATCTACGATTGAAATAATTGCGATACATGGAAATAAATATTTCCATTCAAAGGTCATATACTGCTACTACTGCTACTGCTACTACTGATAATAATGTGGACATATTACAGCGCGTTATGTTAGAAGCTCAAAGTGCTTTACAATATAAGACAACACAAACACATACACAAAGACGATTAAAAGATAAGCAACACAAAATTGCAGAACACTAACATGCTGACAGTAAGAAAGTAAACATTTTTAAGTCTTCAAGTCTCTTTTTGTAGTCGAAATATACGAGGCTCAGTAGCACTCGTTAATGATAATACAGTGTCATTGTGTTTAAGATCTATGGGTAATTTGTTCCACATAACTAGATCAGGGTATGTAAGAGACCATTATCGATAAGACTTCGGTTTTACAGTGGGAACAATGATTATGTTAGGTTAGAAAGAGGAGAGTATGTTTCTCAATTGTGTGTACACTTGGGGGAGGTCAAATAGGTATACTGTTGGACAGTTTACGAATGTATAATAGTGAACATATTTGGGGTTTGATCTTAGATCAAACGTGTTGCCAGTGATCTCTCTTAAGAGCAGGTGTGTGTTAAATACTTTGTTTTCTTAGGATGATCCGAGCAGTGGTGTTTTGAACGTTTTGAAATTTCTGTAGTAGAGATTAAAATGAACAGATAGGAGTGAACTACAATTGTAAAGTCATCACATTACTAAGGAATACACACGATTTAGTGTGATCAGTCGAAAGAAAATTTGCTAATGTATCTGATGCTTAGCTCCTGATATACAGCCTTAAATGTAGGTGCAAAGGAACTAAATGTTAAATAAATATTTTATACTCACGAAAATGAATCCGGTACGAAATATGAAAGTAAATAAATGAATCATGTTAGAATAATTCTAGATTATCAATTTGAACATTTAAGTACTGCAGTTACAGCTCAAATTAGATATGTGTGTCTTAATACTGGTTAATTAATAAAAGTGTTATTGAGATATATAACAAATAGTTCCAGAATAATCACTAATCAAATTACAGATTTAGAAACCCATATCTTGCCATACTGACTTTATTCAGACTGTTTAAAGCTGCTGTACATACCCATTTCCTGTGACTTTAATAAGGTAGTGTTGGATTTTAGCTGGAAAAAATATCTATTATTGGAAGAAAAGAAAAGTGCTTGATATTGGAGAACTAGGAAAATTGTTGTAAAACCCTATTTCGTCTTAAGACTAGAGAACGTAAAATAAAATATATAATTATTTACGACTAAACATTTGTTTTATGAAATTATCATCAGAGCAAAAAATTCATTGAAAAGTTATTTAAAAATTAGTTTTGTTTTGTAAAATCGCTTTGCCAACTCATATCAACCTTCATTAAGTTGTAACATAATAGACCTGTCATGCGCATTCCGAGGGAGCAATGAACAAGGCAGCGAATTACATAACCAAATATTGTTTCTGCAATTGTCTCTAATCTATAGAACTTCACTATCATGGCAAATTGGCAAAGTCATCTTTCAAAATTGTCTGTATTGCTACGTGTGTAGGTTCTCATATCCAGTAACAAGAAAAAGTGATGACAACAAAACTCTGTAAAATTTAAAAATAATTTATTTCCCTAGAACAACAAGGTAAAAAGGAGGAATTTTTTTTTAATGTTTTAAGAATCAAATCTAAAAATAATACAAGAAAAATCCAAGAATTAAAAAAATAGTCCTTGTAATAAAATGTTCTAATGAATTTGAGTTCGAGTCTTGAAATCAATACTCAGTGTAGTACTGATGTGTTTATACAGTTCTTTGTCGAACCACAGAAAACAATATCCCGGTGTTTGAATTCTGTAAATTACTATAACTATCTTGGTCCAAGAATCAGTTCCGAGCACAATCATTTCCAGGGATAAATAATCTCAGAATCCAAATAATTTTAGACAAAATAAAATTAAAACTCCAAACAGTCACAGCAAAACAACAATCTTGCGTCCAAGAGTTTACAAGTCCAACTGAAATTATATCTGAAAACATAAATATTTATTCTGGCTACAACAAAAATAAACAGACGCCCAAATGAGGGCAAACCTGCAGTTAAAACAAAAATATGGATATCATTATTACATGTTTCTAGAACAACGTATAAGCTATTTACATAATTAAGGTCACCTACACCCAGTACAGCCTCGATTTCACTTTATGACTCGCACATTATGAAAAAAGTATATTTATAACAAATTGATTGCTTACTTAAAATGCATGAATTAAGGTCAGAAACTAGGTCAGATTTAGGTACAAAGTTCCAATATTAGGTTTTCGAAAAACTTAACTGAATTTCCGGAAAATATCAAATCCAGTATTTATTTTTTTTAAATGACAATAGCATGTAAAGGAATAGAAAATATAACTAACAAACCTAACAAACAAACAATTAAATTAAATATAAATGTAATCAAATATACATAACAGTTTGGCACCATTATATATCCTCATATGCAATCAGCGGATAATTCATATGACCCTAAATAGTTTTATCCTTTCTCTTCGCATCAGAAAATATTCATACCAAATAAATCATGTGTGTAGTGATTATAGTGATTAATATATTTATATACATATGTGTGTGTGTGTCTTTGTATCAGGCACGATGTACACTAGTCTATTTAAAACAATCTTTGTTGTCTTTGTCTCCGTTTCTTATAAGGAAAGCAAAAATCGAGAAAGATTTCGCAAAAAAGGGTGATTATCTTCAGTTAGTGGAAAAAATATTCAATGCAACACAAGTTACCCCAAACACTGGTGATGATGATTTGGGATGTGTACGTCGCTGTGACATTGGTTCAAATTATTCCTACGCTACGCTAAATATAAATGGGAAACAATAGCAGAGAAGCCCCGACAGTTCCCAGCTTGTAAAGATAAATGATTCGCGTCACATGGCATTTATCTAGTTGGCTATATCAGTTTTTATATATAAAAAGATCAAGACACTGGTATATGATTTAAAAACAATTACACTCTTTATATCTTACTGTTATGAATTAAAAACAATTACACTCTTTATATCTTACTGTTATGAATTATGAACAATTACATTCTTTATATCTTACTGTTATGAATTATGAACAATTACACTCTTTATATCTTACTGTTATGAATTATGAATATCTTACTGTTATGAATTATGAACAATTACACTCTTTATATCTTACTGTTATGAATTATGAACAATTACACTCTTTATATCTTACTGTTATGAATTATGAACAATTACACTCTTTATATCTTACAGTTATGAATTATGAACAATTACACTCTTTATATCTTACTGTTATGAATTATGAACAATTACACTCTTTATATCTTACAGTTATGAATTATAAACAATTACACTCTTTATATCTTACAGTTATGAATTATAAACAATTACACTCTTTATATCTTACAGTTATGAATTATAAACAATTACACTCTTTATATCTTACTGTTATGAATTATGAACACTCTTTATATCTTACTGTTATGAATTATGAACAATTACACTCTTTATATCTTACTGTTATGAATTATGAACAATTACACTCTTTATATCTCACAGTTATGAATTATAAACAATTACACTCTTTATATCTTACTGTTATGAATTATTAACAATTACACTCTTTATATCTTACTGTTATGAATTATAAACAATTACGCTCTTTATATCTTACTGTTATGAATTATGAACAATTACACACTTTATATCTTACTGTTATGAATTATGAACAAGTACACTCTTTACATCTTACTGTTATGAATTATGAACAAGTACACTCTTTACATCTTACTGTTATGAATTATGAACAATTACACTCTTTACATCTTACAGTTATGAATTATAAACAATTACACTCTTTACATCTTACTGTTATGAATTATGAACAATTACGCTCTTTATATCTTACTGTTATGAATTATGAACAATTACGCTCTTTATATCTTCCTGTTATGAATTATGAACAATTACACTCTTTATATCTTACTGTTATGAATTATGAACAATTACACTATTTATATCTTACTGTTATGAATTATAAACAATTACGCTCTTTATATCTTACTGTTATGAATTATGAACAATTACGCTCTTTATATCTTACTGTTATGAATTATGAACAATTACACTCTTTATATCTTACTGTTATGAATTATGAACAATTACGCTCTTTATACCTTACTGTTATGAATTATGAACAATTACACTCTTTATATCTTACTGTTATGAATTATGAACAATTACACTCTTTATATCTTACTGTTATGAATTATGAACAATTACACTCTTTATATCTTACTGTTATGAATTATGAACAATTACACTCTTTATATCTTACTGTTATGAATTATGAACAATTACACTCTTTATATCTTACTGTTATGAATTATGAACAATTACACTCTTTATATCTTACTGTTATGAATTATGAACAATTACACTCTTTATATCTTACTGTTATGAATTATGAACAATTACACTCTTTATATCTTACTGTTATGAATTATGAACAATTACACTCTTTATATCTTACTGTTATGAATTATGAACAATTACACTCTTTATATCTTACTGTTATGAATTACGAACAATTACACTCTTTATATCTTACTGTTATGAATTATGAACAATTACACTCTTTATATCTTACTGTTATGAATTATGAACAATTACACTCTTTATATCTTACTGTTATGAATTATGAACAATTACACTCTTTATATCTTACTGTTATGAATTATGAACAATTACACTCTTTATATCTTACTGTTATGAATTATGAACAATTACACTCTTTATATCTTACTGTTATGAATTATGAACAATTACACTCTTTATATCTTACTGTTATGAATTATGAACAATTACACTCTTTATATCTTACTGTTATGAATTATGAACAATTACACTCTTTATATCTTACTGTTAGGAATTATGAACAATTACTCTCTGAATATCTTACTGTAATGAATTATGAACAATTACTCTCTTTACATCTTACTGTTATGAATTATGAACAATTACACTCTTTACATCTTACTGTTATGAATTATGAACAATTACACTCTTTACATCTTACTGTTATGAATTATGAACAATTACACTCTTTACATCTTACTGTTATGAATTATGAACAATTACACTCTTTACATCTTACTGTTATGAATTATGAACAATTACACTCTTTATATCTTACAGTTATGAATTATAAACAATTAAGCTCTTTATACCTTACTGTTATGAATTATGAACAATTACACTCTTTATATCTTACTGTTATGAATTATGAACAATTACATTCTTTATATCTTACTGTTATGAATTATGAACAATTACGCTATTTATATCTTACTGTTATGAATTATGAACAATTACACTCTTTATATCTTACTGTTATGAGTTATGAACAATTACACTCTTTATATCTTACTGTTATGAATTATGAACAATTACGCTCTTTATATCTTACTGTTATGAATTATGAACAATTACACTCTTTATATCTTACTGTTATGAATTATGAACAATTACACTCTTTATATCTTACTGTTATGAATTATGAACAATTACACTCTTTATATCTTACTGTTATGAATTATGAACAATTACACTCTTTATATCTTACTGTTATGAATTATGAACAATTACACTCTTTATATCTTACTGTTATGAATTATGAACAATTACGCTCTTTATATCTTACTGTTATGAATTATGAACAATTACGCTCTTTATATCTTACTGTTATGAATTATGAACAATTACGCTCTTTATATCTTACAGTTATGAATTATGAACAATTACACTCTTTATATATTACAGTTATGAATTATGAACAATTACGCTCTTTATATCTTACAGTTATGAATTATGAACTATTACACTCTTTATATCTGACTGTTATGAATTATGAACAATTACGCTCTTTATATCTTACTGTTATGAATTATGAACAATTACGCTCTTTATATCTTACTGTTATGAATTATGAACAATTACACTCTTTATATCTTACTGTTATGAATTATGAACAATTACACTCTTTATATCTTACTGTTATGAATTATGAACAATTACGCTCTTTATATCTTACAGTTATGAATTATAAACAATTAAGCTCTTTATATCTTACTGATATGAATTATAAACAATTACACTCTTTATATCTTACTGTTATGAATTATGAACAATTACACTCTTTATATCTTACTGTTATGAATTATAAACAATTAAGCTCTTTATATCTTACTGTTATGAATTATAAACAATTACACTCTTTATATCTTACTGTTATGAATTATGAACAATTACACTCTTTATATCTTACTGTTATGAATTATGAACAATTACATTCTTTATATCTTACTGTTATGAATTATGAACAATTACGCTATTTATATCTTACTGTTATGAATTATGAACAATTACACTCTTTATATCTTACTGTTATGAGTTATGAACAATTACACTCTTTATATCTTACTGTTATGAATTATGAACAATTACGCTCTTTATATCTTACTGTTATGAATTATGAACAATTACACTCTTTATATCTTACTGTTATGAATTATGAACAATTACACTCTTTATATCTTACTGTTATGAATTATGAACAATTACACTCTTTATATCTTACTGTTATGAATTATGAACAATTACACTCTTTATATCTTACTGTTATGAATTATGAACAATTACACTCTTTATATCTTACTGTTATGAATTATGAACAATTACGCTCTTTATATCTTACTGTTATGAATTATGAACAATTACGCTCTTTATATCTTACTGTTATGAATTATGAACAATTACGCTCTTTATATCTTACAGTTATGAATTATGAACAATTACACTCTTTATATATTACAGTTATGAATTATGAACAATTATGCTCTTTATATCTTACAGTTATGAATTATGAACTATTACACTCTTTATATCTGACTGTTATGAATTATGAACAATTACGCTCTTTATATCTTACTGTTATGAATTATGAACAATTACGCTCTTTATATCTTACTGTTATGAATTATGAACAATTACACTCTTTATATCTTACTGTTATGAATTATGAACAATTACACTCTTTATATCTTACTGTTATGAATTATGAACAATTACGCTCTTTATATCTTACAGTTATGAATTATAAACAATTAAGCTCTTTATATCTTACTGATATGAATTATAAACAATTACACTCTTTATATCTTACTGTTATGAATTATGAACAATTACACTCTTTATATCTTACTGTTATGAATTATAAACAATTAAGCTCTTTATATCTTACTGTTATGAATTATAAACAATTACACTCTTTATATCTTACTGTTATGAATTATGAACAATTACACTCTTTATATCTTACTGTTATGAATTATGAACAATTACACTCTTTATATCTTACAGTTATGAATTACAAACAATTAAGCTCTTTATATCTTACTGTTATGAATTATGAACAATTACACTCTTTATATCTTACTGTTATGAATTATAAACAATTACGCTCTTTATATCTTACTGTTATGAATTATGAACAATTACACTCTTTATATCTTACTGCTATGAATTATGAACAATTACACTCTTTATATCTTACTGTTATGAATTATGAACAATTACACTCTTTATATCTTACTGTTATGAATTATGAACAATTACACTCTTTATATCTTACTGTTATGAATTATGAACAATTACACTCTTTATATCTTACTGTTATGAATTATGAACAATTACACTCTTTATATCTTACTGTTATGAATTATGAACAATTACACTCTTTATATCTTACTGTTATGAATTATGAACAATTACACTCTTTATATCTTACTGTTATGAATTATGAACAATTACACTCTTTATATCTTACTGTTATGAATTATGAACAATTACACTCTTTATATCTTACTGTTATGAATTATGAACAATTACACTCTTTATATCTTACTGTTATGAATTATGAACAATTACACTCTTTATATCTTACTGTTATGAATTATGAACAATTACACTCTTTATATCTTACTGTTATGAATTATGAACAATTACACTCTTTATATCTTACTGTTATGATTTATGAACAATTACACTCTTTATATCTTACTGTCATGATTTATGAACAATTACACTCTTTATATCTTACTGTCATGAATTATGAACAATTACACTCTTTATATCTTACTGTTATGAATTATGAACAATTACACTCTTTATATCATACTGTTATGAATTATGAACAATTACACTCTTTATATCTTACTGTTATGAATTATGAACAATTACACTCTTTATATCTTACTGTTATGAATTATGAACAATTACACTCTTTATATCTTACTGTTATGAATTATGACACTCTTTATATCTTACTGTTATGAATTATGAACAATTACACTCTTTATATCATACTGTTATGAATTATGAACAATTACACTCTTTATATCTGACTGTTATGAATTATGAACAATTACTCTCTTTATATCTTACTGTTATGAATTATGACACTCTTTATATCTTACTGTTATGAATTATGAACAATTACACTCTTTATATCTTACTGTTATGAATTATGAACAATTACACTCTTCATATCTTACTGTTATGAATTATGAACAATTACACTCTTGATATCTTACTGTTATGAATTATGAACAATTAAGCTCTTTATATCTTACTGTTATGAATTATGAACAATTACACTCTTTATATCTTACTGTTATGAATTATGAACAATTACGCTCTTTATATCTTACTGTTATGAATTATGAACAATTACACTCTTTATATCTTACTGTTATGAATTATGAACAATTACGCTCTTTATATCTTACTGTTATGAATTATGAACAATTACGCTCTTTATATCTTACTGTTATGAATTATGAACAATTACACTCTTTATATCTTACTGTTATGAATTATGAACAATTACACTCTTTATATCTGACTGTTATGAATTATGAACAATTACGCTCTTTATATCTGACTCTTATGAATTATGAACAATTACGCTCTTTATATCTTACTGTTATGAATTATGAACAATTACACTCTTTATATCTTACTGTTATGAATTATGAACAATTACACTCTTTATATCTTACTGTTATGAATTATGAACAATTACACACTTTATATCTTACTGTTATGAATTATGAACAATTACACTCTTTATATCTTACTGTTATGAATTATGAACAATTACACTCTTTATATCTTACTGTTATGAATTATGAACAATTACACTCTTTATATCTTACTGTTATGAATTATGAACAATTACACTCTTTATATCTTACTGTTATGAATTATGAACAATTACACTCTTTATATCTTACTGTTATGAATTATGAACAATTACACTCTTTATATCTCACTGTTATGAATTATGAACAATTACGCTCTTTATATCTTACTGTTATGAATTATGAACAATTACGCTCTTTATATCTTACTGTTATGAATTATGAACAATTACGCTCTTTACATCTTACAGTTATGAATTATGAACAATTACGCTCTTTACATCTTACAGTTATGAATTATTAACAATTACGCTCTTTACATCTTACAGTTATGAATTATGAACAATTACGCTCTTTACATCTTACAGTTATGAATTATGAACAATTACGCTCTTTACATCTTACTGTTATGAATTATGAACAATTACGCTCTTTATATCTTACTGTTATGAATTATGAACAATTACGCTCTTTATATCTTACTGTTATGAATTATGAACAATTACGCTCTTTATATCTTACTGTTATGAATTATGAACAATTACGCTCTTTATCTCTTACAGTTATGAATTATTAACAATTACGCTCTTTATATCTGACTGTTATGAATTATGAACAATTATGCTCTTTATATCTTACTGTTATGAATTATGAACAATTACGCTCTTTATATTTTACAGTTATGAATTATGAACAATTACACTCTTTATATCTTACTGTTATGAATTATGAACAATTACACTCTTTATATCTTACAGTTATGAATTATGAACAATTACACTCTTTATATCTTACTGTTATGAATTATGAACAATTACATTCTTTATATCTCACTGTTATGAATTATGAATAATTACACTCTTTATATCTTACTGTTATGAATTATGAATAATTACGCTCTTTATATCTTACAGTTATGAATTATGAACAATTACACTCTTTATATCTTACTGTTATGAATTATGAAGAATTACACTCTTTATATCTTACAGTTATGAATTATAAACAATTACGCTCTTTATATCTTACTGTTATGAATTATTAACAATTACACTCCTTATATCTTACTGTTATGAATTATGAACAATTACACTCTTTATATCTTACTGTTATGAATTATGAACAATTACACTCTTTATATCTTACAGTTATGAATTATAAACAATTAAGCTCTTTATATCTTACTGTTATGAATTATGAACAATTACGCTCTTTATATCTTACTGTTATGAATTATGAACAATTACGCTCTTTATATTTTACTGTTATGAATTATGAACAATTACACTCTTTATATCTTACTGTTATGAATTATGAACAATTACACTCTTTATATCTTACTGTTATGAATTATAAACAATTACACCCTTTATATCTTACTGTTATGAATTATGAACAATTACACTCTTTATATCTTACTGTTATGAATTATGAACAATTACACTCTTTATATCTTACAGTTATGAATTATAAACAATTAAGCTCTTTATATCTTACTGTTATGAATTATGAACAATTACACTCTTTATATCTTACTGTTATGAATTATAAACAATTACGCTCTTTATATCTTACTGTTTTGAATTATGAACAATTACACTCTTTATATCTTACTGTTATGAATTATGAACAATTACTTTATATCTTACTGTTATGAATTATGAACAATTACACTCTTTATATCTTACTGTTATGAATTATGAACAATTACACTCTTTATATCTTACAGTTATGAATTATAAACAATTAAGCTCTTTATATCTTACTGTTATGAATTATGAACAATTACGCTCTTTATATCTTACTGTTCTGAATTATGAACAATTACACTCCTTATATCTTACTGTTATGAATTATGAACAATTACACTCTTTATATCTTACTGTTATGAATTATGAACAATTACACTCTTTATATCTTACAGTTATGAATTATAAACAATTAAGCTCTTTATATCTTGCTGTTATGAATTATGAACAATTACACTCTCTATATCTTACTGTTATGAATTATGAACAATTACACTCTTTATATCTTACTGTTATGAATTATGAACAATTACACTCTTTATATCTTACTGTTATGAATTATGAACAATTACGCTCTTTATATCTTACTGTTATGAATTATGAACAATTACACTCTTTATATCTTACTGTTATGAATTATGAACAATTACGCTCTTTATATCTTACAGTTATGAATTATAAACAATTAAGCTCTTTATATCTTGCTGTTATGAATTATGAACAATTACACTCTCTATATCTTACTGTTATGAATTATGAACAATTACGCTCTTTATATCTTACTGTTATGAATTATGAACAATTACGCTCTTTATATCTTACTGTTATGAATTATGAACAATTACACTCTTTATATCTTACTGTTATGAATTATGAACAATTACGCTCTTTATATCTTACAGTTATGAATTATAAACAATTAAGCTCTTTATATCTTGCTGTTATGAATTATGAACAATTACACTCTCTATATCTTACTGTTATGAATTATGAACAATTACACTCTTTATATCTTACTGTTATGAATTATGAACAATTACGCTCTTTATATCTTACTGTTATGAATTATAAACAATTAAGCTCTTTATATCTTGCTGTTATGAATTATGAACAATTACACTCTCTATATCTTACTGTTATGAATTATGAACAATTACGCTCTTTATAATTTACTGTTATGAATTATGAACAATTACGCACTTTATATCTTAATGTTATGAATTATGAAGAATTACACTCTTTATATCTTACAGTTATGAATTATGAACAATTACGCTCTTTATATCTTACTGTTATGAATTATGAACAATTACGCTCTTTATAATTTACTGTTATGAATTATGAACAATTACGCTCTTTATATCTTACTGTTATGAATTATGAAGAATTACACTCTTTATATCTTACAGTTATGAATTATGAACAATTACGCACTTTATATCTTAATGTTATGAATTATGAACAATTACGCTCTTTATAATTTACTGTTATGAATTATGAACAATTACGCTCTTTATATCTTACTGTTATGAATTATGAAGAATTACACTCTTTATATCTTACAGTTATGAATTATGAACAATTACGCTCTTTATATCTTACTGTTATGAATTATGAACAATTACGCTCTTTATATCTTACTGTTCTGAATTATGAACAATTACGCACTTTATATCTTACTGTTCTGAATTATGAACAATTACGCTCTTTAGATCTTACTGGTCTGAATTATGAACAATTACGATCTTTATATCTTACTGTTATGAGTTATGAAAAATTACGCTCTTTATATCTTACTGTTATGAATTATGAAGAATTACACTCTTTATATCTTACTGTTATGAATTATGAACAATTACGCTCTTTATATCTTACAGTTATGAATTATGAACAATTACACTCTTTATATCTTACTGTTATGAATTATGAACAATTACACTCTTTATATCTTACTGTTATGAATTATGAACAATTACACTCTTTATATCTTACAGTTATGAATTATGAACAATTACGCTCTATATATCTTACTGTTATGAATTATGAACAATTACGCTCTTTATATCTTACTGTTGTGAATTATGAACAATTACACTCTTTATATCTTACTGTTATGAATTATGAACAATTACACTCTTTATATCTTACTGTTATGAATTATGAACAATTACACTCTTTATATCTTACTGTTATGAATTATGAACAATTACACTCTTTATATCTTACTGTTATGAATTATAAACAATTACACTCCTTATATCTTACTGTTATGAATTATGAACAATTACACTCTTTATATCTTACTGTTATGAATTATGAACAATTACACTCTTTATATCTTACTGTTATGAATTATGAACAATTACGCTCTTTATATCTTACTGTTATGAATTATGAACAATTACGCTTTTTATATCTTACTGTTATGAATTATGAACAATTACACTCTTTATTTCTTACTGTTATGAATTATGAACAATTACACTCTTTATATCTTACAGTTATGAATTATGAACAATTACACTCTTTATATCTTACAGTTATGAATTATGAACAATTACACTCTTTATATCTTACTGTTATGAATTATGAACAATTACACTCTTTATATCTTACAGTTATGAATTATGAACAATTACACTCTTTATATCTTACAGTTATGAATTATGAACAATTACACTCTTTATATCTTACTGTTATGAATTATGAACAACTACACTCTTTATATCTTACTGTTATGAATTATGAACAGCTACACTCTTTATATCTTACTGTTATGAATTATGAACAATTACACTCTTTATATCTTACTGTTATGAATTATGAACAATTACACTCTTTATATCTTACTGTTATGAATTATGAACAATTACACTCTTTATATCTTACTGTTATGAATTATGAACAATTACACTCTTTATATCTTACTGTTATTAATTATGAACAATTACACTCTTTATATCTTACTGTTATGAATTATGAACAATTAAGCTCTTTATATCTTACAGTTATGAATTATGAACAATTACACTCTTTATATCTTACTGTTATGAATTATGAACAATTACACTCTTTATATCTTACAGTTATGAATTATGAACAATTACACTCTTTATATCTTACTGTTATGAATTATGAACAATTACACTCTTTATATCTCACTGTTATGAATTATGAAGAATTACACTCTTTATATCTCACTGTTATGAATTATGAACAATTACGCTCTTTATATCTTACTGTTATGAATTATGAACAATTACGCTCTTTATATCTTACTGTTATGAATTATGAACAATTGCGCTCTTTATATCTTACTGTTATGAATTATGAACAATTACGCTCTTTACATCTTACAGTTATGAATTATGAACAATTACGCTCTTTACATCTTACTGTTATGAATTATGAACAATTACACTCTTTATATCTTACTGTTATGAATTATGAACAATTACGCTCTTTATATCTTACTGTTATGAATTATGAACAATTACGCTCTTTATATCTTACAGTTATGAATTATTAACAATTACGCTCTTTATATCTGACTGTTATGAATTATAAACAATTATGCTCTTTATATCTTACTGTTATGAATTATGAACAATTACGCTCTTTATATCTTACAGTTATGAATTATGAACAATTACACTCTTTATATCTTACTGTTATGAATTATGAACAATTACACTCTTTATATCTTACAGTTATGAATTATGAACAATTACACTCTTTATATCTTACTGTTATGAATTATGAACAATTACATTCTTTATATCTCACTGTTATGAATTATGAATAATTACACTCTTTATATCTTACTGTTATGAATTATGAACAATTACGCTCTTTATATCTTACAGTTATGAATTATGAACAATTACACTCTTTATATCTTACAGTTATGAATTATAAACAATTACGCTCTTTATATCTTACTGTTATGAATTATGAACAATTACACTCCTTATATCTTACTGTTATGAATTATGAACAATTACACTCTTTATATCTTACTGTTATGAATTATGAACAATTACACTCTTTATATCTTACAGTTATGAATTATAAACAATTAAGCTCTTTATATCTTACTGTTATGAATTATGAACAATTACGCTCTTTATATCTTACTGTTATAAATTATGAACAATTACGCTCTTTATATTTTACTGTTATGAATTATGAACAATTACACTCTTTATATCTTACTGTTATGAATTATGAACAATTACACTCTTTATATCTTACTGTTATGAATTATAAACAATTACACCCTTTATATCTTACTGTTATGAATTATGAACAATTACACTCTTTATATCTTACAGTTATGAATTATAAACAATTAAGCTCTTTATATCTTACTGTTATGAATTATGAACAATTACACTCTTTATATCTCACTGTTATGAATTATGAATAATTACACTCTTTATATCTTACAGTTATGAATTATAAACAATTAAGCTCTTTATATCTTACTGTTATGAATTATGAACAATTACACTCTTTATATCTTACAGTTATGAATTATAAACAATTAAGCTCTTTATATCTTACTGTTATGAATTATAAACAATTACACTCTTTATATCTTACTGTTATGAATTATGAACAATTACACTCTTTATATCTTACAGTTATGAATTATAAACAATTAAGCTCTTTATATCTTACTGTTATGAATTATGAACAATTACGCTCTTTATATCTTACTGTTATGAATTATAAACAATTACGCTCTTTATATCTTACTGTTTTGAATTATGAACAATTACACTCTTTATATCTTACAGTTATGAATTATAAACAATTACGCTCTTTATATCTTACTGTTATGAATTATGAACAATTACACTCTTTATATCTTACTGTTATGAATTATGAACAATTACACTCTTTATATCTTACAGTTATGAATTATAAACAATTAAGCTCTTTATATCTTACTGTTATGAATTATGAACAATTACGCTCTTTATATCTCACTGTTATGAATTATGAACAATTACGCTCTTTATATCTCACTGTTATGAATTATGAACAATTACGCTCTTTATATCTGACTGTTATGAATTATGAACAATTACGCTCTTTATATCTTACAGTTATGAATTATGAACAATTGCACTCTTTATATCTTACTGTTATGAATTATGAATAATTACACTCTTTATATCTTACTGTTATGAATTATGAACAATTGCACTCTTTATATCTTACTGTTATGAATTATGAATAATTACACTCTTTATATCTTACAGTTATGAATTATGAACAATTGCACTCTTTATATCTTACTGTTATGAATTATGAACAATTACGCTCTTTATATCTTACAGTTATGAATTATGAATAATTACACTCTTTATATCTTACAGTTATGAATTATGAACAATTGCACTCTTTATATCTTACTGTTATGAATTATGAATAATTACACTCTTTATATCTTACTGTTATGAATTATGAACAATTACGCTCTTTATATCTTACTGTTATGAATTATAAACAATTACGCTCTTTATATCTTACTGTTTTGAATTATGAACAATTACACTCTTTATATCTTACAGTTATGAATTATAAACAATTACGCTCTTTATATCTTACTGTTATGAATTATGAACAATTACACTCTTTATATCTTACTGTTATGAATTATGAACAATTACACTCTTTATATCTTACAGTTATGAATTATAAACAATTAAGCTCTTTATATCTTACTGTTATGAATTATGAACAATTACGCTCTTTATATCTCACTGTTATGAATTATGAACAATTACGCTCTTTATATCTCACTGTTATGAATTATGAACAATTACGCTCTTTATATCTGACTGTTATGAATTATGAACAATTACGCTCTTTATATCTTACAGTTATGAATTATGAACAATTGCACTCTTTATATCTTACTGTTATGAATTATGAATAATTACACTCTTTATATCTTACTGTTATGAATTATGAACAATTGCACTCTTTATATCTTACTGTTATGAATTATGAATAATTACACTCTTTATATCTTACAGTTATGAATTATGAACAATTGCACTCTTTATATCTTACTGTTATGAATTATGAACAATTACGCTCTTTATATCTTACAGTTATGAATTATGAATAATTACACTCTTTATATCTTACAGTTATGAATTATGAACAATTGCACTCTTTATATCTTACTGTTATGAATTATGAATAATTACACTCTTTATATCTTACTGTTATGAATTATGAACAATTACACTCTTTATATCTTACAGTTATGAATTATGAACAATTGCACTCTTTATATCTTACTGTTATGAATTATGAACAATTACGCTCTTTATATCTTACAGTTATGAATTATGAATAATTACACTCTTTATATCTTACAGTTATGAATTATGAACAATTGCACTCTTTATATCTTACTGTTATGAATTATGAATAATTACACTCTTTATATCTTACAGTTATGAATTATGAACAATTACGCTCTTTATATCTTACAGTTATGAATTATGAATAATTACACTCTTTATATCTTACAGTTATGAATTATGAACAATTGCACTCTTTATATCTTACTGTTATGAATTATGAACAATTACGCTCTTTATATCTTACAGTTATGAATTATGAACAATTACACTCTTTATATCTTACTGTTATGAATTATGAATAATTACACTCTTTATATCTTACTGTTATGAATTATGAACAATTACACTCTTTATATCTTACAGTTATGAATTATGAACAATTACGCTCTTTATATCTTACTGTTATGAATTATGAACAATTACGCTCTTTATATCTTACAGTTATGAATTATGAACAATTACACTCTTTATATCTTACTGTTATGAATTATAAACAATTAAGCTCTTTATATCTTACTGTTATGAATTATGAACAATTACACTCTTTATATCTTACTGTTATGAATTATGAACAATTACGCTCTTTATATCTTACTGTTATGAATTATGAACAATTACACTCTTTATATCTTACTGTTATGAATTATGAACAATTACACTCTTTATATCTTACTGTTATGAATTATGAACAATTACGCTCTTTATATCTTACAGTTATGAATTATGAACAATTGCACTCTTTATATCTTACTGTTATGAATTATGAACAATTACGCTCTTTATATCTTACTGTTATGAATTATGAACAATTACGCTCTTTATATCTTACTGTTATGAATTATGAACAATTACACTCTTTATATCTTACTGTTATGAATTATAAACAATTACGCTCTTTATATCTTACTGTTATGAATTATGAACAATTACACTCTTTATATCTTACTGTTATGAATTATAAACAATTACGCTCTTTATATCTTACTGTTATGAATTATGAACAATTGCACTCTTTATATCTTACTGTTATGAATTATGAACAATTGCACTCTTTATATCTTACTGTTATGAATTATGAACAATTACGCTCTTTATATCTTACTGTTATGAATTATGAACAATTACACTCTTTATATCTTACTGTTATGAATTATGAACAATTACACTCTTTATATCTTACTGTTATGAATTATAAACAATTACACTCTTTATATCTTACAGTTATGAATTATGAACAATTGCACTCTTTATATCTTACTGTTATGAATTATGAATAATTACACTCTTTATATCTTACTGTTATGAATTATGAACAATTACACTCTTTATATCTTACTGTTATGAATTATGAACAATTGCACTCTTTATATCTTACTGTTATGAATTATGAATAATTACACTCTTTATATCTTACTGTTATGAATTATGAATAATTACACTCTTTATATCTTACTGTTATGAATTATGAACAATTACACTCTTTATATCTTACTGTTATGAATTATGAACAATTACACTCTTTATATCTTACTGTTATGAATTATGAACAATTGCACTCTTTATATCTGACTGTTATGAATTATGAACAATTACACTCTTTATATCTTACTGTTATGAATTATGAACAATTACACTCTTTATATCTTACTGTTATGAATTATGAACAATTACACTCTTTATATCTTACTGTTATGAATTATGAATAATTACACTCTTTATATCTTACTGTTATGAATTATGGACAATTACACTCTTTATATCTTACTGTTATGAATTATGAACAATTACACTCTTTATATCTTACTGTTATGAATTATGAACAATTACACTCTTTATATCTTACTGTTATGAATTATGAACCATTACGCTCTTTATATCTTACTGTTATGAATTATGAACAATTACACTCTTTATATCTTACTGTTATGAATTATGAACCATTACGCTCTTTATATCTTACTGTTATGAATTATGAATAATTACACTCTTTATATCTTACAGTTATGAATTATGAACAATTGCACTCTTTATATCTTACTGTTATGAATTATGAACAATTACGCTCTTTATATCTCACTGTTATGAATTATGAACAATTACACTCTTTATATCTTACTGTTATGAATTATGAACAATTACACTCTTTATATCTTACAGTTATGAATTATGAATAATTACACTCTTTATATCTTACAGTTATGAATTATGAACAATTGCACTCTTTATATCTTACTGTTATGAATTATGAATAATTACACTCTTTATATCTTACAGTTATGAATTATGAACAATTACACTCTTTATATCTTACTGTTATGAATTATGAACAATTACGCTCTTTATATCTCACTGTTATGAATTATGAACAATTACACTCTTTATATCTTACTGTTATGAATTATGAACAATTACACTCTTTATATCTTACAGTTATGAATTATGAATAATTACACTCTTTATATCTTACAGTTATGAATTATGAACAATTGCACTCTTTATATCTTACTGTTATGAATTATGAATAATTACACTCTTTATATCTTACAGTTATGAATTATGAACAATTACGCTCTTTATATCTTACAGTTATGAATTATGAATAATTACACTCTTTATATCTTACAGTTATGAATTATGAACAATTGCACTCTTTATATCTTACTGTTATGAATTATGAACAATTACGCTCTTTATATCTTACAGTTATGAATTATGAACAATTACACTCTTTATATCTTACTGTTATGAATTATGAATAATTACACTCTTTATATCTTACTGTTATGAATTATGAACAATTACACTCTTTATATCTTACAGTTATGAATTATGAACAATTACGCTCTTTATATCTTACTGTTATGAATTATGAACAATTACGCTCTTTATATCTTACAGTTATGAATTATGAACAATTACACTCTTTATATCTTACTGTTATGAATTATAAACAATTAAGCTCTTTATATCTTACTGTTATGAATTATGAACAATTACACTCTTTATATCTTACTGTTATGAATTATGAACAATTACGCTCTTTATATCTTACTGTTATGAATTATGAACAATTATGCTCTTTATATCTTACTGTTATGAATTATGAACAATTACACTCTTTATATCTTACTGTTATGAATTATGAATAATTACGCTCTTTATATCTTACTGTTATGAATTATGAACAATTACGCTCTTTATATCTTACAGTTATGAATTATGAATAATTACACTCTTTATATCTTACAGTTATGAATTATGAACAATTGCACTCTTTATATCTTACTGTTATGAATTATGAACAATTACGCTCTTTATATCTTACAGTTATGAATTATGAATAATTACACTCTTTATATCTTACTGTTATGAATTATGAATAATTACACTCTTTATATCTTACTGTTATGAATTATGAACAATTACACTCTTTATATCTTACAGTTATGAATTATGAACAATTGCACTCTTTATATCTTACAGTTATGAGTTATGAACAATTACACTCTTTATATCTTACTGTTATGAATTATGAACAATTACACTCTTTATATCTTACTGTTATGAATTATGAACAATTATGCTCTTTATATCTTACTGTTATGAATTATGAACAATTACGCTCTTTATATCTTACAGTTATGAATTATGAACAATTACACTCTTTATATCTTACTGTTATGAATTATAAACAATTAAACTCTTTATATCTTACTGTTATGAATTATGAACAATTACACTCTTTATATCTTACTGTTATGAATTATGAACAATTGCACTCTTTATATCTTACTGTTATGAATTATGAACAATTACGATCTTTATATCTTACTGTTATGAATTATGAACAATTACGCTCTTTATAACTGACTGTTATGAATTATGAACAATTACACTCTTTATATCTTACTGTTATGAATTATGAACAATTACACTCTTTATATCTTACTGTTATGAATTATGAACAATTACAC